>JAJCXA010000059.1:0-184975 GCA_026770245.1 Clarireedia aff. paspali H2
TGGGGATGGGTTTAGGGATGGGGTTAGGGATGGGGATGGGGTTAGGGATGGGGATGGGGTTAGGGATGGGGTTAGGGATGGGGATAGGGTTAGGGATGGGGATGGGGAGATAGAGACGAAGGGGTGGGGTTTAATACAGATTTGAATCTGGATTTGACGAATGATAAAGATATGTGGGAAAGCTTGTTTGCTGATGCTGGGTTTTGGATGAGCGATGGAATGTTTCTGAATGATGGTGGGGGTGGAAATGGGAATTATATATCTACTTAGTAACTAGGTGTGTCTAGAGATAAATGCGATATGCTTTGACAAGGTTGATATCAAGGATAACTTCTAGTATCTAGAAAATCAACACGTTAATATAGAAGGCGAAAGGTGCACATGGCCGTGGACTTCCGCAAAAGTACGAGCGCGCTACCATCTATTACCATTCTAACTAGGAAGCATGACACAAGCACCGAGAATCGGGGACCATCCTAAGATTCTACTCCGTACAGTACAACAGGTTATCTTACCGGTCAGTGAGCCAGGCTATCCAGGGATGTGGGAAACCCAGAAGTGGGGTATGCATACAGAACAAGGACAGGGACATCTCCACTTCCCCTCACTAGATTATTTAGAACGCCGAAGCATTTCGGTGACTCAAAGGTGTATGATCAAATAAGCTGCCATTTGTATGCGACCAGTGATTGACTCTAACTCGCAGCAAGTCTCATAGCACACGTACTTCCGGACAAAGTAGACGATTCCCCGAATCACAAAATCCACAAAATTATCACCTCAACCCAGTCCCTGAAACCACTCACTACTGAAGTACGGAGCTTCTGCAAAACGAAAGAAGCTATGGCCTCATCAGCTCCAAACCCATCAAGCACAACTTCAAAGAACGAACAAGAAATAGACGATTCCTTCGAATTATATGATCTCCGCGTCGAAGTCGTTTGCCCAAAAGATGCACGTATACTATGTGGTGCGAAAGAGGGAGATCACTTCACGCTGGAGGGCGAGATGATGTATCTACCCGCGGGCCAGGGAATCAGCATTTATAGTCTTTGTATGTTTCGTCTCTCTCGGTTCCCCTTTCCCTAATCCGCCCCTCTGATTGTACGACTTCCTTCCTGCTTACGATAACGAATAGCATCCGTATTCCCACTGCTTGCAGCGAAACAGCGGAAGACGCATAGGAACGATTGGATGACGACGGATGGATTGATTGCGTGCCCGGATCCGAATTGTGGGAGTCAGTTGAAGATTACGAGGACAGGGGTTAGGACGTTTAGGCATGGGGAGACTACAGTTGTGGGGTTGGAGGGGAATGTTTAGGGTGCGAGATTAGAGGTAGAGAGGAGACTGAACATCATCCTAAGCAAGAACATAACTTCTGAGAGAGCAGAAATAACAGAAAGTTTTTACAAGCGTTGTAATGAAGAGAGAGACGAGTATCATTTCACCATAACGTTATTCTGTATTGTGCGTATCGCTGTCATGTTAGTTCTCCAAGCAGTCACAAATATTAAAATTATGAACGGCGATATGCGAGTCATTTATCTATCACCTCGCCAACCTTATGATGTATGCTTGAATCTCCAGATACCAATACCCCATAAGCGCAACCTGGTAGTAATGCCTGGCTTGTCTCAGAGGAATCGGCATTTTGAAGATGGGGGTGGAAGCTAAAGTGTAGATTGTGAGGACGACCTCGTTGATTTCGGAAAATGGCTGATTGCGGTGAAGCTCCACGCTTGTTGACTCAGCAGGGTATGGTATTGGTTCTGCAGAAGTACGTTTGTGTTGTGCTTTACTTATCAACCGATATCTTTGAACGCCGACGCTGGCCCGTTGGGATTGCAAGCATCTTAGGGGTATCCTGCGGAGGAGTTGGAAGAGATGCATGCTGTAGTGTGGTGGTGAAGTATGGAAGTATATATACTTTTTGAATGACATGAAACAAATTGTGTATCGAATCTGTGAATTTCCGGCACCATTTGTTCAGAATGATCCACGGCAAATGCAGGATTACCTTGGCCGGTCTCTTGTCATTACTAGGGCTCTCGTTGGCGTCGACTTACACAATTGCTGATAGACCATGGCTGGACGTATCATTACCAACGGAGGAGCGATTACAACTTCTTATGCTTCAATTCAATACTTCGCAAATATATGCTTTTGTGCAAGGTGACACTGTAGTAAGTCTTCCCTCCACCAACAACCCGACATCTGTTTCTAACAACAACTAGCTTGAAAATGAAGGAACCGGAGTATCAGCATGCGTAGGACATATCAGCGGAAATGAAACCCTCGGTCTTCCACCGATCTGCATGGGAGATGGCCCAGCTGGTGTTGGAAATTCCTTGAATAATGTGACCACATTCCCAGCTCCAGTGTTGGATGCAGCAACTTGGAATACGACGCTCATGTACCAATACGGCCAAGCACTTGCGCAAGAACATAAAGACAAAGCACGAAATGTTGTGCTATCACCGACGATAAACATCCTCCGATCACCACTATGGGCACGTGCAGGGGAAACCTTTTCCGAGGACCCATTCCTTACCTCTAGACTTGCCGTTGCGCAAACGCTAGGGATTCAGAGCCAAAATATGCTTGCTTGCCCGAAACATTTCGCCGCATACAACCAGGATACGAATCGATTCGGTCTGGATCCTGAGTGGGTGGCATACGATTCCGTCGTGGAAAAGCGAGTTCTCCAAGAGCTCTACCTACCAGCTTTTAAAGCTGCAGTACGAGAAGGAAATGCTGCTTCTATCATGTGCTCGTACAACCGACTTAATGGCCAGTACGCTTGTGAAAATGAATGGCTATTGAAAATCTTAAAAGAAGATTGGGGATTCGATGGTTTCGTTGTCGCAGATTGGTATTTCTCTGTTCGGAGTACCGTGGCTGCTGCAAACCGTGGGTTAGATATAAGTATGCCTGGTGGAACACTTGTGCCTTCTTATGGATTCCCAGCTTATTATGGAGATCTTCTCGAGGAGGCTGTCGATAATGGATCGGTCCCATTCTCGCGTGTTGAGGATATGGTGAAGAGACTGTGGCGACCAATGATCGAATTTGGTGTTATTGATGAGCCTGTGACGGGTAGCTCTGAGGGTGTTGCAAGAACTCAGGAACATCTTGATCTTGCTCAAGCTTTGGTTGAAGAAGGTGTTGTGCTACTCAAGAACGAGGATACCACATTGCCGATTGATGGAAGCAAATACAAGAAGATTGGGGTCTTCGGTATCGATGGTACAAACCAGTCGCAAGTGAGTGAGAATCACGGAGGCTTTGTGATAGATACGACTGTGGCCATTGAAGCTCCATTAGATGCAATCATCATGCATGGGGCAGCGCAAAATATCAGCGTTTTTTACACCGAAGCATACCCGGGAACTGGTACCTTTGCACAAGTACCATCTGAAATGTTTCCGGGTGGCCTCAACGTGACTTACTGGACTACTGCCAACTGGACCGGACCAGTCAATCAGACGGAAACTGCTGAGAACATCACGTCCGCTAGCTGGCCCGAGGAGTTGTGGCAAGCATGGCCTCAAGTATTCTCCTCGGAATACAACGGAACATTCATGCCTAATACTTCAGGGCTCTATCACTTCTCCCTAACAGGACAGGGTGATTGTCTATTGTATATTGAGGATGAGTTAATTGGCAACATGTCTCGCGCAAACTTCCAGAATACGGTCCAAGGAGTTGCAGACTTAACCGCTGGAGTCCCAGTGTCTCTGTCGTTGAAGTACTCGATGGGTTACTCTCTGTCGTACGGTGCATATGGGGTTACATTGGGTGTAGATGTCGGCAACATGACACGCGATAGCGAAGCCGATGCTTTAGCTGCGGAAGTTGACCTGAGCATCATTTTCGTCTCCGATCGTTTTTCCGAAGGAGCGGACAACGAACTAGGTCTATCACTGACTGGTGATCAGGATACGGTGATATATCGGCTGGCAAATCTATCAAAGAAGACTCTCGTAATTCTAAATACCAACTCTGCAGTACTGATGCCATGGATTGGCGAAGTGGATGCGGTAATGGAGGCCTGGTATAGTGGGCAGCAAGTCGGCAGTGCACTCGGCAACCTTCTTTTCGGAGAAGTTAACCCAAGTGGAAAACTGCCCATGACTTTCCCTAAGGATCTGAATGATACAATTCAGATCAGGCAAGATCTCGAGGTACAGTTCTCAGAGGGGTTGTATGTGGGATATAAATGGTACGATGAACACGACATTGAACCACTCTTCCCCTTCGGGCACGGATTGAGCTACACGACTTTCAATCTCTCATCTCTCGACATCATCCTCGTGAACTCGAGTTCGTCGAACAGCACATCATCTATCGTTACTACCACTCTACTCTCAAATACCGGTACAGTTCCAGGGAAACAGGTTGTCCAGTTGTATGTTTCATACCCTGTAGCAGCAAATGAACCCCCGAAGTTGCTGAAAGGTTTTGAGAAGGTGTATTTGGAAGCAGAGGACGCTAGCGAGGTTTCATTCTTGGTGCAGAAAGATGATTTGATGATTTGGGATGAGGGGACAGAGGACTGGGCCTTTATCAGTGGGAAGTATACTTTTATGATAGGATTCTCCGCAAGGGATATCGTTATGGAGAAGGATGTCTACTTGTAGCTGAGTTAATGACGTCGGAGGAAGACCTTGGGTTGTTTGGGCAAAAAAAACCATCACAATACACTCCGATTGTTATCAGTTCCATAATGTTGTCTTGGAATTTCTGCGCTGGAGAGTCAGCGTTCAACACAGGTGACTGATGACTAAGCAATCTCTCGACTGACTCGGGGATCTTTTGGATACTGTTTCTGCATTTACTTCTCCTAATTCATCAACCACAACATCGAATCCAACTTCATCATCCAAGAATCCTCATAACTGAGGGTGTCGCATGCGTCGACGACATCATTCTTCAGGTCACAGAAGGATATTATTTCCTTCAGCAACCTCGATTCGGCCCTTCCAGTCGATCTTGTGACCACCACAACCTATCACTTTTCTCGACGATAATTCACCAGCCAACAATGCTAACACCTGATGACCAAGAACATCTGGGCCTTGCGACCACAGCAATGTTGTGCATGATTTCCCGGATAATTGACTTTGTTTCATACCCCACACTCTCGGGGATAGCGAAGTATCTGCAAGGCTGCATTGTGAAACATGCAGATTCTGGGGTTTCCACACGGGTGATTTATGATTGGCATTAGCTTACTTTAGCGTTGTTACGTTTCATAGATTCGGTGGTCAAGAGCTAGAAAGATGCACTTGCTGCAGCCTGTAGGGAGTACCTGTGAGACCCGGGGTGTTTGCTTTGATGCAACTTGGTCAGTGGTTATTGGAATATGCTTGAGTCACTTCAAGAAACTTTGAAAATTGGAGGTCTCAGAGCGACTGGGATTAGCTGTGTGAATTATCCTTTTGCCCGGAGAGAGGCGCCGCGGATCAAGTTTCACGAAAAGAATTAGAAAGAGATTAGGTCGAACTGGTTGCACATGTGTGTTTAGCTGTGGAAGAAACTCACTCGCTCATGTCAAAATGAATGCCCGAATCGCAGCGCAATAAGTCGTACAGAAAGAATCGAAACAGAGATTTGGCCAAGCTGGCCGTCGAGTAATATTATCTACTGAATAGATTCACTCGCTCGTATAAAACCAGTTGCCCAGATTGAGGCGCGCTGAGTTGTACAGCAAGAAGGGAACAGAGATTTACTGAGCCGGCCGTCGAAAGAGATAAGCTATTGAAGAGGTTCACTAAAATTGAGTGGTTTGATAATTGCGTAAGAATATCTGCCTTTATTGGTGTCCTTCTCTGATGTTCTTCTATCCTTTCTCTGACGTCGTCGGTGAGATCTTTCGTTGCATCGTTGATAATATCATTGTTCTGTACATTGGCAATAGTCTGCTGCTGTGCCCCTTTCAAGCTATCGTTTGTTACATTGAGTTTCGAAAGTCGAACTGCTTATTTTCAGACAGCATACATCTTAATCCTTTGGCAACTCCGCCTCTATGTTCTTTGCAGAAATTCTGATTCATTAGACGGACTTACTCAACCTGTAACGGCAGAAGAAAAGCTCCTTTCGAATTGAACTTGCGAAGTCATGACTCCCAATAGTGTGCCTTACTAGTGGAATAGAGCATAAATTTGGTCATTTGGCTTAGGGTCTAATGAGCAGCACTTGGCAAAGATTCACACACAATGGTACTGCCAGCATTCGGGAGCACCTTCTCATTCAATCTACATCCCGAGACCAAGTGAATGAATAAGTCGGTTCGGGAAAGATGGTCATTCAGGTAACTAAAGTCAAGATAAGTTATGACTGGCTTAGTTCTGGAGGGATTCACTTACCAGATAGAACCCCCCCTGGAAAACTCTTGCTCTGAATATTCTCAGCATTTACTATAAATATATCTGTCAACGCAGCACTGTTAGAGCTTGGTTCTTGTTTCGCTTTATTTCTCATCGTACATTTTATGATGCTCTGGTATATAACTTCACAACGCACTACATTATGATTTCTTCTTCCCAAGTCTTTTTCAGGAGTATCTTACTACTTCTTGGAGCATTATGTGTTACAGCTGCCCCTACCAAGGGAGGTGGAACGTCGGTGGAGAGAGCAACCACCGATAGACTTGTCTTCTGTCACTTCATGGTAAGCAACTGACATTATTATGAGTCGTGTCATTCTTTCTTCCGAATACATAGCTAACAATGTCGTAGATAGGAATCGTTGGTGAGAGAGTTGGTCCTCAGGATTTCGACCTTGACATGCAACGTGCCAAGTCCCTGGGTATAGACGCATTCGCCCTCAACATTGGAGTCGACCCATACACAGACCAACAACTCGGCTACGCGTATCAGTCTGCTGCTAACAACGACATGAAGGTTTTCATATCTTTCGATTTCAACTGGTGGAACCCCACAAGTCAAGCAGCTCAAATCGGACAAAAGATCGCACAGTATGCATCTCTTCCAGCCCAATTGTTTGTTGATGGCAAAGCATTCGCTTCCTCGTTTGCTGGTGATCAACTTGATGTCGCTGCCATGAGGGCGGCTGCTGGCATCCCGGTATTCTTTGCACCCAACTTCCATCCCGAGCAAGGAACAAATTTCAGCACGATTGATGGAGCTTTGAATTGGATGGTGAGTAACCTTCAACTTTTAGGGATCGCAGCTGACACCCTTAGGCCTGGCCGAACAATGGCGACAACAAAGCACCAACACTTGGTCACAATGTTACTGTTGAAGCAGGTGATACTGCTTACATCAATGCACTTGCTGGAAAGCCATACATTGCACGTGAGTACTTGTGCTTCAACTTGGGAACGATCTGAGACTTGTTGCTGATCCCTCATATAGCCGTCTCACCTTGGTTCAGTACCCATTTTGGTCCGGTAAGTTTCTACTCCCTCAACAGCACCACAGCAATGCTAATATCTCTCAGGAGGTTCCATACAGCAAGAACTGGGTCTTCCCATCCGATCTTTTATGGTACGAACGTTGGAATGAGATCCTGACCATGGGTCCTCGCTTCTTGGAGATCATCACGTGGAATGATTATGGAGAGTCGCACTACATCGGTCCGTTGAATTCATTGCACTTTGACGATGGCAACTCCAAATGGGTTAACGATATGTGAGTTGCTCCGTCTTTAGCAGCCTTGTGGGCTACATCAACTAATATTGTTTAGGCCACATGATGGGTGGTTAGATATGGCTAAACCATTCATTGCTGCATACCATGATGGCGCCAGCAGTCCAGACAGCTACATTACTTCCGATCAGCTTGTTTACTGGTACAGGCCTAATCTCCGCACTCTGGATTGCGACGCAACAGATACCACAATGGTACCTGCCAGTAACAGCAGTGGCAATTACTTCGAGGGACGGCCCAACGGTTGGGAAGATATGCAAGATTCAGTCTTTGTGGTCGCATTGCTGAAATCCGCTGGCACTGTCACAGTTATGTCTGGGAACAACGTCACACAATTCGCCGCTCCAGCCGGCGTTTCCTCATATCAGGTCGACATGCAAGTTGGTAAACAACAATTCTTCCTCCAGCGCAACAAAGAAATCGTTCTCCAGGCTGTTAGTCTTCACGATGTCACTGATGTTTGCATTTGTGGTATCTACAACTTCAATGCATATGTTGGAACAGTTCCTGATGGGCCGTCGGATCCACTTCAACATGATGGATTGGCATCCTTGACTGCTGGGCTTCACGTCAGCACATGCAGTGCTACTCCTTCTCTGCCAACTACCACCATCCAACCAACAACAACTCCACCAGGCGGAGGAAGCGTTGTTCCACCGACAACAACTTCAACAACCTCAACAACTACCAAATCACCCACTACAACCCCTCCAATCACGACCACTACCAGCACTAGGTTTGGCATTCTTTCAATTGCTTTTTGAGAACATTAACTAATGGTAAATAGCAGTACCACTTCAACAACCTCGTCAACCACGACTTCCGCCACTCCATCGGGCACGTGTGTAGCTGGTACCGGTCCAGGAAACTACATCGGACTGTGCCAGTTTTCTTGCAACTACGGATTTTGCCCTTCACCATGTACCTGCACATCTTACAGCGCCACAGGCATCGCCGCCCCACCGATAAGCAACACTCCCGGCGTCCCATTACCTGGTGAAGACTCCACATACATCGGTCTTTGCGGCTTCACCTGCAACCATGGCTACTGTCCTCCAACTGCCTGCATGTACGTCTCCTCTTCAACCACTATTACGACGTCCACCACTACATCCCAATCAACAACCTCGACAAGCAGCACGACTTCCACCATTACATCCCAACCAACAACCTCCACCACCAGCACGACTTTCACTAGCACATCCCAATCAACAACTTCCACAACCAGCACGACTTCTTCCGCGGCTCCATCCGCCACCATCTGTGTTGCAGGTACTGGTCCAGGAAACTACGTCGGTCTATGCAACTTCTGCTGCAATTATGGTTACTGCCCGCCAGGTCCATGCACCTGTACTAAATATGATATTTCGGCTGTCCCAGAAAAGCCCGTGACCAATACGACAGGATACCCGCTTGCGAATGAGGATAATAGTTACTTGGGATTATGCAGTTATGCCTGTAATCATGGGTACTGCCCGGAGACTGCTTGCAGGACGGTGAGTCTTTCTTGGTGACTAAGATGATTGGAAATGCATGCTAATGTTTTTAATGCTTTACAGTCTCTAGGTTAGTGTTGGGGTTAGCATTTAGATAGAGTGGCTCGATGTAGGAGGAAAAAGCGTCAGAATATTAACTACAGCGAAAGTTTGGTTGGATAGTGGTAATTGTGATTGATTTCGATTGATTGCGAGTACTCCTAGCACTTTTTCCTCTTGCAGAGAGTTTAGAGAGAAGCTGAGAAGATAGTTTTTACTTTAGCCTTTATATAGAGATGATCTGACTTTCAATTGGTGTGGTGGACTGGTTCGATACATAAATGGTAGCGGCGCAAGGAGTATATGGAAGAGGGGATCTACGGTTTGGAAACGTATATAGGAAATTCACATAATTTGCTCAACTTGACTTCTCCTCTTTGAGGCCCAGCTAATGCACATGTGATTTTGAGTATGTAAGAAAAATTGATAATCCTCTCGAGGTTGGAGTGTCTAGACAGGCTAGCTCCACTACATTCCAGCACTTGCATAATACTAGATATGCTGAGTTCTCGACCCAAATTATACCATCGCGAATTCTCAGCCATGAGTGAGATAACCTCCCAAGCGACGAGCCTTACAAATCACCATCTTCAATTCCTAGAATCAACACGCAAAACATTAGATTCGACTGACATAAGTGGCATCCAATCCCCCAGCTCAACCGTGCCTGAAAAACAAAACACAACTGATCGGCTTTCCCTATACGCCCGACCGACGGGTAAGAAACATCACGATCAAATCTATCAATTCAATCGCACAGGACAGGCCAAAGTTTTAGAAGCCTAGTGGTGGCAGAGGTGAGGTGAGGTTACACGCTGCTAATGCAGTGCGCTTGCTGTATCTGCATTGCGAATTTGGGTAAGCAGCTGTCCATTGGGCTTAAGGTTGGTGTTGCTTGGGGTAGCACCAGATCCGATCATCTAGCTATGCTGAAGATCTTTCTATTTTGATCTTCCCGTCAGGTAAGGTTACTACCACACATATCAGAGCATTGAATAAAACGGTACTACTCTACAAATAAAACTTCGCATATATAAACATTACCTCAAACCTTCCAATCATTTCGAACCTTTGAAAACAGCTCGCGCCCTTGTGCTGTCATTCCGCGCGCCGTCATGTCCGAGGTTTCGAATTGTCTAATCGCAATCCCAATCACAGTCGTCACCAGCAGCTGCCAAGCCAGGCATCCATCAGCCAATGCAACTTCAATCCGCCCTGTCCCGTCGTCGCATCAGCGGCTCAATGCAACAGAATGCTTACGCGCGCCCCGCAATATTCCCCATCGATGTGATGCGGTGCGGAAATTAAGCTTGATTTTTGAGTTTGGGCGATGCCCGGCTCGATACGAACGGGGGAACTTGGGGAGGATTCGCGCGGAAATCCTAAATAGGCTGCAGAATTAGTGGCGTTAGGCGAAAAATCTATGGTATGATGGATCCCGGGATGGATAGCATAAAGTAAGAAAAGGAAAGGAGAGGAACTAGCAGCGGAATAACTTGTCATAGCGTAAGGAAGGAAGGCAAAGATGCACATCACAGCTGGATAAAGGCCGAGGAATGTAGAGATGATGGGTGAGTGGAGTAAGGTGATTTGGTGAATGGCGTATGAGGCTTGTTTATGATGGGGCAGTGATGTTATGCTAAGAGAAAGTGGTTTGTGGTGAGCATAGCATGGTAATGCACTGGTGATGAGGATGGTGATGAAAGTATATAAGACCGTCCTCGCAACGAAATATCCCATCCTCCCACGCCATTCCAACATCTCCAACGCGCAACCATCACACCCGCCATCCATCCAACCTTTCAAACGCAATCATGGTCGCCCAAACTACCCTCTCAACCATCTTCACCCTCGCCCTCCTCCACCTCTCCACCGCTAACCCACTCGTCCCCCGCGCTTCCACCTCCTGCAGCACCCCCAGCGGCCCGGGCTTCTGCGAACTCACATCCAACTCCTGTTCCGGCGGGAAGTTCGTCGCCGGTTTCTGTCCCGGTGGAACGGACAATCAATGCTGCGTCGCTACTTGTTCGAGCGGGAAGGGAACATGTCAGACTACTGCGACGGCTTGTAGTGGGGGGAGCTTTTCCGCGGGCTTGTGTCCGGGTCCGGCGGATGTGCAGGTATGTGATATATATATATAAACTTTTTTTTTTCTGTTTTCGAAGCAGGAAGGGAATATCAGGTTTGGGAGTTGTGCTGATCTGTGAAATAGTGCTGTATCAAAAGCGGTGGCTCCACTCCGCCTGCAACTGGAGCGGGAAAATCAGGAATTGATATCTCGCAGCTGGGAACAGCGGATTTCTTTACATGTGCGAAGAAAACTAAAGATGTTGTTGCTATTCGAGGTTACCAACAAGCATGTGGCAGCGTACGTCTCCTTTTCCCTTTCCTTTCCTATCCTCCCCCCTCCCCACCCAACTAACCCCTCCTAGGGCGGCCAAGTCGACAAAAACTTCGTCGCTTCCTACAAGAACGCCAAAGCCGCGGGCTTCGCCCGCATTGACTCCTACATATTCCCCTGCAGCGGAACCCCCACCGGTTCCGAGCCCAACTGCAAAAGCGTAGATACGCAAATGGCTGAGTACCTAAAAGTAATCGACGACAACAAACTGGACATCGACACATTATGGCTAGATCTAGAGCCGACGAGCGCGAGCAACAGCCCATGTAATGCGTGGAACCTGGGCGCAGCGGCCAACGAAAAGTTGGCGAAGGAGTGGGTGGCGAAGATGAAGGCGACGGGGAGGAAGTGGGGGGTTTATGCTAATGGGTGAGTTGGTTCCTTTTACGCTGTTGCTATGCGCATTTGATATAGGGCTTGTTTTGAAGGGGAGGAGGGGGGATGATGGAGGAGAAGCTAACAAGAGCAAAATAGAAACCAATGGACAGCAATGTTCGCCTCTCGCTCCACAGATATCGCATCCGATCTTCCACTCTGGGCAGTACAATTCGATAAGAAGCCCGGTGTCGACACTGTGGATACATTCATGGGCGGATGGACCAAGGCTGCTGCTAAGCAGTATACTCTCGGTAAGCAAAACACCATCTTGAATGACCCAAAAGACTGGTACATGAAGATTGGCTGACTGAAGTCTAGATACCACACTTTGCGGATTGGGTGTCGATTTGGACTCGTTTGCTTGATCGGACTGGCGTGTAGGTCGTATTCTGATAGAAGAGTCCGGCAAAGGGATACGGGGCGATTTCTGTTTCTTATGCATACTTTTGCTCCTTTGTACAGTTTTATATTTTTGTTTTACCTATCGTTCATCTGGTCAGCATGTTGCATCGAAGATGTTTTCAGGACGTACACGATTTGAAATAAATTGACTTACTGCAATACAATCGATTACCGTCTCATTCGTGATATCCTCCTGCTCTCAGTACCTGAAGTTGAATAGCATTTACAAACTGAAATAAACAACTTTATTTTCTGCCTAGCTACAACGCCAAGGGTATTCCTCCAACGCCATGCGATTCAATAGATTAAATTTGTCAACGCCCGCCCATGAAAGTCACCATCTATCCCATCATTTATCAATTATCATTACTCACTGTCTATCTGTATGCTATTGTCGCATCACGAGTCCGATATTGTCGCACCCCTATCAGCGCTCTTCTTCGCTGGACTATCCAACTCCTCAAACTCCCTCGCTGCAATTTTCGCATTTTCAAGGGCACAGTTGAAACGCTCCTCCCCAGGCGGTAAGATGGCTGCTAGATATGTGTTGGTAGTAAATTTAACCACAAACATGCTGAAATTGGGCATCTTTAATTCAAAAAGACTAAACTGTTCAGCGGATTTGGGTGTGCCGGTGTATCGAGATGTGCTCTGTTTGAAATTTTTAATGATGTTTGAAAGACGCTCAAAGCGATCTGTGGTAGGATTCGTTTCGCCCGTTTTGGAAGACCAACTTGAGACAACAAGGAAAGACGATCGCTCGAATAGAAGAACCTCCTCGGCTTCGATGATTACGCCTAGTTCTGATAAATGTTGTTCGATCTCACTCAAGTTAGGTACCAAATCATGAATGATTTCCGCCCAAGCTTTGTATAATGACTGGTCCCAGATAGAGGTAGCAAATGGTACAATATTGAACGTTTCCGATTTAGAACGGACGATGGAGATGCGTTCGTGAAATATATCTTCGCGCTGATTTGGTAGTACAAGATCCATTTTGTGAATCAGGACATAGATGCTGGCGGTTGGAGAGAATTGTGAAAGGGCGGTAATGATAGAGCGATAGGTAAGAAGGTCTCGATCGAAGTCGCGAGACTCAATGTCGAAGACATAGATGAGAACTCCGACGCTTGAAAAGACGTGTTGGCGTTGTTGTGAAAGATAGTTTTCCATAAACGCATCCTGCCTGTAGATATATTAGTGATAATTCCAAATGCCGGATTGAAGCTCAATTGAAGCTTCCCGAAGTGCACAGATATCTGGTCTTGATTCCTAATGCCACCACAAGCTTCTGCCAAAACCTGTTCCCAACATCGAGGTCGACAGCTACCCCGCAGCCTGGTTGCACAACGCAGTCGGAAAACGAGAAGAACAAGAACTCACCCTCCACAGTCCCATAGATTGAGCGTCAAATTACCCAAAAACTTCACATGGCTTAAATCTACATCGATCGTAGCTCCCAGTCGCCTCGTATCTTTCGCGACATAGTTGGAAAAGATAATGCTTCTCATAGAACTTTTTCCGGATCCCGATTTGCCCATCAACAACACCTTCTTCTTCCTTGGTTTCCGCGATTCTGACGAGGATATTGATGTAGTATGATCATCCTGAAGCCGTAAGTTCTCCATGATGTTGTGTGAAATGATTGAAATTGAGAATGTCGTCGCAGTATCAATATCGTGTTTGTTTCGATAAGGCGACAGCTTGGTAAAGGAAAGCTTACTGAATAAACAAACCCTTAGAAGCTCCAAACAATCAATAGCTTTCGAGCTTTCAAGCTTTCTTAATTAGGAATCTTTCATTGGCGCATAGACGAAGGCATGTGATGACAGCGGCTCGGCGGCTTATCGTTCATCCGATACTGATCCGATATTCATCCGTTCTGGCAGTCATGGCAGTTACAACCCGACCGACAACAACAGCCAAAAAGGCAACTGGGCTACAATGTGTTGACTTCTCTGTCAGGAAACAGCAAAGAACTACAAATACCAACACAGCAGAGGATTCCATGACAGGCTTTGAATACACCTCCACCCATCCTACATTCCCGGCCCAATCCTCCCATCAATAAACCCCTTCAACGACAGTTTCGCCGTCCCATCATACCCCGCGCTTCTCACCCAATCCTCCAAAATCTGCAACCCAGGATGGATATTCCTCAAAATTCCATATCCCTCGTCCCAACTTCAATAACACACTATCTTCGAATCCCGGCCACCACCGGGCGAAGTTCTCCCCAACAGTGATTCCGTCCGGGTCCATACTCGCTGCAGGTTGATTAGCGTACGAGAGATCCACTAGCCGTTCGTCGATAGTCACGGGTTTGTAGATTGCTTCTACTCCTGCGATGCGCTGGACAGTGTCGGCAATTTCTTGCCGTGTTATTAGGGGGAGGTGGCCAGATCCTAGGGGCACGAAAACACGCGCGTTCCGTCTTCCAAAATCTTCGATACGAAGAGTCCGCCTGTGGCGAGTTAGTCTTCGCTGTTTCCGACACGTGAAAAATCAGGAGATATACTTACCATGAAGCATTTCTGCATAAGCACCTGTGTTTATGATTGTCCATGCCAAGCCATCTTCAGGAATCGAAGATATTTAGCTACTAAGGTGATCATTGACTCTGCCTTTGGCAATTTTTTCTTGCATTAGTTTCTACAAGTCCCAGAAGGCAAAGTGAGACACTTACTTCGTGTGATGAGCTGCATACTTAGGATCAAATCCGGAAAGCTAGGCTCCAGTTAACATATCTCAATCCCAGGAGGAACATTATGGCTATCTTCAGATAATACTCAATACCTATCCAAAGAAAATGGCGCAAAGTCGGAATTCTATTTGCAATCTCAAAGATCCGAATAGCAGCCTAAATCTCATCCGACTCCCTGACGGTGAAACTAGCGTTCATCAGTATATCTACCTCGGATCTCTTCCGATATGTTCCAATAAATATCATGAAAGACCCTTGAAACTATATCAGTAGTGGCTTGAGAATTAGGAAGGAGATGAAAGTTCGTACCTTTGACAAGCTCGACACCAGTATCTTTGAAGTCTTCTTGAACTTTTGGACTATCTGAATTGCGCGATAGAACTCGAACAAGGAATGGCTCGGGAGCTTCTAGAAGGGCTTTGACGACAGCGAAGCCTTGAGCTCTTGTGCCGCCGATGACGAGGATACGTTTCGTCATTAGAAGATTAAATGGAGCTATGGGAGAATCCGGCATCGAGTGGTTGCTGGACGTTTGAAGTGCGATTGAGATGTGCTTTGATATATTGCGAAGATGGGTTTGAATGTGTGAAGTTGATAAATATAATGAAAATCACTCGAAGGCTCGTCTTGGAATTGATGCTATATACACAAGATCTATTCCCATAGCTCTCCCGCACCATTTGCTTCACTTCCTCGATAAGCCTACTAATACGGCCGACAGCACAGAATCATGCATCTCCCATATATCGTCGTCGCAAAAAGTCTTGCATCGCAACCTGATGAGCTATAGGATAATAAGTAGGTGCGGACGCACGGGCGGACACGAGTGCGGGCATATAGACCACGGACATATAGACTAGGGTCTGCTAAGAAAATGCCACGCATATTCGATTACTGATTTCAACTGGGATCTTTTATCCTAATTCGATTGTTGAGTAATAAATTATTGATAGCATAGGAATGTACGAAGACGTTACTGAAAAGGGGTGGAAACATTTACGTATTACTTACAATTACTGTAGGCGCTGGCTTGCTTGGCGATGCAGTTTTGCTTACAAATTGTGGTAAATGTAGAGGCCGGCGGGTTTGGATTACCAATAACGTGAGATATGATGTATCGGCGTTTAGAGAAAGGGTACAAGAAGGCGTGAATATTCTTAGGAGAAGGATACTGACAGCTTAGTCGAAAATTATAATCCAGAGACCAGAATCAAGATGATGTTTTCTTCGTTCCCAGCAATTCTTGCCTCTGTGGCCATCCTAGGAACCCAAGCCTTAAGTATACCCATATCAGCAACTTCCAGCAACGAGACATCAACTCAAGAACCCCTAAACTTCAAAGCCACATTCAGCTCCTCTCCCCAACCCTTTACCATCTCTGTCGACCCGGAATTTATCCGTCTCACCAAACTCAAAGCCTCTCTCACCCGCTACACAAACGACCTCTCCCAACCCGATTTCACTGACGGCCCACCCCGCCATAACATCACCACCATACGTGACTACTGGGTCAATGACTACTCCTGGGACAAAGTCGAGGCGGAGATAAACTCGCATCTCAAACAATTCACCACTACCGTTTACGCAGACGGGAACTACACTCACCCGATCCCGCTACACTTCGTTCACCACGTCTCCAACCGCAGCGATGCCATCCCATTACTCTTCATCCACGGCTGGCCAGGTTCATTTCTGGAAGTTAGTAAGATGATCGATGATTTGACGAACCCGCCTAATTCCTCGGTGCCCGCCTTTCATGTAGTAGCGCCCAGCCTTCCCGGCTATGGATTCTCTCCCGCGCCAAAGTATCCAGGACTAGGTCTGCGGGAAAGCGGTGAAGCATTTAATAATCTCATGACCAAACAGCTTGGGTACCCTCAGTATGTCATCCAAGGTGGTGATTTCGGTGGGTTTACACTGCGTTACATGGCTGGGCAATTTCCCAATACCGTCGTATCATCACTGTCGAATTTCTCCCCTATACCGCCGAATGCCACGGACTTGGAACGTTATGCTGCGGGTGAGACAACTGCGGAGGAGAATGCGTATATCGAGTCACTACAATTATTCAACTCAAAGTATGCAGGGTATAGAGATATTCAGCAAACGAGGCCATTACAGCTGGCTGTTGCAATGACAGATAGTCCGGTGGGCTTTGCTGCTTGGATTTATGACTTTATGTTCAATCATGTAGATTCATATTGGTGGACGCCGGAGGAAATCATAACCTGGTCGATGATGTATTACATTCAGGGACCATACGCTGGAATGAGGATGTATGAGGAGATCGCGATGGTAAGTTGGCCGCTGTGTGCTGGAGTGGAAGATTGGGGTAGACGCTAATGAACAATAGGCTGGAACTTGGCAGAACGAAGGGTTCTTGTATGTCAACAATCCAACCGGAGTAGTGTCATTCCCAAAAGATATACAGACAGTAAGTTAAACCTTTCTGAAGGAGAAGAACTTGGTGCTAACAGATATCAAAAGCCAATCTCATGGTTAGAACGAGGGGCGAACCTTACTTATGAAGTCAATAATCCGCGAGGAGGACATTTCGCAGCATATGAGGTTCCTGATATACTTGTCGATAATGTGAGAACTTTCTGGGGAAATAACTCGCTTTCGAATATCGACAAGTTCAGGAAGGCATAGAAACAATGGGAAAAACGAGCCACTGATGGATAATTGGCCGGCCTCAGGTCTAGATCTCGATGCTTTAGAGATGACACAAACTAATGTAATTCGCATTGCATTAGCTTCCCCTAAGTTCAATTAATTAGCATCAACAGAAAGAGGAAGATGCACAAGAATTTAATAATGCAGGATAGGGTCATTGTAATATAGTTAGATCTTGCGCGTTTAAGTTTGATTCGAGTTTCTGAGTACTACTTCCACCAGCTGGTGGACCAATTGATATTTGATACTTCAAAAGAATTTTAACATTGAGACGTATATAGACACTCTTCAGAACAGTAATCTTGGAGTAAGAACCTCCTGGAACATTAAAGTCTTGAAATTGGTCAATGAATTCAGTTTACCCACAGGTGCTTTCAACTTGTGAAGGACTGCTCTCTTAGAGGCTCATTAAACTTTTGCCTAGGCACCCACAAGGCCTCTTGAACTGACATATGTGCCTCGCGACGGCAACGTGGTAACGGGCCAGTCTTCCCCGAGATTGTCAAGCGCGTGAAGATAACTCCCAAAGCAATGAGTCAGGCTCAAATGAATCTAATTCGATGGGAACCATATCAGTGGACAACCACCGCAAGAAATTCAAATTATCTTCAAAACTAATCTCCTTACTTTTCTTCCACACATGGTCCTGCACAAGTGCTGATTTGTAGAGAGAATGGGGCACAAGCGGTAACATCAGTTCAATGTCCACATTATCGATGTTCGCGAACAGGAATATGGAAAATTCGACGACTCGATTATAGCAAGCTTGGATGCTGTCTATGAGAGAACCAACTTTGTAGCGGTTTATATGACCCGTAGTGAGAGCTGAATCGTACAGTATGAATAGACTCCTAAATATTGATCAGTAAGGTTAAAACCTGTGTTTATCAATGGTAAGTTCAACCAACCATGTACAGATTCCAATAGCAGCCCAATAAAACCCAAATTTTGTTTTTTCCTCAATTAGTAATGGCATGAAAGCCAGTAAAGTACGTTCAAGACTTGCGGCTTCATTTTTGTGGAACTCAATGTCTGAGGCTGGCTAGAAAACGTGCCCAAGAACTCGACAAAGAATATGTGAGACCTGGAGCTCTCTAGCAAAAGGACTGACCGTAACATCAGAGGGGGTTAACAGTATATGTGTAGGCGTGTTTGGAATGATCTGAATAATGCTAGTTGTCTGCATTAATTTTTCTGCCGCTTAAGGTTATACCTTACCCCTTGCGAGAACGTGCTATCATCGATGGGGAGATAATCCTCGGCGCTTGAACTCTCTGTTGCAAAGAGAAAATCTCCAGAATATAGACCCATGTGTTAGCCAGCAAGCCAAACACAACCAACGAGGGGCTGATGCTGCCTGGGTTGTTTTTGGCCTAACTGCACAGATAATCAATAACAATATAATACAACAAAAGAAAGCCTTGACAGGGCACTTTTCCATGTTGAGTATCGCCCACTATACCCTCTTTTCTTCTTCGGTAAGTAGCCTGGCATCGTTTGTTTCCTGGGGTGATTGGAAATGCTTTCTGTTAAGCCCAATATATCGTGCTGCCTGAGCACAACCTGCGAGTGAGATTGCAGCAGCTGGATGTATCCCATGGCCCATCTCGTAGAATGAGACAAGCAACCGCGACTGAATAATCTCAAGGGATAAAAAATTTCTCGCCTTGGTTAAGCCAATATGGCGTTCGACCATGAAATAGATAGGAGTCTGGTATCTGATTCAACGGGTGCATTGTGCATGCTAGCAAACTCACACCAACTTCTAGATTCGAATAAATCGACTATGAACGTCGAAGGATTCGAGACTTTGAAATTATCGGTATCTTCTGGCTGTACTTGGCTCATCGACACTAGGATCTCCGATGCTTGCATTTGTATTATAGATATGGCACTTGAGGTGCATAATTTAAGGAGTATCCGCTAGTAGATGTCATTCCCTCGCACGATAGGCCCGCCAGAGCGGCGTTCGAATAGTCCCTAGACTGATCAGGCTGTAGAGAGTCATAGAATATACCTGCATTATAATGAAATTTGCGACCGACTCTGTATTACATTAGATTAAACCACTATAGCTACCTGCTAAACCAACTTATGGCATGTTGAGCAAGTTGGAACTGCTTTGTCGCATTTTCGCTTCCCTCTTCTACAAGCACTGCAAGCGTTGAGGGGCAGTGAACTACTTGCGGCATTCGTGCTAGACGACTGAGGAGGTTCCGTCATGCTTGTAGAACGAGCGTCTGCATGTCAAAACAATCATGTGTAGATTTGTTGCATGTCCATGAGGTTTTCTACAAATCTCAAGATACCGGCTCTTTGAGATCAGCGTGTATGCAAAGATCGACAACCAAGGCGGATATTCGGCTTACTGTACCCCACAGCACCTTTCGACCCCTAATGTCAGCCACAAATTACCCCGCCCCGCCAACATCCTTGCTATTGCTTCAACTATAACTCACTCCCATCACAGCATCAATGGCTGGAGGTACCAATTGCACAATCACCTACATCCTTTCATCATGCGCAAGTTTTTACACGGACTGAAAGACAAAGTCGAGAGCTTTGACTCGCAGCCGTCGCAGCCGTCGCAGCAGCAGCCTATTTCTAGCAACAACGATCCCCATTCTTCACAGGCACTCGCCGAGCGAACTTACACGTACTTTCATTCTCCGAAAAACCACCAATTCCAAGGAAGGGTCAAATCCGAAAGCACTCTCGGCGCCGAAAATGACTTTGGATACGTAGTATGGCCTGTCGCGATCATGCTACACGCCGCCGCCGAGTGTTTACCTCCGCACTTGATCCATGAAACCGCAGCCTGTCTGCAGGACTACTGGAATCCTCAAAGACGCGCTTTCTGTGCTTGGAAGATGTTTCCTGGCAATGAAGATATATATTACGACGATAATGCACATTCCATACAATCTTTGATATCCGCGTTTCAGTCGACGGGCGAGCAAAGATATCTCGATCAAGCAGCAGACATTTTATACAACTTTATAATGCCTTCAGGGCAGAGGGATGGTGGGATACCTTGGCATTTGAATAACGATAAAGCTCGTGCAGCTTGTTCGACTGGACCGGCGGCTATAGCAGCTCTGAGAATAGCAGCGATACGGCATGATCCGCATCTGGTGGCATTTGCTGAGCGAGCGTTGAATTGGCTATTCTCAACTCTACGCGATCCTGAAGACGGGCTAGTTTGGGATCAATCGGCGTATAAAGATGACGGATCGTTAGAAATCAACAAAATGAAATGGACCTACAATACTGGTTTCGCCATTCACGGCTTTACTCTCCTTTACGAAGCCACCCGAAACGATCAATATCTCAGAACAGCTACAGAATTCGCACAGTCCGCCCTGAATCGAGAAGCTCCACTATACGATCGTTGTATCCCAGACCCGTCTCAGAGAAACCTATCAGACGGATCATTTTTCATTCACCATCTCGTCGACGGATACGCAGCCCTATCCAAGCACACAATGACAGAACAACTACGACACGAGATTATAAGGATTGCAAATTGGGGCCGAGAATTTATGTTTGATCCTACAGATGGATTATATTTCCGTGGAAGCGTCCCCTACACTATTTCCGAAGACCATGCTCATAGGTTCAATGCTAAGTTTGGATTGGATAAGGGACTGGAGAAGAATCAGCAGGAGAGGGATGAACATGGTAGCTTATGTAAAACTATGCTGGGATGTGCGAGCTGGGCGAGGATATTCAGAGCTGCGGAAAGTATGTAGTGAGTAACAAAGTTGTGGTGTGATTGAAACTTCTCCGCAGCTCTTGTTTGCTTGTTGCAGTTCCGCTTGATGAAGAAGTAAGAGCATATCGTGGATAGTCACGCGAATGCCTGACTATGAAATTGATATCATTTTCAAGACATAATGTCTGTTGGTTTTCTATGTGTTAATGAGGATTTGGACAGCCAAATTCTCGGCATAGAGCTACTTATGTCAGACAAACTTGGCTCTGTCCACAGGAGCGTCAGAAGTAGCCAATTATATCCCAAGGTCGTTCAGTTTTCTTTTCGAGCAGGTTGCCAAGGACGTTTTTCTTATTCATAAAAACCGCTAGAATAAAATTGATTTGCACCACCTCAGCTAGTGTCTGAGTTGTCTTGGAAAGTCTCTATCAACGGCATACTTAATCGGGGAATTGTTAAACACGGGTAAGATAACCGACTTGGCGGTATTCTGCTGGACCATGATGGATTCTGAATTGAAGATCTGAAAGTTATGATCGTGGTCTATCGGAAGGCAATGCTTTTCATTCAGTGATAAAAGCATATACATCTCGCTGCGGTGTCTCTTCTCCGCAGAAGAACCAAGTCTATTTAGAATGTTTGAATATCTTAGAGAATCTGAGAAGTTATAACACTTTTATTATTCAAATGAATCTAAGGTAATGTATTATTTTTGTTGGTCAAGAGAATCTAATTTAAATAACTTTGCGGTATAAAAGTCTAGAGATTAATATCTGCTTGGTATTTCTACACCATTAAATCTGCCTCTGAAGCTAAAATACATTACACTCTCGCACTTATCCTCCTACTCATAACCGCCCAATCAGACCAGACAGCCAGCATCGGCGCCGGCGCCGGACCCTATCCAAACTTCTCCTACTTCTCCTCCTACAACGAGCATCCCAACACTACTGGAATCGGCTACCTTCCAGCCGTCAATACATCCTACTCCGATCCCATGTCTGCACAAACTGCCTAGTGGAATACCCAAGTCAACGTCACCGAGGTCCCATGGGGTAACAACCAAACAGTAACAAACACCGTGATCTCACTGTCTACTCCAGACAATGTCTTTGCGTCAAATTCGTCCTGGGATACTTGTATAATAATACTGTTGGATGTTTCGCGGGACGTGACGGTGAAGGGGCAGGATGATACAGGGGGGTGCGAGCAGACTTTTCGGGAGGATTGTGTCGGGAATTTTACAGCAATGATTGGGAATAAGAGGGCGAGGGCCGCGACGAGAAATGCGACGGGGCCTTGTTGTTTGATATTCCAGATCAGTGTGTGGGGAGTTTTGAAGTAGGGTTCTTATCACGGGGTGTGTTGTTTATATTCTTAATTCCATATCTATCTCTTCCCCTTAATTTATCCCTATTCTCTTCTTTCTCGATATACGATCATCTAACATAAATAATAATTCACTGCGAACCAAACACTTTCCCTCTCCCACGGCTGGACATACAGCGCAACGGATCCACGCATTTGGCCTTTGCTACTGGTGTAGAGCCCGAAGAGCTCTTTCCGTGCCGGGGCAGGGTTTACGTCAGCAAAGGTGGGCTGTGTAAGAGCAAGAAATTTTATGGAGGGAGGTGGATGGGATGCCGAGTAGTGCGATGAGAATAGGAGGTAGAGGCTTGGGCGCTGTGTTTGGGTTGATTATGGGAATTGCGATGATTGTGGAGTGAACGGTTTGAGATAGTGATGATTGGGGTTTCGGGAGAACTCCAAGGTAAGGTTTCTTGGAGACACTCTATCCGCCTCTTTATCTCCCGCCATACATCAGCACTGCAAACAAAATATTGCGGGACAATGTTTATGCAATTGATATCAATACTGGCTTGGGTACTTGGTGCCGTTGATTGAGCAAATATCGTTCTTACATGTCCAAATACTATGCTTTAAGGGTTGCGAATCATACAACACCACCCACTTGCGTCCAGAAATGGCAGATATATCATTGAAATGAGGGTATTATTGAAAAATTAGTAAGCTGCAGCTTCATTTCAGACTACTGAAGAAATTATTATGAAGTCTTTTCATACTGATGAGCGAAGTTATTGTATCTGCCAATACTTGCCTCCCGAAGGCCACGCTTGAAAATGTGCTTCCTCATATTTTTATTCGAAATTCTCCGCCTAAACAGCCTAGTTTCTACACACTCATTTGGACGTACCACCAAAGCTAAGTGTGGCTTGCGGATAGTCCTTCCAATAGGCCCCTTTTCGTGGGATCTTCGCTAAACCCAAAGATCAGTTGCTGAATTTATCGACGGTCGACAGTGAGACGATTCATACGATACCAAATAATCGTGCGCGGTTGTACATGTGATATTGGTTATGGGCTGCTACGTTGAGATATACATACATCGTGAAATATAGGAATGTCATGTTTATCCCACAGTCGCAATCATTTCAACAGAGCAAGCCCACCAGCCAGGTATTCTAGTCATCAACGTCAAACATACCTCTGTACCTCTTCATCCACCCTCGATTTTCTTCTTTTTCAAACAAAACTGTGCATACTTTGTCTTAACTTCAACAACCACAAATTTGCAACAATCATGCATTTCCTCCCAATCCTTCTCGCTCTAGTAGTCGCCATCTCCGCTGCTCCTCTCGACGCCGACATGAAGTCTGCAGACCTCATGGCCAAGCGATCACCTACTGTACCCACCAATACAGAAGCCATTAACCCAGTCCCAAGCGTAACTTCACAAAAATCCTCAATGCGCGCGTCACCGATGACCTCCTTAAAACAGTCGAAGACACTCTGTACAAGGTTTTCTCAAGTCTGGACACACTGCACAAACGCTTGCTCGATGATGTTCTCAGCACCGAAGCAACTGAAACTGTCAAGGACCTTGTGGAAGGGGTTATGAATGCTCTCCGCACGCGTAGCCTTACAGAGACTTCCCATGACGATGTATCTGATGATCTACTGGACACGGTCGAGGATTTTGCGGAAGAGGTTACGGATGTACTATGTGAGCGCGGTATTGCAGGTGATCTGGACATAGGCACTGTCGTGCAGGAAGTTGAGAATATTATTGGGCTTCGTTAGACGCGAGCTTAGCTACTCTTTCGGCAGAAATTCCAGGAATTGATGGCGAAGCACCATTTCGATGATATTACAAGAACTGAATGTGGTTATGGGTAAGAGGATACGGTGCTGAACATATGTGGAATTTACCACAGAGAGTGTAATGGGAAAGTCATTGGCTTGGTTCAATACATGATTCTCTTTTATGGGTTCAATTGCTATTTCAGTATCAGTCATTTGAAGAGACATGCTCATATTTGTTACATAAACTTTTTGTGGTAGTCAAATTACAAAAATTGAAACTGCAGACCTTGATCCGGGTTTTTCATAAGCACATTAACTGTCAACTATGTCCTGTACATCAAAATGCGTCTTCCTCATTCAGCGATTGGAACCCTCTCCTGCGAAATATAAATCCTTATAACAGTTTTCTTGGGAGATCAGCTAGCAAAAAACAGATTGAGCCTCTACAACCAGACCTCCGATACATTCCAGCTTACACTTCTACACCTGGCTTCACCCACGAAGAGTCCCACGACCAAATATTCAACCCAACCTTCACCCCCTCTTTAACCGGCAACCCCGCATGATAAACTCCCAAATGCCCCGTTCCATTTGTATGGAAATTCTCCCAAAACACCGCCGCTCCCTTTATCGGCTTAAAAATAACCCCTTGGTACCCATCCCTCCCCTCCTCATCACACTCAATTACATCACACCATCTTTCATCCTTCGGCTGTTCTAGAAATGGAAAATTAGTACCACCACCAACACATTCATCGACTAAGTAAACCATAAAAGTCGAGATTCGATTGCCGTGCATGCGTTGCTCGTCCCAGTCGAAATGGTAGTTGTAGAATCCGTCGGTTTGGTAGCGCTGCACTAGTAGCGGCTCGATGACGGTTGAATTGTTGAGGAAGCCTTGAAAGTTGCGGGCGCGGCGGTTGATGCGCTTGGCGATGGGGTCGCTGCGGGGGATAAAAGCGGACTCCGAGACACGGGTGTTGAGGTCGATGGGACTTTCGTTGGAGCCGCCGTAGACTTTAGATGGTTCGTATTTTCCTTCGCTATCGTTTGTAATTGTTACTTATATGCTTCATGGAAGTTGAGACACTTTTAAATTTGGAGGATATACCTTTCGCGAAGGAGGTGATCTATTTCCTCGGTGGAAAGAAAATTCCGAATGTATATAATAAGTGGATCTCGCGAGAATATCTGAACCTGATACGCATGGTCGACATTGTTCGACGTGAAGTAGTGCGATATGGAGAAGTTCTTTGTGCCGAAGCTTTGGCTTATCATAGAAGTTGAAAGACCAAGCCCGGGTAGAAGATCATTCGAGAGTGCGAATATAGCTCCAAGCACCGCTAGAGAGAGGTAAAGTGCATTTGAAATGCTTACACGCTTAGACGAAAACATATTAAGGTACCGGATAGATTTTCGAGATGCAAAGCTTCCTTGTGAAGGAGTTTGGAGCAATTCAAGTCCGAGCTAGAGGGGGAGGGGCGTATAGATATACCTGAGAACCGCTAAAATCTTACCTACGTCTACCCACCTGCTAGATAGCTGATTATGTAAGCTGCGGGGGAGAACTCTCACTTTTGTCAAGCAGATAAATTTTAATGCAGACTAATCTTGAGCTAATCCGGTGAAACAGTTGGCTATCAGTCTTCCATTCTAGGACAGCTCGAGAAACAATTTAGCAGTGGCACTGAAACATCACGATTCAAATCAAGCGCAAGCGAGAATCTAGCGAGAGTAACACAACGATGATGGTTATAAGTTAAATTGGCCATCTTCAATCGATTTATATCAAAAAAGTTTCATTCATCGAGCACAAAAGTCACATTATAGCACGACGGGAGGTAGTTTTACTGGTGATCAAGATCTTTGCATTTGCACGAAGACTAGGGAAACCTCTGAGAGGGACAAAACCTAATCAAGACCGATTTTGTCCAACCAAATTCCTCTACTAGTCTCGACCCTTGAAAATCTTGTTCCTTCTTCCATCATTCATTCATTCGTTCTAACAATCATAAAATTCGTATCGCGCTTTCATTTACCCTTTATTCTTCCTGTAGTGCTTGCATCAGAGGCTGTTTGGGAAGTGGTTCAGAAATGGAGAGCTTACTGGGTTGGAGACTCCGACCTATGCGTATGTCAGTGGTATTCTAGGCAAATTTAGGAGAGGGTCTACCTACGACCTAATTTAGGTAGATGGTATCAGCGGCTGTATATGATAGTAATAGTCTATGTAGTTAGGAGGTACTTACGGGCTATATTCAGTGTTAGCATTATTTCGAATGGCGATTAGGAGAGTGGTAGGATATTACTTACACACTAGATAGAAGGTAACTCGTTAACACTGCTCAGTAGTCAAAGGTAAACTCAGAGGGAATTGATGCACTCACAGCCTAGAGTAAAGTCAGTGTTTGAATCGAAATTGTATGGGGAAAGTGAACTTACTGGCTGTAATTCCATTCAATTAGTATACCTGTTTCAAGTGACTGATATTAAAACCCTGTTTAAGAAGCAACTTACGCCTTGCTGTGTTACAAATCCGATTAGCATTTCGTCACAATGATAGCTTTTAATGAGACACTGTGTAAAGGAATTACTTACAGGCTAAGTTTGAGAAATCGTATTAGCAATCTGTTGTCGAGTAGTCATTTCTCACATCTCATATGGAATACGGTATCTCACAGTAGGATCCTGAAGGTCATATTAGCACTAATTCACTTTTTAATCAATCTGAAGAACAAACTTACTCTGGCATTAAGAGGAAGTGGCACACGGCGAACTTTGGTGTTTTGGCTGCATCCATCAGGGATGATAGCAGCAGCAGCCATGGTGGCGAAGAGAAGAGCGAGGATGGCGTTGAACTTCATTTTGGTGGTTGTTGGGTTAAGGCTAAAGAAGCTGGGCTTGTTTGAAATAATGAGAAGGTGAATTTGAATAGATGATCTGGATCTGGATCTGGTGAATGGAAGTGAAGTGATGGTCTAATATCAAGACGGTATTGCATACTTATAGAAATTGAAAAGACCTTTGTGTTCTCGAGATCAGCCAGCATTCTCTCCCAAAACTCTCTCCCAAGACTCTCTCATTTTGTCGCCGCAACTATCCTTCCATCGCTGCTTACCGCCCCACGATGATGGGGAAAACGTACAACTCGTATCACCCCGCCTCCGTCCATGGAGTATGTGGGGCTAAAGATACCAAAGGACATGGTTTTCAGGTAAATGATTTGACAAATGCTGTGAGTAGTCATTGCACTAAAGTGATCATTTATGCATGTGTAAGATAGGCTACGAGAAACCTCATAGCCTTTTAGTTGTTGGAGAATAAATGCAGTGACTTTTTGTGGACAAGATGATAGTCGTTGATGATTGAACTAGCGCTCCACAGGGAGCTGCAAGTCTAGCTTGTAATAGCTTCCAACGAGGCATGCTGTCAAGCCTTGGGCGATTAGGAATGATTATCATCGCATTGACCAGATAACGTCTTGTTCAGTCAGATAATGCGCGTCAGAACACTATTCTGAGAACCTCGGATAATTAATAAGTCTTCTGAGAAACTTCCGATAATATTATTCGTGTGGATAGGAAGCGCCAGCAAGACTTGTTCACAAAGCCATCCAGCTAACGCATGTCAGCAAGTCGGTGATGGAAACATTCTCCTCATCAAGTTAAGACACCTTAAAGTACCTATGCACTGCATATACACACGAAACGATTGTCCTTGAGTCGTTGGATAGAGATCAACGCCCTTGATCCCCTGGTATTATAACTACCAACTTAGTATGCTTTGGAAAGCCGTTTGGCTGACGGGTGGCGCTCTACCCTTGTTAAGATGATGACTGCAGGCTACACAATGTCTCGGAAAGTTTAGAAAGCCTTCTTGGATAAGTGAATCTGAGGCAAAAATGACTGATAGTTGGCTCTTCTCCACCAAGCCACCCAATCTACCCTGAACAGAATGACAGGGGTATGCTACTACGCTAAGGGTCTTTCCGGGTCAGCTTGCCCATATCAAAAACTTGGATATCGGCAGCAGTACTGTTATTACAGGAGCAGCAGTATTCCGGTTTGGAATAGGTTATGCATAACGCTAATAGGAACATTCATTCACCAAAAACGTTACTTTAACAAACGAGCGGGGTAGCAGATGTCAATCCTAGCGCAATCACAAACTTTGCTGATTGCATGTGTGGATCAGTCCCTCAAAGTGTTTGAAGTAAAGCTTTTTTATTGCCATTGCCCTTTATTTTAGACTAGAAAAACGTAGGAGAGAGTATCACTAGTGCCTAGTCGGTGTGTAAGTAGCTCTAGGCCATAGGATTTCCTCATAATGTATTGGTGACCAGAGGAAACTACCCCATGGGCTGTAGCTATGGCTCAGGTATTATGACTAACTGAATGACAAGATTAAGAGAGATGAATTCTAACAGCAGTGGCAACTTATCGTCGCACTAGACGACAAAATAAGCTTATCCGAGGATAGCTGTTGAATGCTGAGTATAGGGTGGCTAGGGGTGATTGTGCTAAAACTTCTGCAAGCTATCCAACCTTGTAAGACATAAAAATTTAAGGATATCAGAAACCCTGCTGAAGGATTAATGCCGCACAACGAAGGACTACCAATCGACGGGACGAACGAGTTGATGTCGAGAAAACCACGTGACCACAAAATACCCCACCAAAATTGCTTGTGACTAAGTGAGGCTTTCCACATCCGGTCTTACGAATGAGCAATTTGAGTTCGGATATGCATTCCCTCAGTCCCCTGTCCTTCCTTGTTGTCAAGATAACCAGTCGTGCGTGAAGGAGCCTAAACGCTGTCTTAGTTTAGCCCCGGAAAGTTTGTACGAGTGTGGTTGCAACCATCGGGGTGGCTAAGGCAGATCCGGTCGATGCCGGATGGTACCCTGATATGTGATCTTGGACGAACGGTATCCCTACGCAGTGGAACGGTGGAAGCCAGTTTGTCGAAGATTACCATAGCAATCGGGTATGGTGATGGCAACGATGCTGATGACAAGTTTATAGTCTCTGTGCGAGGTATACATGATGACAGTGAGATTATAAACCGGCTGACACCCCATTTTTAAATCATATGATAACGCATAGTCAGCAATGCACAATTTTCGTTCAGTCCATTTTCCTAGTTGAGTAAAGAAAGCCAGGACTAGAAACCAATGATGCGCTGATGAGCACAAACTTGCGGAGGCGGGAACTGACGGAGTTATTCGTACAAGTATCTTCGGCGGACGTGGTAGTCAGACCCCTGTTTCAAAGAGCACGCTAACTATTTCGTATCTGTGAAGTAAGCTTACCAAGCCGGCACTAGAGCGTGCGGGGTCTTATTATGTAAGCCAGTCTAATTTTCACGTTGCTTTGATGTTCATTTTGGCTTCTGCTAAGCTATCTACTACTAACAAGACATCCACAAGAGACCAAAGCTCAACATGGAGGGTAAATGATTTCCAAGTACGTCTCAATCTCATCCTGGTCAAGACCTGGTCCAAATAGCACCTGATCAAGGAACGTCTTCATACAGTGTTCCATGTGGGGCTCCGAAACCGCTTCCGCATCCGTCGTCCAGTCATTCACCAATGCTCGATTCATCTTCTTGAACATGAAGAGACAATGGGTCACATGCCAGCGTCTTGTAGTCCAAACCGTCTGGTTGACTGATCCTATGAAGTCAGGATCGTACGTGCCAAATTTGTCCTCCTCTTTGGCGTGTGGTTTGGTGTAGAACTGCCAGTTGCCCACCGTCATGAATTCATCTACTAGCTCGCGATCAATGCATCTTGGAGGGAGCCATGCTGTCACCAGCATATCGAACTCGCAGCCTCGGGCTCGTGCCTCTTCGGGTGTTTTGCCGCATGGTAGTGCCTCAAATTTCTGCGACCACGACAGTGGACCTGAGGGGTATGTCTTGTTGTCTGCGGTGAGGATCTCGTAGTGAAGGTCCGTACGTGCTGGGACGTGTGTTTTCCAAAAAGCGAGAAAGGCAAGAACAATAACGAAGTTCTCCACTACTAGGAGCCATAAGAATCGAACGAAAAGTTTCGTTTTGGATGATGAAGAGTTCTTGTCATAGAGTAGATCCTCATTAGTGTCTCGATCGAAGTCGACATCTTCTGTCGCTTCTACTTTGTCGTATTTCATGCTAGATTTGACAGTCGAGAATGCTTTCGAGAAGGAGGAATGCAGTTTGCATTTAGATAATTATCGAATAGGTTAGATGAGAGGTCTGAGGAAGAGTTGAGGGCTCATCGGAGGGCAAACAAGACTCGGCCAACGACGACTTCTGCAGCGCCGCTTTCTCTAAAGCAGGACATCTGGATTGCGTAATACTAAAGTCCTTCTCGCCCATGGAATAGCAAGGATCACAAATTTGGTCTAGAGTGGAGATGTGGCAGGCTCACAATCAGCCCCACTTCTTGCTTAGTGATATGCTTGAAGTAATCCGCATTAGCATACATGTAAGATTGCCGCATGTCTATGCTTATCTCGTATCCCACCAAGCAGATCTGCACATGCCCCTGATCAAGTTGTCGGAAGTGGTGCAACCGTGCCTTAGGCTTCTACCTGAGGTGACAGTACAGCACATGTTTGCATGAGGCGTTCCTCTGCAACAGGAGAAGACTCTGTTGGAACGTCTCATGTCAACAATCAATTGTCATTCTCATCATCATCATGTTTGGTGCTCTACACAGGAAAAATATGGAGGAAGAGGAGAAGGAAAACTTGCTAGAAAGTGAAGAGATATTGATACTGCCGGCGAAGAGAGAGCAGTTCATTCATATTTTGCTCACTGTTTCTGTCTCACTCAATATTCTCTTCATCCTCTTCGGGCTGTTCGTCTTGATATCCAAATTGGAGTCAGTTTCCCACTCATCGTACGACCATGGCTTTTCCACAGATTTGGGTATGCTCCATACTCAAAGATTGATAATTGCGGGCTACTTGGAACTGACTTGAAAAACTAGAGCCTGTCAAAAGCGAGATCGAATTGATCGTCAAGAGCTTCAATGGTGGCGTAGAACTGCAGAGCGATGGGAGCTTTAGTACAGACCCAGGGGGGCGGGAGTACGTGGGATCTCCTGCACCAGAAGTCGACGAGGCATGGGAGACACTTCTGGGAGGTTCGTCTCTCACTCGCAACCAAAAAACTACTATATGCTGATTCATGCTCAGGACTTAATCTCGACTTTGATGAAACCGAGATAGACCTGTCAGATTCGACTTTCCAGTGGCCCGAATCTGGTCTCTACTTCAGCGGCCTGGATGTGTATCATTCACTTCATTGTTTGGTATGACTCGCTCTCTTGCAAGTAATCCACCAGGAGATGGCCTAGTGGTCTCAAATACTCACAATTAACAACGCTTAGAATCGGCTCCGCCAAGCCATATATCCAGAATACTATCGTCATATCTTCGATAGACCAACAGACCCATCACGAGTAAACCACATTGGTACGTTTCACATATCACTGATACCTCTAAGCAATCAATTTCATATCTAAAACCTTTAGGCCATTGCATCAATCACATTCGCCAGTCACTCCAATGTCATGCGGATCTCACACCGATGGAATGGAGGCTCATTGGCGATAAGATCATAATCAAGACGGATACACAGCATACTTGCCGAAATTTCGAAAAAATAAATGAGTGGGCCTTGTCTAAGCGTACGAAGTTTGAATATATCCAGAGCTGGAGAAATGGCAGTCTTCGGATTGTGGATTAAATAATTGATGGGAAACCATTAGGGCCAGTATTCGTTCTGCTGGCAGTTATTAGGCTGATATAGAATGTAAATCTTCAATTCTGCTTACACTTTCTTCTGCTTGAATATTAACTACTAGTACTTGGGATTTTCGGCAAGACGTAATTATTTTATTCCTGCAAAGTTATGCTCCAACCTACCGCCTCAGTTTATCAATCTTACAGCACTGCAAATCAAATACTTTTCCTGTTGCAATTTCATTACGTTTAAACATGTATATTCAGCTAATAAATTTCATTTACAAGCTCATCTCAATCTCCACCAACAATCTGATCATTCAAAAAGTGTCTGCTCCAGATATTCAGACCGATCTTAGTACCAGACTCCACCGGCAACCCCAGGTGAATAGTCCTCCAATCTCCAGATCCATTCGCATGCAGATTATTCCAAAACACTGCATTTCCTCTTTTTGGCCTAACGAGCAACCCTGTATCCCCCTCCGCCAAAGCAAACTTATCTCCATCCGCCGACTCCATCACGTTTGGCAGATTAGGGAAATAAGTCTCTCCACGCTCACAATCATCTCGAAGATAGGCGAATATACTCCCCAAGCGGTTGCTTGCCATAGTTGGACCGTCCGAGCCGTATGAGAGATCATATACGGGTTCGTCGAACCAATCTGTATGCGCTTTATAGTGATCCCCTCCGGTCTCGTACTTGACGATTTGAAGGGGCTCAAATTCTTTGTGTTGCATATTGCCGAGAAGAGATCCCATTCTTTGCGTCAGACATTTGCAGACAACATCATTTTTGGGGAGAACGGCACTCTGCGAGCGGCGGAGTGTTTGGTTTAGGGATTCGGTGTACGTCTGGGAGCCGGATGTTACTAGGGACTGGCGGAATCTATCTTTTCTATGATAGCATCGTTAGCAGTTAGAGCAATGAAGGCTTGCACATTGATGAGGGTTCCTTACCCCAGGTCTAGGAGATGTTCTATTTCCTCATTGCTTAAGAAATTGTTGATGTACAGGGCAAGTGGATCTACTGATAGGATCTCCACAGAGTAGCTCTGAGTACAAGTATACTTTTCTGGATCGAAAGTCCCTTTGCTACGAAATCTGAATCCATCAGTGTGTTTGGATATGTACTGTCCACATCTCAACATACTGAGCATCAGTATGCTGACCGGGATGAGGAGGACTGCATATTTTGTTCGAGGTTCCTAAGGATCCGTGAGCAATACTCAATAGATAGACTTGTATAGACGTGATTATTATTACCATGGCTGAAAGAATAATGATGCTTCTGTTGCACTGATTTCTCAAACAGATTCTCAAGGGGAGCAAAAAGTTTCAGAGCTGGAGGGGACGTCTGACCCGAAATTTCCACACCTTTACACTCTCTGCGAGTACGAAAACCGCTAATTTTGACCATACGAATTGAGCACTGAGAAATGAAAACTTCGGTTGCCACTACATCCAGATGTTTCTATGGATAGGGGAGTAAGACTGGCGTTCGGCAATTTTCCACTATCTCTTGGAAACTAGCCTCAGGCTTCCCCACCTGCACCCCAAGCCAATCATCTATCGCCTCAGTACACCATCCTAAAATCTCACAAAATTGGGTTTTATGCATCATATTTGATTACTACATTAGATTAGGTGCATGCTGACTACATATCGAACATGGATGCAGCGACCAAGTGTTAGCCTCAACGGTTGTGAATATGGAACGTAAGCTGCATTCTTCACACTGGGGATAGTGAGTATGCCGATTGGTTAACTTAATATCTCATGCTGTATCAAAGCCTAGCTGCAGTGGCTGCTGTGATGAAAGCCGCCGAATTCTTGATTGTTATTCCTCTCGCGACGAGAAGTGGTTTACTCATGCCTACTTCTCATCCGACTTCGGAAGACCATGTCCGTGTGTGATATTCCATCTCCAAATTTATTCACGAGAGCTCCTCACGCTAGCCATAAGACTGCATCAGGATGCTTATCCGACGCCTACCAGTGGTCTGATCGATTTTGCCTTGAACAGTACCTTGACTTTTGTAAGAAACCGCCGCGGTCGTCAGCCCCCCACAATGTTTGCATCTTTCAATAGAACTCTGAGCAGTTCACTGTTCTCTAATGAAGCTGGACTCCATCGTTTTCTTCCACATCCCACTTCAAACAAAGACCAAGAGACACTCCAACAACCCCCTATACTACAGCTCTGCCGTAAAACATTTGTATCACGAGATTATATTCTAGAAACTGCACCATGACACCCAAAGAGGTCGAGTACCAGCCCATTGAAGAGAGATCCTCCGACGATTTACATGATGGAGTTCTTCTCCAACGATATTCCACAGGCGCAGGCAAGCAGCGCTGGGAAAGAGCCATTTGGATAATCTGCATACTTGCGATTTTGATCAGCAATGGGATGTGGTTGGGATTCTACCACCGTCAGAAGAACACTAAAAGTGAGAGATTCATCAATCATGCTCACAAAAGCCAGCCACGATTACTACAGTAACTAACTACTATTGTTCGTGTCCTGAGTAGGCCTCAACGATTTCTCGGTGCGCATGCCTTATCATTTCTCTACACCATACATAGATGGCAACATCTCAGAGACAAACAAACTATGGGCAGATCTTTTCCCCCGTAAGTTCGAATGCTCCAAAGCGTGGTGAGGTCCAGATATCTAACGAACCACGAATACAGCGGGATTCGGAGCGATTAAGGTGGAGCACTCTTGGGCAGCTGAACAAAACCTCCCACCAACCCAAGGTGATGCCGCAGATGGAAAGGCTATTTATACCGTTGCAGCCTTCCACCATCTTCACTGCCTCGTAAGTTTTACGCTGTAAATATTGAGATGAGGACGACTAATAAAGCAACACAGACCGTCATCCGCACCAGTCTCTTCCAGTTCAACAGTGGACGTGATCAACTCGACCCTTGGTCTCATATCTCCCATTGTCTTGATAGTCTCCGACAAGGGATCCTATGCCTAGCTGATCCAGCTATCGGCCCTATCAGTGTGGAGCATGAGTGTCGAGACTTCGAAGCACTCAAGGCATGGACCGCAGAGCGTGCCTACACAGACTTCCTAGAAGATTTGTAGTCTCCACTGATAACTTTCCCAAACACTATGATCAGATCAGACCTTTTTCTGATACTCTCGAGGTCATATATGTGACCATCAGATTGGGTGCTAGCACGATGTTGTACGTAGCTTGTTTGTGTTGGGGATTGCCAACAAGATAGAAGTTGAATGAAATCTTAAGGCGGCGGGCCGAAAGTGATACGTTCCTAGTTCTGTCTCTTTTTCCTTTTTGTGCGGTAGTAGGCAGGATAATCGCGGCCAACAATGAATTTATCCTAGAGGACTATCCTGCTCCCAGTGATCGAATGTAATTCACACTCTCTTTCATCCCTATGCTCTAATCATGAGTCGATCATAGTTGTAGATCGCCAAATTCCGGTCCATGGTTGCATGGGCTGTCGTCCTAGACCATACTGTGGTCACCATCTGGTCGATATTTATCAAAATGACCACAAGTAGCTGTGTATGTTATTCCGACCACTCTTAGACCGACGATTCAGCTATACGCCACCCTGATATAGTGCTCCAAGAGTTCAACGCTTTTTGTTTTTCTGGTGTGAAAAGCGAGAGGAACCGGATATCGGATAGTGGGGTATAGCAACAGGTTGCTTACTCAGCACGCCGCTATCACCCGGATAAGGCTAAGTAAGCTAAGCAGGCTACTTTAATAATCAATACCCCTTGATAAGACAAATCCTCAATTCATCAAACCGAACGACCAGAATCTGTGCACATCATGGACTTCTCACAGTACGGCGAGCCATCGGAAGAATGGACATCATTTGTTGATTCACACCCAATCATAGACCAAGGCTGGAGCAAGCCAGACCAGTCGTTGAATGAGATGCATACCAGTGGAAACGCTTTCAGAGCAGCACATGATAGCGAGAAACTGAAAGCATCAGGTCTGGAGGGGAAATTCAAAACTCAGGTATACACAGTGCCTACCCGCGATGGATCGTCCATTCCTTTGAAGATATACCTTCCAGAGGTCCCAACTCCGTAAGTTCAGATACTCATTTCCGAGAGTTCCTATTCAAAAAGGAGTGTAGCACACTTGCGCAAGTTTGAAGCACTCTAGCATTCTTCTAGCACAACCTTCAGTGCGTTTTATATTAGTTGGCATCTCAAATGTACGAACTAACAGTGGCGAATAAGTCCCAATGGATTTCCAGTCTATGTATATTTTCACGGAGGAGGATTTTTGAATGGGTCGCCAGATACTGAGAAGACATTTTGCGCCTCAGTTGCCACTACGCTCAATATCGCGGTCCTACACGTTTGCCCTCGTCATACCCATGAAGCTAAGCATCCAATTCCCCATCATGACGCGTGGGACGCCATTGAGTGGATTATCAAGAACGTGGAGATACTCAACGGTGATCCTAGCAAGTTGGTCATCGGTGGGATCTCATCTGGTGCGAATCTAGCAGCTGCCGTAACTCATCTACTGTCTACCTCAAGCAAATACCACGACGTTTTTCATCTCCAAGGCCAAGTTCTCGTAGTTCCATGGCTAATTCAGCCAGCTGCATTTCCCAATCACCTATTCACTGATAAGAACAAAACCTCACTCGTTCAGTGCTCGAGCTCTCTGGGGCTTCCCACCGCAAGGCTCGAATGGCTCTCAGGTCTTCTTGAAGCGTATGATATCACCGATGTTCTCATCAATCCAGCTTTGGCGGATGATAAGGTGTTAGCCAAAGTACCAAAAACAGCCATTATTGTAGGAGGCGGCGATCCTCTGAGAGATCAAGGTCTACTTTACGCTACAAGATTGAAAGACGCCGGGTGAGTGTCCTATTCCAATGCTCCAGAATTACTCCAAACTGAAACTGTTCAGAGTTACTACAAAAGTCCATGTGTTTCCCGGAATGCCGCATCATTTTGGGGTATTTGATCTTCCGCATCCTCATATATCACACGATCTTCCATCGGCCAAGGTCTCACAAATGAGAGTCATTGAGTCGATCCGATGGGCACTGGCTGATAAGAACGAAAGACTTGATTCACCGTGGCTTATTGAAACAACATCATGAAATTGTACGTCAGCTCATAGAAATCAATTAAGGCCATTAGCTATTCAGCTTCATTGCATATCGGTTGTGAAGTTTTTCTCCCAGTGCCGAATATTTGATCACGCAGGCTGTCTTCATTATTCATCCTGCATGTCAATATCGCTTTATTCATACCCGTCGTGTTTGTCAGTGTGGTTGCCATCATCACCGCGCATGTTCATAGCAACGAAAACGGTCGGGTCACCCCCACATTAGCCACTGCTGAATCCGAAATCCCGAGCAACTGTACTTTGAGAAATGCTCGGGCCTTCGTTCAACGCGAGTGCCGAGCATGACTTGGAGGCAACTATGCATACCATCGAAATTGACAGCATATAAAAGAATCATTCCATGCCACGATGAAATTTGTCGCAATCAATACCTATATAAAATTTAAATACATATATCTCATTGGTACTTTACACACATCAATATGGTCGAAGGAAGACTGACTGGAAAGACGGCCATAGGTAAGTGATCATCTCTTATTCCTCACCTCAGTAATCTATTAACGCTTCACAACAGTGACTGGCTCGAGCCGTGGTATTGGCGCAGCAATAGCCCTCCGCCTCGCCTCTCATGGAGCAAATCTCGTCATCAACTATGTATCCTCCGCCTCCGCAGCCGAAACCGTGGCAGAGCAGATCCGGCAACTCGGAACAAAAGCAATCACTATCCGCGCCGATGTAACCCAGAAATCCGAAGTCGTGACCATGTTCCAAAAAGCTAAAGAAGAGTTTGGTCGTATTGATATCGTCATGAGTAATTCCGGAATCGAGCATTTTGATGATTTGCCGAACGTTACTGGCGAGGATATTGATAGGGTGTTTGCCGTGAATGTGAAAGCGCAGTTCTTTGTGGCGCAGGCGGCTTATGAATACTTGGAGCATGGAGGACGTTTGATACTTATTTCTTCTATCTCTGCTGTTTGGGTGAGTTTCCTTCCATATAAGTCCGTGGCCGCCAGCCTAACGGAACCTAGGGGTTAGCAAGGCACGCAGTGTATGCAAGTTCAAAGGCTGCTATTCAAGGAATGGCCAAGTGTCTTGCGGTAGATTTCGGTAAGAAAGGAATCACAGTGAATGTTATTGCTCCTGGTGGAGTAAAAACGGATATGTATGCGACTGTGGCGGGGGAATATATACCTGGAGGGGCTAGTATGACGATCAAGGAGATCGATGAGCAGATATCGAAAATGAGTCCTCTTGGACGACCAGGCTTTCCAGAGGATATAGCAGGGGTAGTAGCATTTATTGCAGGCCCGGATAGTCAGTGGCTTACTGGACAGACCTTCCATGTCTCAGGGGGTGCACATATGGCTTCTTGATGATACAAACCAACGAAGATAGAGCATGTCTAGTGTACTACAAGGTCCAGGTTGTTAAACATGGATTCCATTAACCTATGCCACAATACAGCACTCCCAATCCTAGATGCATTTATCGCTACGTACATACATTCACTTCAGTTCTCACCTCCATCTCTCGAAATTACGTTTACCGTCTCCCAAGACCCATTCATGTATGGGCTTTCACTTTCATTTCTCTCTCCTCAGTCACATTTTTCATTGTTGTAGAACCCCTCAAAGTTCCGTCAATTCTGTACTTCTGTCTATTCTGTAGCCCACTCGTAACTGAACTTATTATCCTGCAGTCCACACTGAATAGAGGACTTTCACATCAATCCAAAGATTGACGATAATTCTACAGTATCAGTAGCAGAGAGCAACTCATAGCAGCAAATTTCATAGATGAAAATGAAAGCTATAAACTTATATTACGTACTTTCATTCATATTTACAGCCGTCTCGACTGCCTTTAGCTTCTACGTACCATCGCCGTCCCCCCGCACTTGCTCTTACTCGTTCAGCACGTTCTTTACCAATTTGAATAATATCTATGGGATATCTTACCGCATCGTAGAGAACATAGGAAATTATCAGTCATGGGAGTAGTTTACGGTCATATTACGGTGATTAGTTTCACGGGCATATTAGTTACGTACGTACGTAGAATCGCTATTACAACCTACCTCCGTACGTACTGGCCAAACCGGGTAATATTGAGGATATACTGAAATACTGGAATGCTTGATGAAATGTACTAGACTTACGCGATTAGGAAGTTCAATTCTAGTAGTAGCTTTTACCTGGTAGGCTTTTACCTAGTAGCCCATTACATTACCAGTACTAGTGCCATTGCCATTGCCAGTGCCGGTGCTAGTACAAGGTACTCCCTAAGGGGGAAGCGGCGGAAAAGAGACCCTTGTTGAGTTATGTGCTTGTCGCATGATGATATTCTTATGTAATGGCGCTAAGCGTCATAGATAATAAGACTTCGTCCGGGATTATAATCCTGATCACCAATTACATCTTCTTGCCTGCAGTTCCACTCTCTTTTCTACCCTCTCTCTAGCCTCAAAATTACCTGATTAAGAAGTCCAGATTTCGGAGCCCTTGAGAATGTACTAAATTCCAGTATTTCAGTATTACCAATATTAGTAGTATTTCAACTGAAACTATACATTGCCAGTAGTATGAAATCCAATTTAGTATATTCTCAAGAATCTAATACGTCTCAGTATAGTGGGGCGTAGCCAAAATACTGAAAATACTAGTCCCATAATTTCAAATTACTAGCAGGAAACTTGTAACCAAGTGATTAGCTCTCCTCCTCCTGCTTCGCTTATTTGACCCCTAACTGCAAGTCTAAAATTCAAGCCAGGAATTAGTCCATCACGAAGCGATACAAGTAGATTCATTAGTAAATCAATGTCAGGATTTCGCATTACTAGCTCAATGCTAGTGATAGTCTGGTTTCAGTGAATTCTTTTTCACGACTTCGCGACACTAACGGTTCATCATGTGATTTCACGGTGATCGAAGCATCGTGGGTGGAGAGTAACGTGAGACTATATATATGATATATCAAACACTTATATACATTGATATTATATGTAAATTTCATACTATACTCGAACAATCAAGCGAAGCCTTATATGCATGATAACCTTAAATCAAACAAAACCATCCGAAAGATCCTCATCAAACACAAAACCTAGAATCAAAGTAGAATAAAGTCGTCCAACCAGGAGGACGAAGACTCAACACCTGTACGCGGTGTCCTCTACAAACCTCAAGGTTATCCTTGAGAGCCAAGATTGAGTTACTTTGCTTTATTGTCGCCCCTTATAACGCTATTCGCATTTACAAATGATATTATACTCGACGAATTTTTACGACTTAAACAACTTCATGATACAATCCTCTACTTTCGACCTCCACTTGCATATCGTAACCTCAAGCAAAAATATAAAGAGGAACAAGGCGGGTTATAATTATTGATAGGATTTATTTGGGTTAGAGAAAGAAAGAGAGTATAGTTGATATATAGGACCTATGATCGATTCTCGACGACGAATTCTCATAATCTAAGGGAAGGAGAAGGGTATTGATCAGACAAGATAAGAAGAGGATTACCTGTAGATTACTGATTACTAGTTGATATCTACAAAAAGGCTATCATCACTACACAAAGGGAAACTAGGAGGGAAGTATCTAAGGCTACTTCTCGCTATCAAGAACCCTTTGTAATTATTATACCGGATAGGGGGAACCTAGAGTAACTGTCTTCTTACTTGCAGCTTAAAGGAACTATTACTTGTCTAAGGAGAAGTCTATCAGTCAAGAATACTATAACTGGATAGGAGGAGTTTTGCTAGTTTCTCCTCTGTAAAATAATCTATACTGCCAGCAGCTATTAGAGCTGCTGGACGACCTACTATAGTCTCAGACTCACACAGGTCGTTAAAATGAATCAAAAAAAAAAAAAAAAAAAAAGTCGTCCAACCAATCTAATCCACCGAACCATACCCTCTCACTTCGGTCCTGTACTTACACCTGCGTATTGATAAGCTGGATCTTGACCTGTCTTCAACACGGCATTCGTCTTACAGTCCGTAAGAACGAAAACTACTTTTCCTTCGGCATGCCCGTTAGAGTCCTTATACGGCGTGTTGTTGCACCAATTGGGCGTGTCCTTGTAGGTCTTCTTCGTGCAGGTTTGGAAGGTAGTCACGGGCTCCGAGAAACCGCTGACTTCAGTACCTTGTGGGGTACTGGTGAGCGTGCCGCAAGATCTTTTTGGTATGGTTAGATAATGTACATGTTGAAAAGAGAACAGAAAAAGAAGATGTGAAAATGGAAGACATACATCATGACATAGGGGATAAAAGTCCAATATCCACAAGTCTTGTCATCCAATGTCTTTGTAAAAATCTCAGTGGTAGTATACCCAATGCTTTTACTCCAGCTATAACTCGCGCCGAGATCAAAACTGGTAGTGAGAAACTTGCTAACATCGTCACCAGTGCCCAATCCAACATTAGTACTGATAGTGTAGGTATTAGTCACAGTGACTGATTGTCCCTCTGAAACAGAGCATGTAGTGCCGGCTTGGCAGGAGCCATCCATGATAGGAACTTCCTGGCCGTATCCAGCCGTAAGCTTGATTTCACAGTAGGCCGTGCAACCTTGAGAATCTAGGACGTTGGGGATAGTCTTTGAACAGTGACCGTTGCTGTCGAGGGTGTTCTTTTTGGGACAGTTGAAATCGTCTTGGCCGATTACCATATTTTGGGGATAACAAGCACCGTTATCACGGGTGAGAAGTTCAAGATTGAGAGGACTGGCATAAGCTGTGGTAGCAGCTAGGCCGAGAAGGCTGATCGTTTTGAAGAGGGGCATGTTGAAGATGAATGGCTCAAAACTCTCGAGACAATACGAATTCAGAAATTGCCTGAGATAGAGAAAATCCACAGGGTTTGATCTAGAGATAGAGATAAAGTGAAGAAGCGATAATGAAAGAGAAATAATTTCGAGGTAGAATAACATCATCTTTATAAAGTCGACGTCCATCCACGTTATCATCACATTCATCGAGCCGAACTATTCTCGGAATGATTGAAGGATTTCCTGGGGTAACCGGCGTGGTGTTCCTATCTCGTACGAATTTTCCAGACCAGAAAGCCAACACATTTTCCGACTCGCAGCCAAGGCACATCGCAGGACGTGATAGTAAGACACTACCCCCTCAAAGACAGACAAAATGACTTCAGAAAATAATAAAAGAAGCTAGTTTCATTGTAACAGCGTCGAACACTCTCCGCAACTCTCCAATCTTTGGATCTCAAGCCCTAAATTTCCTCCTCGTGAGATGCCGTCATAGTGTAGCATAGAAACTGGCAATGCACTGGCATAGAATATTCCATCTAGCACTCCATTAACGAGCGAGATATCCCCTCAGGATCCGAGAATGTATATTCGACACCTCAACCCCAAGTCTTTCGGTTCCTCATCAATGCGATATTCGCGTTTCGAAACAAGAAAGGAGTATAAATGATAGATTAATCCTGATGAGTGCATCATACCGCCAGAGACAGTGCACAGGAGCAAGATCGGGCATGCCCGAAAAAGACAAGGAAGACTTCGTCTCAGACCCCAACCAAAACAGGTAAAGTAAGCATCTGGGGAAGCGATCTGAAGGGTCAGCTGTGTACAGCCGAATGAAACATGGAGATATTGTTTTCCTGCTAGTAATGGAATATTCGATTATCAAACGGAACGAGGCTATGCCAAGATCAGGATCCTTCAAACATTGTTTATCTGTTGCGCCGCATGCGCCTTCCCGCTTCTATTATCAGCCCTGGAATTAACCTTACTGTTTCCCCTGATTGTTCCTCGATAATGTTTCTATTTATGTAAGTGGAAGTTTCATGTTGTTTAGTTTGATATCGCGAGCTCGTCTACTCCCTTATTCTTTTGACTGGTGAATAATCTCGCCAGAATCTTCAGTAAGGTAACGAGATATTTAATATAACAATAACTTTCCATAGCAACAGCGAATTTAGACAGCGCAAAATTGAAGAAATGACCCACCTTGAGACATACATTTCATGCAATTTTCAGTCCCCTACCTATCTCCTCATTCCAACCTGCACTCGACCTCCTCCGATCTCATGTCTCTAATCCAATCCACCTCCGTCCATTCTTTTCTTCCCCTTCCACAGAAAGGAAAGCCCTTGCTTACATGTATACTCGTATGAGTTATACTTCGTATTATTTCGATTCGTCATTGTCAGCCTCTCACAACCCTCGGGATTCCGCTCTCCCTCAATCCCGAATATCTTTCTCTTCCCCTACTCCTTCCCCTTCTAGCCCTTCCTTCTTTCACTCTCCACTCCCCTCTCCCCGCTCCTCTTCGCACTCACCTTCTCCGTTCCATATGAACACATATACACAACCTCTACACCTGCCTACATAACCCCTACCTCATATCCTCCACCTCCTCCCCCCAAACATAAAAACCTTATCCGCAAACATCACCCTCTCCACCCCCCAAAGAACAACAAACAGCATCAAAAAAACAAAACAAACGAAAGAGCAACACTCCTCCAAACACAAAAAGACTCCATCCGACTTATTCATTTCCACTCCCCATCTCCCATCTCCCCTCCGCCCCGCCCCGCCCCGCAGACCAGATAGACACAAAACAAAACAATACAATACAATATAATCCAAGTCCCACACACCTTTAACGTATCCAATACAGCACCCATCCATCCATACCCTCCAATATCCCACGTGCCGTTCAACTCGACATCTGCCCATGAACCGACTACTAACAAAGACGCAAAGATTGAAATGAAAGAAAGAAAGAGGGTGGAATTCTCCTTTCCTTTGCTTTCCTGCCACAGCAAAGCGACTCAGAATAACAAAGAAGCAATCAAGGACATCAAAAACCCCTCACCCAACCAACATGCAATCTCCAGTCCCACTCACCTACTTCCTTACCCACCCTCCTCACCCACTCCTCCCACACACATATCAAAACACTCCGTAACCCAGTCAATTCATCATTTTATATATGCTTCAAGAATTTTTATTTTAACTTTGAATTCTTTTATTCTTCAACCTAATATCCGCCCTATCCTATCTTCCTTATCCTTCCCCAAGCCCATCCTACCGATTCCATCCGCCCAGCCTATTCCACCATGATATACCATGCGATCCCAAAGACTAAGCCCCCCTCCTTCCTTCCTTGACCAGTCTCCATTCCCTCCGCCACCATCCATCCATCCAATATGTAAAGTAAAGTATAATATAATGTGCCAATGAGTACGATAGTATAGTACGGTATAATCGTCTCCACCCACCATCCTCCATCCACAAAAGGTAAAAGGAAAATTCAACAAGATCAAACTAAAATAAAGTATTTGTAATCTTTATAATCATCCTCTTTTTGTCAAAAACACAAGTGAAGAAAGTATGTATGTATCTTGTCTAGGTAGGTATGTATGTTGGGAGAAATCCACTATCACTCAATCCCTTCAACCTAAACAAGAAAACATCGACAAGAAAAAGAAGTAAAAGGAAAAGACCAGAGTATGTATGCAATGTCAACGTGATATTCGAATTGATTTTCATTTCGTTCCGTCGTAAGCGTTTACCAGCCCCTAGCCAGTAAATTATCGATGAAGAGAATTTCTGATTTCTGAAATAAACATGTATAAGGAAAAAGTTGAAATGCGCTATGCGTGCCAATCGGTCGGTCGGTATTGTGATTTGGGGACAAGAAGGAAAAAATAATTAAAAGACTGTTCCGTCGCTGAGGATGGCTATTGGAGGACATTGTGTATTGGGTCGAGAGATTTCGGCCATTTCTCTTCCACCCTAGATATTAAGTTAGCATGAATAATAATTGTAAATAGTTGGTGCAACTTTACCTTCCAGCTGCCTGCCTCCAACATTTGAGGTAGTGATAACTTATCTTGGCCAAATAGACCCAAGGATGTATTAACCTCTTCCAATAATAGATCAAGGAAGCCAACTGTTACAGCTCTCCATTCAACAATTACATCATCGTCAGGTGTAAACATCGGTACAACCTCAAGACTCTTCTTTCCTTCTCTTTCAGCATTTTTGTGGAATGCTTCGAGGCCCCGCTTGGTATCATCTCTTCGTAGTGTCAATACACCCGTGTCGATGAATAATCCACCATTTCGATATTCGGGTAAGCCGGTCAATAAGTCGGCCCCAGCGAAGTGGATATTCATGAGCTTAGTCATTGGTTGCATCAACGAGTAACAAAGCCATTGTGAAAGCTTGTGGAACGGAACGATAGTTTCCCATTGTGGTGTCGCGGCATCAGCAGGCATCGTAGATAATGGCCAAGCATCACCAATCGAGGTACCATCAACTTCCGTACGAGATGCAGGCCAGATTAGGGCCAATCCATCAATCAGAACACTCCATAATGTAGGTAAAGGAACGATAGGAACGGATGCGGCTTGTGTGGAAGGATGGGAAATCAGATAATCTGTAATGGTCAGCAAAGATCATTCCTGCAGGATGTGGATATGTTACCTAGCATATTACCGGGCCTGGAACTCAACCCGAAGAGGTCTGGGTTCCTCAAAGCTTTGCCAAGCTTGATTAACAAGCCGGTTCTCCCTGCCAGTCCAGCGATAGGGTTATCTTCGGTGACTTGTAACCCGGAGCTCATGATGTCTACAGTCAACCTAGACAAGGCATCTGCATCAACCTGATGTGGTTGGGCAGCATCACTACTGAATGTACCAGCTTTGAACATTTCGAGACTGGCAACTGCAAGACCTTCACTCCTCCTGTATGTTCGCCCACTCTCTACACTCTTGTATTTCCATGAGGTACCGGCACCTGCATCGAGTAGTACCGAGACAAGAAAGAGATCGAGGATTCGGCGACATCGTTCGGATGGATCAACTGAGCTTGGCCAGCTATCCAGGAGATCTCCGATTCGATCTTTACCTCCGACGTTGAAGTGTTGCCAGCGACCATGTGGGGGGATGGCGGTATAATCTGGGGCGAAGTCGCGCTGTGGGAACATGGTGGTTAGCAGACGAGGACATGAACTTGGTAGCAAAAAATAAATACCTTAATTATTGAGACGACGAATTTAGTCGTATCCTTAAACCTGCCCATATCAACCTCGAAATGGTTCAACTCGTTCTTCCTCGCCTTCTCCAAGACGACGGAACACCTTTCCCTAACAGCGCCGATACTTCTCAGATAGCCAGCGGGGTCGACGGTTGGGTCTGGTGCCTTTGGAAGGGCAATCTTGGGTATCGTGGGAATAGACATCCTTGAGAAGCCTGGAGTGGTAGGAGATTTTAATGAAGATTGTGAAGAGCGAAAAGACTGAACTTCAGTTAGATTTGTCGAGTTTGTTCTTGATGAAGAACCATTGGAAGAAGACTTTTCTTTTCGAGAAAAGAGCCCCATTTTCTATGGCTTTGCTTTTTTAAGCTTTCCCTTGCTTGGGTTTTCTGTTAATATGCGCGATGCTTTTCGCGAGGTGCACCTGTCGTCCCCTGTTTCGCAGCGTATTATTAGTTGGGCCCGTTCTTGGCTGCAATTCGTGCGGCCCTGTCTGGTCTGGTTTGGTATGGAAAGCGACCACCCTGTGCAATCTTGCGGTGCAGGTGCAGGTGCAGGACTCTCTTTGTTGTTCTTTTTTATCTCCGGGCTGGGGTCTGCCTCTCTCCTGGGAGTGCTCTGGTGGTTATCGTTGCTGGCAGTGCGCCGTTTTGGGTTGATAAGCCTGTCGGGTCTGGTGGATGATGGTGGTTACCGTGGAGTCCTTGCGCGTCCCGTCAATTCTCTTGGGTCGATTCAGGTCCTTGCGTTTTTGACTCGGGAATGGGGATCGACCGGTTGACGCCGCGGAGGGCAGAAGCGATATTATGGGTGAGATGATTTGATGACTTGACGATGGTTCCGAGACAAATGAGTGGGTTTTTGGGTTTTTTCGGAGTGGGGGAAGTGGGCACTGCTTGGGTGGGTGGAACAGGGAAAAGGGAAGAAGGGAAAGAAACGAGAAATGTCTGGATCTGGATGTGAATTCGGTAGTTCTTTTATCGTTTTTCCCGACTTTGCTTTTTCCGTGAGTATGAGTATTGTTTCTGCTGTCTCGTCTCCTTTGTGCTTTGTGCGACTTATGCCGTCTTCGAATAGTCCGTCAATAGATGTGAAATGACAGGCGTCGATCGCGAACCTCTCGAATCGTGTGCGTTTGATTGGTAACCGAAGGTCGATGTCTGTTGCGGGTGTTAGTCTCGCAGTCGCTGCCGTTGTCGTTGTCGCCGTCGTCGCCGTCCCTGCCGTTGACGTATTTCGATCGCGTGTATGATTTTATTTATTTTTTTTTATTTTTTTTTGGTGGTGAAAGGTCGACGGGCCTGAGGAGAGGTGAGGTGAGCGAGATGAGGTAAGGTTGGGTTCGTTGGGCGAGGAGGTCGGAGATTAGATGGTAGACTGTAGATGGGATGTAGTCCAAGGGGAGAAGCAACGAGAGGCAACGAGAAGCAACAACGAAGAGCAAGTCGAAAGATGTCGTATGCAACCGCACCCTCCGTCCACTCCTTCGAATATATTGTGATGTGATGTGATATGGAGATGGCAGTTGCTTTTCAGAGCTGGCCGGTCCAGAACCAAGGAAGCGTCCGTCCCAGATAGATAAGCAGGTACACTTGCAGTATGCGGTAAGGCTTGGTGGAGGGGTGAAGGCAGGCGGAGGGTTTTTGGTAGGGTTTGCTGGAGTTTGGGAAAGTTTTGGGTCACCACGTTCTGCGGCCCAGGGACAGTCCTGGGATGGCTCAGTCCTGGCACAGTCCTGGCACAGTCCTGGCACAGTCTGGCTAATAGAATATAATAGCCTGGTATAATTTTGGGTAAATAATTGGTGGAACTCTTGGGACTCTTAGGACTCGTCGGACTATTCCTGGGTGCGTCTGGTGGCCTTCCCAAGTAATGAGAATGTTGCAAATAGGTCTAGCATCGACCCGTCTCCTCCGTATAGGTGAGATAGTGCAGTGTGTGAGAGCAGATCACGGATGGTCCTTCTGGTCCGCCACGGGAAAGGCAAAAAGTGTGCTCAGATTTGGTGCAGCCGGGAGCAGCTGCTGGAGGGTGTGGGTGTTGGGAACAAGGGACGAGTGGGCAGTGAACATAGAACACATTCCCCCGTATTATTTTATTTTTCAATAGTAACCTCGAGAGCGACCGTGAATGCTCGAGTCAACTCACACACAGCGAATCGATGGCGCGCTGGGTTTTCTGGTAGTGCCACTAAATGTCTTCTAATGTCTCTAGTCGGTAGCTGCTGTTCTGCTATTCGGTATCCACGGATAGGGGAGCAGTCAGTGCGGTCGGGTAATGATTCGTAGCTATTCCGGCGACTGGCGCGAGTGGGTAAGGAGGAGGGTACTGGGGTACTTGGATCCTTGGGTACTTGGATCCTTGGGTAGCTTTCGAGGTAGCTGCGCTGGGGACTGTAACTGCGACTGCGACGGCGACGGCGACGGCGACGGCGACTGAGAGCTAAAACCACAAAGCTGGAGCTGGAGCTAAAACTACAAAGCTGGAGCTGGAGCTAAAACTACAAAGCTGGACCTGCACCTGCACCTGCACCTGCACCGGCACCTGCACCTGCACCTGTACGAGGTGCAAAGTAGCTTTGGCTGGAGCGTTTCCTAAATGTAAATGTACGTCTGGCAGGCTACGGTAGGGTTCTGGGGTCGTGCTCCCGTACAGTAGTCGTGGGCAGCCGTGATCGCCGTGGGACAAAGCAGCTTCTCGTCGTCCGTATGTGCCGATGATGAAAGCGAGCCGACGTGTCTAGCAGGCGACGTAGGTGATGGATCTATTTCAAGGGTCCTTTCAAAAACAATGCTTGTCTTTCAAAAACAATGCTTGAACTAATATGACGGCAAGAGACCGACCGCTGCCAGCGGCATGAACTTCTGGTTCTAGTCCAAGTTGCAGCGGGATGCTACATACATACTTGTAATGCAATGAATGAATCTCTAATGACGTCCATGTGGCGTGTAGAGTCGACGGAAATTTGTAATTTGAAGTCTTGGTCAAAGGAATCGATATCGATATTAATAGCATGAGTACAACTAGTATTTACGTCAAGCATATGGAAAAGGCTCTGTCTGGTATTCCTGTCGTTTGCCGTTCCTTCGTCCAGAAATCTCCGAGGTCAATAACCTCGAGATCCAAGAAAGTCTTTCAACGGCAAGAATCTCTATGCCGAGTCTTACAACATCGCCGCAGGAAATGCCTTCTACTTTCTACCCAGGAAATGCCTTCTACTTTCTACCCAGGAACTGCCTTCTACTTTCTCCACAATCCAGACCACGGCTTGAAGATTGTGCGTCCACATTCGAGTCGAGATGGATGTTCAATGCTCTCGCGCCCCTCTCTACTATTGCATACGATCAATGGCCATCTTCAAATTATAGCCATTCTTCGGGGAATTGGTTGCTCCTAACGTTACATCCTTCAATGTTACAGTACTGCAGTACTGGCACCGGTTAAAGGCTGACTCCATAAAATGCTTGTCTGAAGGTCCCCAACTTCCTGTTTGGTCCTGCAAAACCCGGATCAGATTGGTCCTCTATTCCTTCAGCATGGCTCATGGCTCTCTACAAGCAGAACCTGGGGAGTATTGTATTTTGTCCTGTGTCGTCCTACCAATGGTGGCTTGGCCTTTGATGTGCTTTGATACTATGAATGATTTTCGCCCGAGATCAACAACACAGCATGCCTTTGCAAAACATCAAAGACATTTCTGGGCAGCCTTATTAAACGCTATGCAAGCGTTAAAATGCAGCTAACTGACAATACGGGGTGCTTCCTGACTCTTGCCCACTTTGTCGGCGGAGCTGCAGCCGTGACACGGAGTCAACCTCAACCTCAACGACAGGCTCCGATCTTTTGCAAGGGATTTTTAGTTAATGATGATCGATGATGCAGTGCCTCGTACATTGACACAGAAGCCAGAGAGACTTCAATTAGATCTGGATTTCAAGGAGCTGGAGCTGGAGCTGCATCGCTACATCGCTGCATCTCTACGGAGTAGTTAAGCATGTCTGCGTCGGGATCGCTTCCTATGGGTCCAGCTCAGGGATTGCCAAATGACCAGGCGGTTTTTTCTGGTATAGAAAGCGGATACTGAAGATTCAAGGATGCTTCGTGGTACGACCGCAGACGCCATCAACGGATATTCCGCCTACGCCATCCATGTCATAGCCCATGCTTGCCATGCTTGCCATGCTGCCATGGCATGATTCATCCCAAAATGATCCTCGGGGAAATATTGTTCAAGGGGATCACGACTTCCAACGGTACTCTCTGGGACTCTGGTACAGTACGAAGTATGTCCAGTGGTACAGCTCCCTTGTCGCCTTTTACGACAACCCGGTTCTCCCCAGGGCCCAGATATTTGCCTTATTGATTTCCTTTTGGGTGATGGGATTCATTGTCTTTGGCTTCTCGGCTATACTTGTCCTCCATCGTAAAAGCTTGGTCGTTGAGCAACGGTCGGTGATGGCATGAGATTGGATGAATCCAGGGCAGTGAACGATCAAAAAATAGTACCTTTGGTCCGCATTTGGCTACGGTGTACAAACATTATGGAGCCATTCTTCCTACTTTGTCGGTACGTCCCTCGCAGAGATCTCACGCATTACCATGTGGAGGAATCCGGAACCCCTTCATTCATTACTCCTTCTTCCCCGTCCACCTTCTTCCCCGTCCACCTTCTTCCCCGTCCACCTTCTTCCCCGTCCACCTTCTACCCACACATACGGACGGCAACGCGCTCGTTTAGTATCTAGAATATTATATTCGAGTCTACGAAGTGGCCACGGTTCGTAGGAACATGACGTGGAACCAAAATCCGAATCGGTACTCACGACAACGACGCAAAAAGAGCAGTGGTGGGAAAGCGGGCTTGTCCCAATCGGACCTCCACATCGGCAAGCATCCCCCCTCTACCCAAAACGCAAAGCTTTTGATGCTGTATTGGACCAGGTTGAGCATGCACGGCCACCATGCAGGTACAAATTACAAAACTAAAACCCAAAAAGTATTGGCATTTGCATTTGCAGAGCTTCTGTACAACCAACCAGCTCGTCCTAGGGTTCAAGTGGAGTGGTCGGTCGGAGCACAATAACGAGTTTTAGTGGTTAACGGTAGGCACACACTCGCACGTTAGGCTCCAAAACGGGTCGGTAAGGGGGAGGGTGAGCGACCGAAAGAGCTGCGGCGAACAATTGACTGATGATCTCCCGCCAAACACCGACGACCTCTCGAGTGCAGGACCGCTACGCGCGAGGGAGAGCAGCAAAAGCAATAACTTACATATACGTGCAGTAGTGAGTCGGTAATACATCATACAGCATATAGCATGATTCAAGACATCCAAGACATGTCAAGGTATTGGAACAGAGGCAAATGTCTCTCTTTATCGACAGAGTAGGAACTCCTCGCTACGGCCTTACTCCAGGAAGATAGGATTTTGACATAAAGGAGGCGAGAGGCATTTAGCCTCCTGGCAAAAGGCAAAAGGCAAAAGAAGGTAAGGCAAAGCAAAGAACTACCAAGCACAGAGCATAGCACGGCAAAAAAGAAGGGTAGCACCGTTTAAGACCCTATAATACCTAATGCCGCAGCCTAGTCAGTCCTGTCTGTCAACGGAAGAATGAGGCGCGAAAAGGCTTGTGCTGATAACCTTGAACCCAGGCGACGGCTCGTCTCATCTTTTTTCGACAACGATCATCAATCACTTCATCTCCCCAATTCAGCCATCAGCGATTGGATAAGTTACGGGTATGCGGTGGAGGGTCAGTAGCAAAAGACGAGAACTATCGAACGGATCGCTTTCTACACATCTTAACTCGATACATGTTCGTTACAGGCCAGCTGTTGCCTGCCTTCCCAGCCGGGTGCAGAGAGATTGGCGAAATCCAATTAATATCAGCTCATGCAGCGGAAGTTTGATATTCAATTGATTTTGATTGATTCTACACCCATTTGGTAGGTAGGCCGGAGACCGGTAGGCAGGCCGGAGACTGGTAGGTAGGTCGGAGACCGATAGGTATGGAATCACTGGATGGATGAGCAGATGGGCGGGCTATCCCCCCAAGCACATCACACACACATATGCAGGGCACAGGCAGGCAGGCAACCAGATTCAAGATACTCATACAGTACCAAAAGATCTCCCCCTGAATTTCGCATCGCGTCTCCGTCTCCGAATAGAGATCCAGCTCCAGGATTGGTCCGGTTTACCTCCCTGCAGCCTGTCACATCGGGCTGCCATCGCTTATGTGCTACCGAACCATCCATCGAACTGACTGCAGAAAAGGGACTACACCCCCAAATGTGTGAACTGGATATGGGTGCTTCCTCCGGTCAGACCACATACGTAATTTCTCGCTCATGCATGCCATCTGCAGTTTACGAAAGTATTGACTTATCCTTTTCTTTGCCCGTTTTTATGAAGTGAGAATAGGGTGGGGTGCGCTTTTGACCGAGTTTCTCAGAACTGCGTGAAAGCCGCTGCTTGCTGTTTGATGTAGATTAATGTATCTAGAACTCGGTGTCTTGGTATGGAATAATGTAGATGAGTTGATGATGATAATGATGCTTACAAAGTATGAGGAGTTGGTTCTAGGGGGGAATTTGGAATGTGACTTCCCTGCGAGAAGATGGAGAAGGAGAGGCTAGATTGCTTTGTTTGATGTGGAGATACTTGTATCAAGCTCGATGTCGCTGCTACCGGACATATCAAACCACGGCTGGTGTTCGGAGAAGTGTACTCCTAGTGGAAGGCAGGTCGGCATTACATAAAGAGTGCGGAAAACAATCCAGAAACGATGTTCCCCATATGCTTCGCTATGTTATTTGCAGCCGCTTCATGACAACTAATTGTAGGACTAACAGATTCATACTCACCGAGTATATCAACTTTTGTAGATGAGAATAGGCCTATTTCGACATATTTTGTACCGTAGCTTTTTGGAGCCTGAGGTTATTCATAGAACTAACTTCTGGCCTAACATAATACGGTGGACTGAGCGACCACCTATTCGCAATATCATGTTTCGGAACGTCAGCCAGAGGAGTTGGAGTCCATGAAATCTTAATGCCATCCACCGTCCCTCGATTCTCTTACTATACGCGATTCCCTCAATCTCCTAGATCATCACCCACCCGCCCATTTGATGTAACTTTAATGCTCAACTTTCACTCTTTATATGTCTCAAAATGGATGATTTAAACGGTCTGGATTGGTCTGCTGCTTCGAACAACAGCACCCAGCCAAGTAAAGTATTACCTGGCACAGGAAACTATTACCCCGCGTTACGTCCTACTCCGCCGCCTGCGAACTCGGGGAGAGCTACCCCTCTATCTGCTCAAGGTTCCGGAGCCGCAAAAGCGTTTGCGCCGGCCAAGAATACCGCTTCGGACAGTTTCTCGAATCTCGTCTCGTTTGGATCTGCGAAAGCGAATACGTTGACATTGCAGCAGCAGCAAGCGAAATTGCAAGAGGAGAAGAGGAGGAAAGAAGAGGAACAGAGGAAGCAATATGATGCGCAGTTTGGGAGTTCGCAATTCTGGGATGGGCTGGGCGACAAGGGGAAGGGCGTCGCGGGGTTATCGCCTGTTCCCTCTCCAAATTCTGGTATGATGGGCCAGCCTGTCGTATCCCCGTTTTCTTCGACTATCTCTCCACCGCCGGCTAGCAATGGTGCAGATCTGGGTGGGGATGATGATCTGTTTGCGGCTTTCAATAAAGATACCAAAGTAGACAATTCAAGCCATTATCCACCACCTTCTTCTTCTTCAAGTCGTGCGCAAACACCCGGGTTCGGCACTACAAAGGGGCCAGATTTGAGTAATCCGCAAGCTTGGGTTCAGCCTGCGAGCAAGCCGGCGGAATTTGGAGACGATGACGATCCATTTGGTCTGGGGCAAATGAAGCCGCCCACGTCTGCGCCTGTGCCAATATCCACTTCAACGGACGATGATGATTTCCTGGGAGATCTGGGAAAGCCAGTAGAGGAGGTCAAGAGAGCTGCTCCGCCAATACCTGAAATACGTGCAGAGTCTTCAGATTCGGAAGATAACTCGGATGATCCCTGGGATAAGGCGGTTGCTGAATTGGTGGAGATGGGATTTTCGGCCGAACAGTCGAGACGCGCCCTTACGGAAAGTGGCTCGGGACTTGACATACAGGCAGCGGTTAGTTGGTTGTTCAATGATGCGCAAAAGCAATCAAAACAAAAAGCCAAGTCCAGGGATCCCAATCGAGGAGGTGCATCTTCTTCGGATGGACAGAGAAGGGAAACATCGAGGGATGGGAGAAAGGGAAATGCACCAGCATGGATGCGGGAAGAAGAGAGGAGTCAATCCCTGCCACGACGAGAAGAGAACCGGTCACCGAACAGCGAATCGGACTTTACAAAGACCGCTGCAGCTATGGGAAGTAATATTTTCAAGACTGCCAATTCATTGTGGAAGCAATCACAGAAAAAGATTGAGAAAGCAGTAGCTGAATTTCAAGCTGATGCCGATTCAAGTCAACCAAAATGGATGAGAGAGGCGGCAGAACGAGAAGCTATATCTGAGCAGCGGGCAAGACGTGCAAAGGCCGAAGCAGCTAAAAGTACTTCAGAAGTTACAGATGAAGCTCTTGCTTTGGAAAGCGGGGCAAGACCATCTCCAAGGAGAACAAAAGCTTCAGGTTTGGATAATTCACGTGATCAATCTCCCTCCGTTTCTAGTTTCCCTCCCGAGAGACCTACATCAAATCCTAGATGGCAACAAAGCCGCCCACAAAGTCGGCCTACACCACCGCCAGTCGATCCTAGGACACGGGTAACCAAACAGTCAATAGAGGATCAAAGTGCCCAAGCATATGTCAGTCCAGCTCGACGGAAAAAGGCCACTCCTCAACCTCAATCTCAACCCGCACCCGAACCAGATCTTCTCTTCTCCTCCTCGTCCTCTCAACCGCGCCCAGCATCCTCACAGTCTCGCGCAGCACCATCTCATCCAACACCCAAATCTACCACCTCCAAACCCTCCACACCGACCCCCTCTAAACCCAAACCTCCCCCTCGCACCATCCCCGCCCTCTCCCCCATCGTCCTGAAATCCTCGACCCAACACCGTCTCGAAGGCAAAGCCCACTCGGACCGCGGTGACTACATCTCCGCGCACACCTCCTACACATCCTCACTATCCGCCCTCCCCCAAAACCACCCCATAACCATATTCATCCTTGTCGAGCGCTCTCTCACCTCCCTCAAAACTGGCCACCCCCGCGACGCCATTCAAGACTCTGACCGCGCTATCTCTATCGTCGGCCCTTCCCGCGGCGAAAACGAATCCATCGATCTGAGTACCGGCGCACCGAACGATCGCAAATCCATGAAAGAGTATTGGGGCAAAGCGCTCGTCAGTAAAGCTGAAGCACTCGAACAGTTGGAGAAGTGGGCCGATGCAAGAGATGTCTGGATGCAGTGTATCGAGTCTGGCGTCGCGGGCGCGATCCCCATTCAGGGCCGTCAACGGTGCGAGAAAGCGCTCGCGCCAAAACCACAACGTCCTACACCGTCTGTTACCCCCAAACCTAAGTCGCGACCGAATATGCCGGAGAAGGATTCAGAAGCGGTGATTAGGCTGAGGGAAGCAAATCGCAAGGCGGAGAAGGCAGATGATGAGAAATTGATGCTGATGGATAAAGTGGATGAGAGGATCGCGAAGTGGAGGGATGGGAAGAGGGATAACTTGAGGGCGCTGTTGGGGAGTTTGGATAAGGTGCTTTGGGAGGGGAGCGGGTGGAAACCGGTGGGGTTGCATGAGTTGGTTGTGCCGGGGAAGGTTAAGATTGCTTATATGAAGGCTATTGGGAAGTGTCATCCTGATAAGGTGGGTTTCTTTCTCTTTTTTTTTTATATAAGGGACAGAGGAACAGGAGGCAGAGCAAGTTGCGAGATACGTTGAACTTGATTCATTTATATATATATACATGTGTGTGTGTACATTGGCTAACATAAGAATTTTCCGCAATTTAGTTACCGCAGGACGCATCGCAAGAGGTCCGCATGATTGCGGCGACGGTTTTCGCGACACTGAATGAGAGTTGGGATGGCTTTAAAGCGCAGAATGGTATGTAAGTATGGTGCAGTGCCGGGGTGAAGGGGAGAGTGGGTGAGAATGAGGAGAGGAAGACATGAGGGGAAGAAGAATGCGGTGGGCAGAGACATGGAGAGGGAAGCGAAGCGAAGCGACGGGAAGGAGAGACGGTGTCGATGCGGAGTGGAGTGGAGGGGGAAGAAAGTGGGTGGGTGGGTGAGTAGGTGGATACGAAAAAAAGCGGAAGACTGGAGTCAAAGGACAAGAGGGTCTGTGAAATTGGATGGAGGATACAGACGGTACGGCAGATGGGTAGACGAGCTGAGAGCGGTTGATGCAAGCGATCGATAGACGTGCAGATAAATAAACTCAAACAAAGTGGAATCATCAATCCCCTCCATGCAGCACCAAGTAAAACAAAACAATGAACACCCAGAATGGTAGAGAATCTGGTGAATCAAGCCAAAGAAAGATTTATCAGCTCACTGCACATTCAGCCTCACGCACTACGGAGGTACATGCCCTAAGTTATGTCTCGCCGCCTTTTTCACAGGGGTCAGGCTTGAATACAGCAGTGACACCAGGACTTTTGAGAGAATTGATTGAGAGTATACCAGCACCAATGCAGGCTGTAATCGATGCAAATAGGAAGTTTACAAAGCATTAATTAAATAAGTAATAATATAATAGACATCAAGGACATCCATCCATCCTTCATTGATTCTGCCGGCAGAAAAAAAAAGCGGTGAGACATAACTTAGAGCATCCGTAAAAAGAAATCACTACAGACGGAAACTAGTTTACAGCCGCGCGTCGAGATAGATCGCTTCCCCGTCCCCGAAACTATCGGACCCTACAATCTGAATCAAAAAAAAAAAGATAAAAAAGAAAGAAAAACTCAAAAAATAAAAAACATACGAACCCTATTATGACCAAACCCGGGCTCGAACCGGGGACCTTATCCGTGTTAAGGATACGTGATAACCAACTACACCATCCGGCCTTTTTCGGGGATGTGCGGTGACGTTTATTTAGCTGTATATTTTCTTTTTTCTTAATACAATAAAACGCTTGGCTCTGCGGGTGGGGCGTTTTTTTTGCTTCTTCGAAGAATCCGGCTCAGCAGGCTTGGTGTCAGTTGGGGTTTGTGTGTGTCTCTCCATTAATAAAGCTTATATTTTAAGCCGGCAAGGCGCAGGGAAATTAACCTTTTCTCATGGAGAGACATGGGAGGAATTAGTATGGATTAATACCGATTGGTTGGGACGGATAGAATAATAGGTGTGGCCCAAGGGGTGAGACAAGGGGAGAGGAGAGAGCAGCAGAGGAAGGAAGGGATTGAACGAATTTTATGGTTAGTGCCGGCATGTGAAAAGGAAAGTAAACCATCTTAACTTGGATCTTCTTTTTCTGTTGGGAAAAGTTATCAGGGCGAGAACACTGCTCGTAAATGCAGTTTAATCTGATCGATAAATTACTACGTACAGTAGGTGAACTCAAAATAAGATTACATTCCGTCGCTAAAGTATGTATCTCCATACCCATAGAATCGATCTGGAACCGGCTGGACCCTCTGGAACTAGCTAGATACTCCGTCATATCTATCTCCCCCTCATAGCCCCTTACCCGTCCCATCCCATCCCATCCCAACTAAAACGCAACCAACTTACTCTTCCCACAAATCGCCTTGGCCAGCGTCTCAATCGACCCACTCGACAACAACTCTAGCACCTGCAAATTTGCCTCAAATTCCCTTGCAATAAAATTCCTCACCTCAATCGCGACTAGCGAATCCAAAGCATAATTCGACAACGACCTCGTAACATCCATGTCCTCCGCCTCCAGCATCAACACCGAAGGCAGTTTATGCAATAACCCCCTGCATACTACATCCCGTGCTTCTTCCAGCGATTGCGCGTTCTTAAGTAGGGTGTTGAAAGAGATATTCGCGTCGGTTTGAGCACTAGACTGGGCTTCCGCTGCGGTTTCAGCGGCGAGTCGGAGATGCTTGAATTTGGCGTCATTGGTCCAGAAGGGTGGGGAAGTGGTGATTCGCATGCCGGTTATGGTGTGGTTGTTGCAAGTGGAGAGTTTGCCGGCGATGGCAGCCCCAAGAAGAGCGAGCACTTCGGCTTCGCTGATTGTATCGCTCCCTAGGTTTTTGCTTACTTCGGCAGCTGCTTCAGCATTCTCAGCTAGGTATCCGGCGTCGGACACAGCTGTTAGATCGAGTGAGGATGCCGGTAAACCGAGGGATAGTCGATACTGCACGAAGGCATTTAGGAACGTGTTGGCAGCTGAGTATGCTGCTTGACCTCGGTTGCCAACTGCTCCGGCCGCTGAAGAAATAGCAACGAAAAAATCGAGTTGCTGTGATTTCAGTGCATTGTGGAAGTTCCAAGCACCTTTCACTTTCGACTCGATGACTGTTGTGTACTCATCATATGTCATTTTCTCAAACAAGACATCCTAATTATGTTAGAGAAGTAGCAAATGGGAAATGAACTACTCACTCGAAGAACCATTGCTCCATGGACGACACCTCTAACCTCTGGCATACTGCCGAGCCCATTACCGAGCAGGTTTTCCACTGATTCTTTATTTGCAACGTCGCAACTTCGCACAACAATGTTCGCACCAACAGCGGTAAGCTCATCCACAAGCTCTTGAACCTTACCAGTCGTAGAACCAGTTCGCGAAATGAGTACAAGGTGACGAGCTCCCTTGACAACCATCCATCTAGCTATACTTCTACCAAGACCGCCAGTACCTCCAATTAGGATATATGTAGCATCTGAACGAAGGATTTTGCTTCTCTTCTCTGCAGGTGTAGCCTATGATTGATTAGTTCCATGTCTTCTTTTGATATAAGAATTTTGACTTACTTTAACCATATCGCGAGGTCTTAGAGAGATTATTAATTTGCCGTCGAATGAACCAGACTGAAATTTGTTGAACGCGCTCTCTGTCTCCGATATAGAAAATGTCCAATAACTTGGTGGAAGTATTTTATGATCGTTCAAACACTCAGATATGTGTGAGATGAGTCTGCTCATTATCTTCGGCCGTTCAGTACCAATAGACATCATGTCTACCGAAATGCAAGTACGATTGTTTCCACCCACTAATTTTCCCAGGCTCTTTTGCTGGACCAGATCGATGAATCGTCCGAAATTATGAAGACATGCAGAAATTTCTCTGAGTGTTGTTGTATCTGTTGATACGCAATTCAAGACCAAGTCGAAGCGACCATTGTGTGTCTGTTGAAGTGTATTCAAATCGAAGGATGTACTGTTGCCTACGATTATCTGTTTGGCAGGAAGACCATACTTCTTCTCGAGGAAGTCCCTTTGCTCAGTGCTGCCGACGGTCGAGTAAACAGCGGCGCCTAAAGATTGAGCAATGTTGATTGCAGCTTGGCCCAATGCACTTGTAGCGCCATGCACTAATATCGTATCGCCTGATGTGACTCGTCCTACCTCATACAGACCGTAGTATGCGGAACAATAAACCATAGGAATTGAAGTGGCTGCCTCATAGGAGGTCTCCTCTGGTATTTTGAAAAAAAATTCGGGGCTCGCGCGCACGAATGTAGAGTAAACGCCGCTTCGAGACATAGAAATGCCCGCCACACGATCTCCAATAGCTAAACTTGTAACATTGCTACCGGTTCTCTTTACCACTCCGCTGCACTCGCAACCGAAGCCGTCAGATTTGACTTTACCTAAAGCGGCCATTAGATCAACTGGGTTGACTCCGATCGCCTTGACTTCAATTTCGACCTCACAATCTGGCAGAGGTTCTTCTGACAAAGAGTCGACGAAATGTAAAGTATCGAGCGAACCAGAATTTCCGATGACCATTTTCAACGGGCGGCCGTCTTGTGCGAACAATGTTGTCTCCAGAGCTGAAGCTTTCGTTTGCTTGTAAACGTACTCGTTCATCTCCGAGTCATTGATGATTCGCGGAGTGGAAAACTTGCCCTTTCGTTCCGAGAATTCCAGTTCGCAGGTCGGATCAGCATCCGGGCCAAATACGCTCTGTAGAACTTTGATAATGGCATGAGCACTATCTTGCTCAGAAAGTATGCTTTCTGGGTCTAAGTCCAAGGTTGCAAATTTCAACATGGTTTCAGAACGAATGCTTCGACTTAAGCCTGTTACCATATTCGCATCAGGGTTTGAAGCATGTGAATATGCACCTCGGACTACCCATAAAACGCCACGCGAGTTCAGGAGTATCTTTTGCAGCGCAACAAATTGATCGGAAGAGAGTTTAGATAGGAGTGGCGTCTCGAGTTCCATGATGAAAACGAATAGCTTATCCTTTACGTCGAACTCTCCCAAAATTCCGGTTTCAGGCGTCTTTCCAGTCAATCTCTCCATAGCGGTAGTCAACGTAGAAGCCAGCTGTCTTTGAACGGAAGAATTTCCGTGTACAAGAGTTATTTCCGAATACTTAGGGTCTAAAGGTCGTTGAAGGGAGGTAACATTAGGAGCAATCTCCAAATTCGCCTCGCGACTCGGGGGGGCTTCTGTACTTGACTCAAGTATTGGCTCCCACTCGAGTTTGAAGCATAATTCGCGGGGAGCATCACTCTCAGACTCAAGTTCCATTTCCACTATCGGTGAGACAGTTAAATCATTCAGAACAAGCACCGGTTCCGCCTCGTTATCGCTATGGATCGCTAACATCGAGACTTTGGTGGGTTTAGGATGAAGTGAGGTGAAACTTCCTTCACAAAATGCTTCAAGTGCTGATCCTGGGTTTGCAGAAAGATTTGCGATTTCACGCGAAATCTTTAACTGTCCGATTGATGAAGGGAGATAAACAGTAGATAATGATCGCCCAGCACCTAGTATTGGCCAATAAAGCTCTACTATTTGCTCTAGGAGCGCTGGATGAAGGATCATGTCTGTTTGGTATTCCTTCGGCATGTCTAGCCTGGTGTCTGGGACCACAACATGAGCAGTCGAAGAAATCTCACAAGCTTGGCAATCGTTCATGCCTTGGAAGCTTGAACCATATGAAACACCAAGTTTTGTGAGAGAACTGTAGATCGTTGATTTGTCTACGGTTGTTGTCGCCACATCCCTGATTCTGTTGATCTTTGATTTGAAGTTCTGGAAGGCATTTTCTGTGTTGGTGCTCTTTGTTTTCAACGAAATAAAACCTTTGCAATGTTCCGTCCAACCTTTGTTGGCGGCCCATGAGTGTACTTTGAACTCATCGAAAGAGATAGATGAGCTTGAGATGCCTTCTGAATTAGGGCGCAGCTGAAGTGTTATCTCTACGTCTTCCTCGGTGAGCATGAGTGGTGTGCTGACAATTACATCACGAAGCTCAAATTCATCATATTGAAGACCGCTCCAAGTGGATTTCTGGTGAGCGGCTTCCACAGCGAGTCCGATAAATGCAGATATAGGAAACAGAGTCAATGACTGGATCTGATGGTGTCGGAGCCATGGAAGGTCATCGATCCGGAGGATGTTTCTCCATGTTGGCTCTAGATCATTGGAGTAATTGGCCAAGGTACCGAGTAGATCGTGGCGTGGTAGTGATCTATTCTTATGCTTTCGAACCAGACGGGGCTCATGCCAATACTTCGTAGTGTGATTCCATGGGTATCGAGGCATGTCGATCAATAGAGAAGGAGGATTTCGTGGTGGAGTAGTGTTCACTGCTCCAAGATCAAGATTTACGCCTCGAATGAACAAAGATGCAGCCAGATCGACTGCTGTCTCAACTGCATCTTTCTTTCGTACTAGGGCAGACATGTACGGAATTTTCATCGCATCCTTCCCACATGACTTCAGAATCTGCTTTATCGGTCCAGCCAACGCCGCATGTGGTCCGATCTCGACTACCATGTTGACTCCTGTCTTATGTGTGTCCCTGGGTGCACACATAGACGCCATGGCTTCGGAGAATCGTACCGGTTGCGTAAGGTTATCTACCCAATATTGAGGCTCTAACCGCGATCCGTCGACGAGTTGACCGAGTAAAGAGGAGTAAAACTTTACTTCAGTAGGGCTTGGCAAAGTAATCGATTGTAGACACTTTCGATAATTCTTTGCCACGAGATTCATATGATGAGAGTGATAGGCCACATCAACCTGTAGTTTTCTGTTGAAGATTTGTCGCTCGTCCATCAGCTTTTGCAACTCATCAATAGCTGGCTCATCGCCTGAGATTGTAAGACTTGTCGGGCTGTTGTAACAAGCTACCCGAATCTCTTTAGTGTTGAGACTTGCGATAAGTGGCTCAATTTCCTCCCGACTGCAGCCCACAGCCATCATCGAACCTTTCAAATCTGGAAATTCCTTTCTCAGTTCAACTGTTGTTAGACCTCTGTAGTATGCAATTGCCATGCAAGCATTCAATGGTAAGATACCGGCAGCATATGCTGCCCCTATCTCTCCACTCGAGTGACCTGCAACAGCAGTAGGTAGAACCTTCCAGGCTTTCAGCAGATCTGTTAAGGCCAGCTGAATAGCTGTGCATGCTGGTTGACTTATATGAGCCTCGTTGATGCAAGAAGAGGCCGTGTCCTTATTTAGTTCAGCTATAACAATTTGTTAGTAAAAGTATCTAGCACGTTTCAATATCAAACTTACCCAGTAGAGAGAACGGGGCGCCGAAAGAGGATAAACATTTGTCACACTCATCCATGGACTGCGCAAATACCGGGTAGCGGCCATATAATTCCCGACCCATAGCATTCCACTGGGCGCCTTGACCGGTGAAGACAAAACCTATACGTGGTGATTCAATTTCCCTCATGGGGGATATCTTTCCACTATTAAGTGCTTCAATTAATTCGAACGAGGAGGTGGCTGGTATAGCAACTCGCCATTGCATCCTAACAAATACCGTAAGCCCTTGTCCACTAAGATGTGAATCTATGTGAAGCTGCCGTTGCGATTGTGTTCGCACAAATCAGATGTGAGGGTTAAAAGGAAACTACTTACAGAGATCTTCGCTGTCCGAGGGTATATGCGACATTACTCATTAAATCATTCTGAAAAATTTCAGGTCTACGCTCCAAATATATTCCTAAGTTCTGCATAAGTGCTTCTAAAGCCGGTTTATCATTTGCAGAAAGCACGAAAAGCTTTCGAATGTGAATTGCTGACTCGTCAACTTCTGGCTCAATCTTCGTCAGAAACGGAGCACGTTCAAGAACAACATGTGCATTTGTGCCGCCAAAGCCAAAGTTATTGACGCTGGCAAAACGCTTCTCTCTTGGCCATGGGCGTTGGCTGACCGGTACCTGCGTAATAATGTTAGACCCCGGTTGGTACTGATGGTCGTGTTGGTGACTGGGGAAGCTCTTGAAAACAGGGGAACAACGACAGGCTCGATAACTCCGGGAACGAGGGCTGGGGAAATAGGGAGAATGAGCAGACCTTCAGGTGCCATTTCGAAAAAGGTATTTTTTCATTCGGTGTCTTGAAATCATAGTTCGGGAGAATGAATCCGCGTTCTAGCATCATCGCCGCCTTGATAACTGAAATTATACCTATTCTGATGTATTAGTCGGTTCCTCGAATTTCGTGTTATCATCGAGCGACTTACCAGATGCCGCCTCTAAATGCCCAATATTGGATTTTACTGAGCCAACAAAAAGTGGATTTCTGGCCGTTCTGCCTTCGCCAAAGATTTTGTATAGCGCGGCAGCTTCAATTGGATCTCCAACTTTAGTACCGGTTCCATGAGCTTCGACATACCCAGTCTCCTTCGGATCAGCCCCGGCTCTTTTATATACCGACTCCATAAGAGATTCTGGTAAGGTAAGTATGACGGAAAATTCTATCATGAGCAGCAACTAATACCTTGAGCGGAACCATTAGGCATCGTGATACCAGGCGTTTTACCGTCCTGATTGATACCACTACCTCTTATCACAGCTCTGACAGTGTCATTGTCCTTGATGGCACGCTCGAGCGGTTTCAAAACGATTATCCCGCAGCCTTCACCACGACCGTAGCCTGTACCACGATTATCAAAGGAGAAAGATCTCCCCTCATCAGAAAATAATCTATCTGATTAGCCTATATCACGACTAGAGTAAGTGAGCTTACCGAGATTTTGACATGGAGATGAAAAACTCCGGAAGCATATTCAAATGGCATCCACCCACAATTGCCATTTTGCACTCCCCGTTCTGTAAACTTTGACAAGCCTGGTGGAGGGCGACTAAGCTAGAAGAGCATGCGGTGTCCATCGTAAAGCTAGGTCCTCGCAAGTCAAAGAAATGAGATAATCTATTGGATTGCATAGCAAATGCGCATCCTATAATGGTCAATAGCTTACAAAGCTATCATTCAAGTGCAACGTACCTGTCGCTTGATACATCGGAATACTTTCTGTATCCATAAATGACTGTGACTCGTATTCCGAAAATGATCCTCCTATGAAAACACCAACATCCTGCCCAATGATTTCGTGTTTGGGGATGCCCGCACTTTCCAAAGCCTCGAACGTGCACTCAAGCAGTATTCGTTGCTGAGGATCCATCGACGTAGCCTCCTGGGCTGTAAGACTGAAAAAGGGCGCATCGAATAATCCTAAATCTTCCTTCAGGAAATTGCCTCCGGCCGCATTGAAGCAACCTCCTTTCCCAGGATTTGGATGGTAAAAGCTTGCCGCGTCAAATCTGTCTTTTGGTATTTCTGACCATCCAGTTCGCGCCCTCGAGCAGAGTTCCCAGAATTCATCTGGGGTGGATACATTCCCTGGTAGTCGACACGACATTCCAGTTATCGCGATAGGTATTTGTTTCGCAAGTTGGGGTTGGCTGTACCCCGATATGTACCCATCTTTAAAAGCCTGGGTGTACAAGTCTTTGTAGAGCTTGACCTCTGGTGCGTTGCTGTATTCACCAAATGCCGTTTCGATATTCTGCTCGGCGACCATCTCCACGCCAGCACCATTCATGCCATTCTCAGGCGACATCCAAGTAGTTGCAGAAGGCGCCATCCTTCTAACTGACCGCGACCTTTTCTTGAAGAAACAAAATTTCAGAAAAATAAAACCAAGTGTGAATATGTTTGCTATGCGGCGAACTTGGTGACCATATATTCCGATATTTTTTTCAGCTAGTGTCAACCATAAAGAGATCAGAGTTTCACAGGTGTACAAGGAATACGGAAAAGATATCCAACCCGTTGTGAGCTGCGCCGGTATGAGTCGGCGTAGTGCAGGACGCTCGCACGGTCATCGTCCAATGTTCTGTGGTCATCATTTTGCCACACTTTCTTATTGCTCCTGTTCCCCAAGGATGTACTTACTAGGCCAGCATGGCTACCTACCAGAGCCAGACTTAGAGATGCAAAAACAGCTAGATGCTGCTTTGCGTACGTCGAAGAGTCCAGTCCGAGATCAGAGACCGCAGTGGGATCGGCGGGATGGATGCGTCGATCTGCCCCTAGATAATCAAATCTCACCGGGCCAGAGTTATATTGCCTACGCTATCAACCATCTCGAGGTGTAGAGCTCAGCTGTCATGAGAGGATGAGCCGAACGACGGCCGTGGCATGTATCCACAGGAGAAATTTGAAAGCACAATGCAAACATGATTGATATCAGACCTTTCTGTTACTGACTCAGATTCCCGCTAGAAAAGCTGGCAAGGTAAGGCCCACCAGGCCTACGTTTTTAATCCGAGTTGATCTTCATAGCGGGACGTCCGAACAATTTCTCTTCGTTGTCAGTGGATGGTGTTGGTGCATTTGAGTTCACTCTAAAACATTGGTGTCAGTCCATCGTTGATATTGTGGAAAGTTAGACGGTGACTAGTAAGCTTAGTCAGCTGTGGCTGCTTGTGGCTTAACCGTAAGTTATGGTTAATCGCGCTTGCTAGGATTAACACAACCACTCTCAATCGACAACAACATAACTTTAATACATTAAGTGCACCGTTGCGCTTCCATTAAAATCCACATCAGCGCTCAGGCCTATGTCTTTGCTAGTACTTCGATCCCTCCACTTGTTTCTCATACTGCTGGATTTCCCCAAAGCTCATTCCATTTCATCAGAGCAGCAATACTATCCCCGAGTTATATTTCCAGGACTGACGCTTATGACCAGTGCCTTGGGCCAGCTTCCTCAACCAATTTAGCTGTCTCGATTTTTGTGATCAGGAATAGCATTATATTATCTGGCCGTTGGAGTGAAGAATCAAGACCTCGCCACTGCTAGGCGTGTCAAGGATTCGCCATGAATGGCATCCCAGAGGTAGTGGAGATCTGTGCTTAGCATCTTAGACGTGCTACGAGATACCAGATATGAGATGAGGTGATGTCTGTCTTATCGATGTTTCATCGCCATCTCCCTGAATTGAAGGACCTCGTTTCTAGTCCACCATGGTTCCTGGGCCAGTGGAGTGGTGTCTCTAAACTCTGAAGAGGCTCTTCATTGTTCCGATTAATTAAATATTAATCTTCTTTGCAAAACGGTGAATCTACTCAAGTCGAAACTTTTCTGCTTTCCTTCACTTTCTTTATTATTATTCACTCTCATTGTTTCACTCGACAACTGTGTTGTTATTGTAGGGTCTTCATAATACATACTTCCAAGCATGAAGTTCCTCTGTCTTTGTGGAGCATATGGGAGCTCCGAGGTAGGGCAGCTCTTTCCTTGACTTTCATCGCCTGCATTAATAATTCTACCACATGCTGATAGAAAACAGAAATTTAGAGTACAACTGGCACCTCTTGTCAAAGAATTGCGATCCGATGACACTGCAGAATTGTTCTTTGTCCATGGCCCTGTAGAGGCGTATCCACCTGAAGGCTTCGAAGACTACTTTGGAAAGGGGCCCCATTATCGATTCATAAAACCCGGGCGCGCAGAAGAAGGTGGAAGTGATGTATTGGATAGGATTCGAAATTTCCCAAAAGGAGCAACAGCAGAAGACCAAATGCGGATGCTGATGAGGGGAGGTCTTGGCTCTGTTCCTGTTCCTAACAAAAATGGTGGCTATATAGATGAAAGCGCGCAAGAAGCTATGGAGTATCTATATGAAATTATGCAGGAAGAGGGTCCTTTTGACGGGATTATTGGTTACTCCGAAGGAGCCACTGTTGCGGCTACTCTTTTGCTACACGAACAGAAGAGGTTCGACATGGAAGGAAGGATACCAATGTTTAAGTGTGCAGTTTTCTTCGCTGGGTGGCCACCCATGACACCTGAGCTCGATGGACTTGTACTAGCGGATGAAACCGATCTTACAATCACCATTCCTACATGTCATATAAGTGAGTTCCTTTCCAATCATAGGGAACGAACAACAGCTAACACTTATGTAGTTGGATCTTTGGATCCGTATTTAGCTGGTTCCATGGCACTGTATAATGTGTGCGATATGGACAACTCATACCTTTTTGATCACGCGAAAGGTCATACCTTACCGCGCGATTTGGAGACTGTAAGAGAACTGGGAGATATAATACGCAACATGGCCTCCAATGTAGGACTTCTATGATAACGACCACCCACGCCCGGGTGTACTGAAAGGCAGGAATTTGATATACCAGCATAATACCTTACTGTAAATTGGAAAAGTTTCAGAGAAAGCTTGGCAATTTTCGATGAGCAAGTCTCATCTCACACTTTTGACTCCGTGCTTGTATCACGCAAGCGGCAACCGTTCATATAAACACAATAATTTCATTCAACAATTTTTTTCTTATATGAATGAAAACATGGCAATGTGTTATCCAAGTGACTGAGCCGGAGCTTCCTCGCGGTACCTAACAGATGTGGTTTCTGGCCAGTAGGGCAATCGAGGCAATTTGGTATTGTTTCATGATCTGCAGAAGCGATGGTTCGTGCGGGGGCATGAGCGGGCGGCGATCCTCACGGAAGCTTGCCGGCAAATCCAATGTTTGTGGAGATACTCAAATTTAGTCAAACTCATAATAATACATAATAATATCAGTGCATTCCGTCCCACGATCATGAGTCGTTCATTTCATGCAAAAAAAACGTGCGTGCGATCAGCCAGAGTTCTTAGTAATACGCACTGATTATTGGAGATACCAGGAGCCACATTACATAGCACTCGGTCTTTCATTCTGCGACCTAGCGTGATACATCCTATGGCAACAGAGAACCCAAAATAAGTCATTGGAGATTAGCAGCTATGGCATCCGGCAGAGGCGACATTCTGTTGAATATGGATGTTATAGCAAGCAAACTTCGATGTTAAGAAAGCAATAATGGCGAAACATAATCGACAACCTTTGTTGTCAAATTCCTTGATGCGCGAGGCATCTTCGGCGGAAAAACCGTTGCTTGCGGAGGAGGATGAAATCCTGCAAAGGGAGGATGAACAGATCTGGACTTCGTCAGTATCGGCCAATAGAGCATCGGAACAATCCTCCCAGGGTGGCTCATTTCAAACTGAAGCTCTCATGGGGGAGATGACTCCCTCAAGTTCTCAAGCTTTATCGCCGCCCGCATCGCCGACAGCATGGCCAATATCGGCGAAAGAGCCATTGCTAGCAGACGAGGAAGAAAAAGACCTAGCAGTTAATGACACAGATCAAACGGCCCAGTCAGATAATTTAGGTAGAAAGCCGATCGTCAGCCCTGAGTATCAAGCCGCAATATCTCACTTTATCGTAAGTTAGCACTGGAAAATTCTGAATTTTCGAAGCTAAAATGCAAGCAGCGCATATTTTCGTACACAGAACGAAATGATAGATGCATGTTACTTGCAGCTGGAGTTGCTTCCATTTTGACTGGTGTTACTCTTCCGTTGATGAATGTTGTGTTCGGTAAGTAATGAATCACTGTCACTCCATGTATATCTACATGGCTAACAACTCGCGACTCTAGGAGAACTCGTGGGCGACTTCAGTGCATTCTACAGCACTGATGCTGGTGAAACAAAAGAAGCCTTCACTCAAGCTATTAACAAAAATGTGTACGGTTGTTCCCAGCAAGAATGGAGATTTATGATTAACCCAGCTGCCTAGGTTCTATATGCTATGCCTTTTCGTGGTCAGGTTATTCCTGGACTATGTCGCCATTGTAAGTCTGTCAAGAATAAAGCGCAGGCGTAAGCTGACACAATAAAGCTAGGATTTCGCATGGTGAGCATTCGGATATCCGCTACTATGCGTCTAGCATATCTGAACTCTCTCTTCCGCCAACCAATTTCTGTCTTAGACACTCTTCCCTCAGGCCAAACAGCGAGTATCATTACCATTACTGCAAACATCCTGCAGCTTGGGATCTCCGAGAAACTTTCAATGTTTCTTCAGAGCATGTCGCTGATCATTTCCGCGCTTGTGATTGCGTTTTATTACAACTGGCTGCTCACGCTTGTGACTAGCACGGGGCTTATATTCATTCTTTGTTCTTATGCCTACACAATACCCCGCCTATTGAATGGGTTAAAACAGGTAGAAGAGGCCGACAGAGCGTCATCATCCGTTGCAAGTGAGGTATTTAGTTCTATTAGAATGATAACTGCATGCGAGGCAACAGATAAGATGGCAGAGAGATATGCAGCTTGGGTGCAGGAATCTAAGCGCCGTGGTTTACTTATGTCTTCTCTGGTAGCAGTTCAGCAAGCACCAGGTGAGTCGACTTCTTTTCGTTTTATTTTGGGTGGCTAACCAGCAACCTAGTCTTTTTTGCGATGCATGCGTAAGTTCCAAACAATTAACAACGGTCGTCACCTACTGACGATACTAGTACATTTGCCCTTTCATTTTGGTTCGCTGTCAAGTTATATCTCGATCACGAGATATCTAATGTTAGAACTATGATCATGTCAGTCAATCTCCACAGTTCCCAGTAGTCCGAGATAATAATCATTTCACAGTGTTTTGATGTCTGTAATGTTAATCGTGATGTCAATCGGTGGCATAGCTGCGCCTGTTACGGCTGCAGCACACGCAGCTGGCGCTGCAGGTATATTATTTAGCATCATCGACGCCCCTCAACCGAAAACAGATGGCGTCACTGAGCCGGAGGTTTCTGCACAGGGAGATATCGTATTCGAGAATGTTAACTTCGCATATCCGCTTCGTGCAGATGTCAAGGTTCTAGATAATCTGAGTCTTCGTTTCCCTGCTGGTAAGAACACGGCGATCGTGGGTCATTCTGGTTCAGGGAAAAGTACCATTGTGGGGTTGATTGAGCGGTGGTATGAGCTTGATGGAAATATGACCGATAATATGCTGGTAAGTCAAACAGTGATGCTATTTATTGATGATGACGAATATATAACTCCTTTATAGACCCTCTATTTCCGGAATGGTAACATTACTGTTGGTGGAAGAAAGTTGCATGAGATCGATCTCGGATGGTGGAGGTCACAGATTGGACTTGTGCAACAAGAACCATTTCTTTTCAACGACACAATATATAAAAACGTTGAATGTGGCCTGATAGGAACGAAATGGGAACACAGAAGTCTGCGGAGAAAAAGAAAGCTGGTGAAACGTGCTTGCAAGGAGGCGTTCGCAGACGAGTTCATTAGTCGTCTTCCAAAGGTATTTTCATCGAATTTAACTGTGCTGAACCACTATGCTAAATTTCCCAGGGATACAACACTCCTGTTGGAGACGCAGGAATAAAGCTTAGCGGGGGTCAACGTCAAAGATTAGCAATTGCACGAAGTATTGTCAAGCAGCCTAAAATCCTGATACTTGATGAAGCAACCAGTGCCATCGATGTACGCAGTGAAAGAATTGTGCAAGCAGCATTGGATAAGGTATCCAAGAATCGCACGACAATTACTATTGCTCATCGACTGTCTACAATCATCAAGGCAGACAATATTGTCGTGTTGAAGAAGGGCCAAGTGGTGCAGCAGGGCTCGCACGAGGAGATGTTGAAAGATCAACATGGACCTTACTGGGCACTAGCGAATGCCCAACAGCTGGATAATTGTGCGCCAGCTAAACAAATTCAGATTTCTAGGGAGCCTGAAAAGCAGTCGTTGGGGTCGCCATCATTCGAAAGAATTAGCCTCGACGTGGAGAAGACACCCAACGTAGGCCGAGTATCTCTACCATCTAAGAAGCCATTTGGGAGCTTTCTACTGTTTCTTTGGGAACAAAAGTCGCGATGGGGTTGGTACACACTAATTTCCTTGAGTTCTCTCGGTGCGGGAGGTAAGTTTCAACTCGAAGAACATTAAATTGATTATGCACTAACATTGATGCCCCAGCTTCATTTCCACTACATGCATTCTTGTTTGCCAAACTCATTTCGTTGTTCGAATTATGGGGAGAACTTCTCCAGATTCAGACGAATTTCTGGTGTTTCATGTTCTTTTTGCTTGCGATCGGGATTGGGGTCAGCTACTACGTCCTTGGGTGGTCATCTAACACAGTCTCATTTGTGAGTATCTTATATTCTCATGTTGTCAGCTGCTAACAGAAGCATAGAATATCATAGCAAACTATCGACAAGAGTACTTCCAGAATGTGCTTGCGAAACCTGTATCTTACTATGATGAAGAAGAGAACTCCGTAGGAAGTCTAACGGCGCGTATCGCCAGTGATCCGACGCAGCTGCAACAACTCCTTGGGATCAACATGGCAATCGTCCTAATTTCCATTTTCAATATATTAGGCTCCATTACAATGTCATTCTGCTTCGGTTGGAAGCTAACCCTTCTCACTGTTCTAACTTCCATGCCCATAATCCTCATAGCAGGCTTCTTCCGTCTCCGCCACGAAACCCAGTTTGAAAAAATGAACAACGAGGTCTTCGCCGAGAGTTCTAATTTTGCCACCGAATCAATCGGTGCATTCCGAACCGTATCTTCATTGACTCTCGAGGCCGAAATCTGCGGGAGATATGAAAAACTCCTCCAAGACCACGCGAAGAAAGCTTTCCATAGGGCGAAATTCTCAACGTTGGTGTTTGCTTTGAGCGATAGTATAGCGATACTTTGTATGGCGTTCATTCTCTGGTATGGAGGTCAACTCCTCGCAAACCACGAATACACACCTTTCAACTATCTCGTTGTTTATCTTGCCGTCGTGCAGGGCAGCACCACCGCCGGCCAGTCCCTTAGTTTTGGACCCAACATCGCACAAGCATTTGCAGCCGCAACACGCATTCGAAGCATGAGACCTCAAAATTTACCAGAGAATGCCAAATCCATCCTGTACGACTACGATAACGACTCTGAAGCGGAATCCCGAGGAGTCAAGATCGAACTTCAAAACGTCTCCTTCAAATACCCCACACGAGATGTCTCCGTGCTCAACAACCTCTCCTTGACAATCGAACGCGGTCAATTCGCCGCCATCGTCGGCCCCAGCGGCTGTGGGAAAACAAGTATAATATCGCTCCTCGAACGCTTCTACGATATCCAATCCGGCAGCATTCTCTACCAAGACACAAACGTAAGATCCATCCCGCTGCACGAGTATCGTAAGAACATTTCCCTCGTCGCACAAGAGCCCTCATTGTTCGAAGGCACAATCCGGGAAAACATCCTCCTCGGCATCTCGACTCCATCCTCTATCTCCGATCGCCAACTCCATAAAATTTGCCGCGAAGCCGAGATCCACGATTTCATCATCTCGCTCCCGGAAGGGTATAACACCGCAGTGGGCGCGCACGGGGTCGCGTTATCGGGCGGACAGAAACAGCGGATAGCGATTGCGAGGGCGTTGATCAGAGAGCCGAAGCTGTTGTTGTTAGATGAGGCGACGTCGAGTTTGGATTCAGAGACGGAGAGGCAGGTGCAGGGGGTTTTTGAGAGGACTGGAAAGGGGAGGACAATGGTTGTGGTTGCGCATCGGCTGGCGACGGTTAGGAGAGCGGATGTGATTTTTGTGCTGGGGGAGGGAGGGAGGTTGCTGGAGAAGGGGTGTCATGAAGAGTTGGTTGGAAGGGGTGGGGTTTATTGGCATATGGTAAGTTGTTTTGTGTTGAGGTGGTGTTCTGAATTTTTTGCTAACTTGATGTTCATAGTGTCAGGCGCAAGCTTTGGATCAGTAGGTTGAAGGCTTACTGTAAGGTTTGGATTATATTGTGTGGGGGCGTTTCATGGGCATACAAACATCTACATATTATCAATATTCACACTGGCATTTTGTAGTAAATCAACTAAGATTAGTTATTCTTGATTTGACGATCCTATACGCTATGATCAGCTACAATTTTGTTTCCCAGTTCATCTTACTCTTTGCCAACAAACAGATTTCCTTGAGACCCAAGTACTCATCTGTAAAAGTGACGCCACTTCTAGAGAAGTGACAATGTGGGCTTATATGGCTCTTACATCATCCTTCAGACTATTCAATTCGCAGGAAAGAGCCCACAGAACATCTTGCTCGCCGTGTAATTCTCATAGAGGCAGTAGCATGACTTGCTTGCACAGTGACACTCGCTTCGTGTATTGACTGGCAGAAAACATTTCCAGCGTAGATGACCTTCCTTACCAGTCCGGATATTTCTGGCCAATACAGTTCCCCAGCTATCGTCTTTTGAGGACATATGCGTAACATAATCACCCACATGAACGTTAAGAGCTGGGCCGAAAGTGGGAGGTAGCCATGGCATATGCTTAACCTGAAGTATTGATCCAGGAGTCTGGCCAGCTATTGTTAATGGATCAGCAACTTCACCAGACACGGCTTTCTGCTTTTCGGTAGAAGTCATTTTGGAAGCTACATTTGAAGTAAGTTTTCCTGAGCTGTCTCTTTGCACGGAAGAAATAGATGAAGAAAATATAGCACGTACCGGCTGGCTCGTTCTCGACATGAGCATTGTTCTTCGCCCCGACAGCAATCCGAGGGCAGCGACGATAAAATTCTTCAAAAGTCTCGTAGATACAACGACAGCTGTCAACTGAACAATCGCAAATTCCATGGTATGGCACAGCAAGCAGAGCTTGCCAGTTCAACACTCCAACGAGACATGTGCGAAGATTTTTTACTTGCACCCTATCGATGCTCAGATGTTTTTCGACCAAAACAATATCCCCCACCGCGGCAACTCCTTTACCACTAATTGTAGCACGCTTCACGGTGAGTGTGGCACCAGGGCGTTGGCCTTCGATCGTAGTTGGATCATCTGTGAGGTAAGAACTTCTCTTTGGCGTGGATGAGTAATTTCCAGACTCATTATGGCCAGCAAGAATATCGAAGAACGAAGATGTAGGTGTCGCCATATCGGAAGAAGAACCATCCATCATTGTTTTGATTTCTCCAAAGTATGATCCAAGGTTAGAAATGTGTCAAAGTGAGGCCATATGCTTCTTCCGCAGACTTTCCATAAAGTAAAGTGGAGGGCTTGAGTACTTATGTATCTTCTATTTGCGCTAACGCTCTTCTGGTTGTTTACGCATGAGTTGAATAGAAAACGGCATCTATATGCAGCCAGCCACCCGAGATCTTTACTTCACTGTTCAGTGACTCAGTCAATTTGATATGGAAGCTGGGTTAGTATGATCCATCATATTGGATTTTTATGGAGTTCAGTACTTCATTTCAAGTGACGCTCCGCTATAGCCGATGAGTATATGTAAGAGTGAATGCCTCGTATTGCCCATATTCTCATCTCTTTCATTCACCCATCTGTTTTTCCACCTGAATAGTGCCATCCCTGAGCCATGTGAGCTCATATGGGATACCCATAACGGGTTCCGATTCTTCGTAGTTGTAAACACAACAATCAAGTTCTATTTACCTAACAGTATACCTTGTTTGTATACTTCATTCATCTGCTGTAGATTTATTGTCTTTGCTACCGGCATGAATATTGCTTTGGAAAAGTCCTGCTCCCTTTGAGATTTGTGTGATAACCCTTGATCACAAACCGACTGAGCGCATGATATGTAACATTGACTAATATTCCTATCAATCACTTTCAACATGATAGAGCGAGCTTGGGGAGGCGACAGAATGACCTATATTATTCAATATCCCTTGAGAATTTTGTGTTGTAATCATACTAAAGAATATATGACAACACTCCTTTCCCAAACGACAATAATACACACCTTCGATTATGAAAACGACAACAACAACAGCCAGCCCCTTAATTCCTTCGATAGACCTTTCATTGTACACCATACCACCCAACAAAAAAAACACCAGCAACTAACCCACCGAGAAACAATGGACCTTTGACAGTAGGGTTTTCTCATCCACACGTTCCATATTTTACTTCTGGAGTGAGAATATGTACACTAATCAATCCTAAACCCTGTTGCTTGACTGTCCGTGTGTATTCATTCCATTCCACCATATGCGCATGTCCCCGCTCATTCACCACATCATTAACATAAGCACAAGTCCTCTGTTTACACTCCCCCGACCTGCGTGAGCACATTTCTAGTCCGCGAACTTAGATGCATTGTCATGATGTATAAAATGCCTATATTTACTTACATTCCAGGCCATCAAATCAGATTACAAGTAGGCAAGTAGATCATCAGTAATATTCTAGCTAAAAGAAGCAATATTCTAGCTAGATCTATCATCCTCATTCTCATCCTAATCCATCTACACCACCCTCATCCCATCATCTATCTCCATTTCCAGTTGAATATCCCCCTTCTACTTCTCCTACCCTGAAGCTTCCACAAACCCACATATCCACCTAGCAATCCATCTCTATTAAGCAACAAGCCAAGCAAATAAGCCCACCAGTGCTAAATACATCTCTTTCTGATCTCGTCTCGTCTCATCTCTCATATTAGATCGTATCGTACAACACTACCCCTTTTCGTTTCTCTTCACCGTGTTTCCCTTCATGTGCCGAGCTCAGACTCAGCTCGTGACCATCCAGCCTATCCACGTAAAAACGCCGTAAAACATCAAATTGGTATTCTAAATCCCCCATCCCAGATTTTCCATCTGTAGGCGTACACATCGTCTAGCCACACAGAAAACAGTATAGATCCCAGAGCAAATGCTTCCGAAGCCCGTCTCCCTCAATGCGCCAATAAAGAACTTCCCTAACAAAAATGCAGACCAACTGCACAAGCTAAATATGTACAACTAAGCACATTCCATACCCTCACATATAAGCAAATGCCCCTTACCACCTGCCACTACCCCTCTACTCTTCAATTAACTGCCCCAGAATCAAACTCTGAATAATAATCTCATCATTCACAACTCTGATCCTCTTCGGAGCCGGACTATCCGCATTCACACCCGAAGTTCGCTTTCTTTTCTTCCCCGCACCACCAGCACCAGCACCAGTACCATCAAATATAGACCCCTCAACATCTTTCTTCCCATCCGCATACAGCCAATCAAACTCCTCTCCTTTCTTCTCTCCTTCTAGCAAAATCTTCTTCGCAGCCACAACATCGTGTGCTTGGCCCACTCTATCTGCGCCTAGCGCTCGAGTAAGAAAAGTGTATGGTTTCCTTTTTTCCTCCACCTGACCGCGACCTGTGATGATGAGGACAGATTTACCTTCAAGGAGTTTAGGACGATTAGCGAATGTCTCGAAGAGTGTAGCATCCACGGCGGAGTATGGCTGGAGGTAACGACTTTTGATTGCACCGCCGAGGAAGGAGGATTGACCGGATGAGAGAAGATATGGCATCCAGTCGATAATGGAGCTTTTGGAGATACAATCGTGAATCCAACGACCGGATATGCATGGAAGTCCTAGTGCTAACGCTTGCATGTACTTTGCTTTTCGTGAATGTTCATCCGCAATCAATGCTACGAAACCAACATCTGCTTCGGAAGCAGCGATCTCTAGTTCCGATGGTTCGTCTTCCGTGTGAATTTTAGCAGGGGTTTTCTTGTGAGTAAATAATTTCTCAAATCCATCGTCGAGAAGACGGCCGCCATGCTGTTTGATCAAGCGAGTAACATTGTCCTTTTCTTTCTCTGCTCCAACATATGAAACAGCAAAAACCATGTTATCAAACATATGAGCTGCTACCCTATTTTTCGTAGGGGGCGAAGACAAGGCCAGTGGATCGTCACTTTCCTGTTGAGATAGTATCACAGATCTACGTTTTGACGATCGTGAAGGCAGAACTCCTTTTCTCAATTGGGCTGCGTTTGTTGTCTTCGGCCTTGGTGTTCGCTTTGCTTCCTTGAACACAGGGGTTTCCTCGATAGTGTTCCTCATTTTATTGGAAGCACTACGTCCCCGGTGACTAGCACTGTTAGAGGTAGATGTTGTGGTCGTGTCGGCAGTCGAAAGGGGCGTTGAGGATAGTGATGAAGTGGGTGCTTCGGTAGGTGGAAGATTCGGCTTCAGCTTCGATTGAATAACAGGTTCGGGAAGATTTGAATGTTTTTTGAACCGAGGCAACGTTGGCAGTTCATCCTGAGGTGTCATAACTCTTTGGCGCTTGGCAATGGGTTCATCCAATTGATTTATAGACGAAGTTGCTTCAACCTCTTCCCTATTCATGGCAATGGAAGGTTTTTCACTAGCAGTTGGTTCTATCTGTGCTTTCAAGTTCTGTTCAGTAGAAGAATTTGTCTCAACACGTGCCGGATGCTTTTGTGGATCATCTGGAGCATTGTTAGGTTGGCGACTCAACCCTGGAGTTGGCAAGATTTCGGGACTAGGGCTTGGGGACTCCAACACGCTTGGTGCCGAAGAAAGTTCAGAGGAGGTCGATCCAGTAGATACAAGAGCACCAGCACTTGGTAAGTTGGCCATTGGCGACTGATACCGTCGCTTACGTATTGGAGACTCCGTGTGGCATGGCAAACCCATAGCTTCATTAAATTCCACATCTTGACTAAACTTAGGTAAGTCATCGTAGTGGTCATCTTGAGCGCCACTTAAAGAGATGCTGGCGATTTCTGCCATTGGCTTAACTCGGTCGAGAGTCGGACTAGTCTCTGGTACTGTAGAGATCACACCATCTGAGAACGGGTTCAACTTCCGAGCAGGTGTGAGTGGGGTGGTTTTCTCTTGGGTTGCTTTGACTGGCGAAGAATGCTCATCGCAGGTGAGAAATTCATTGCCATCCACACGGCTGATAGAACCTTCTTGTTCCGGATTCTGAGTCGGACTAGGACTTCGATGGTTTCGAGACCGTTCAGGCAGGGCTTGTGCTTGTGTTTCTAGTTCAGTTGCCTCTGGTTCAGCATCCAATGAGAGCGGAATTGATGCTTTCATGCTAAGTGGAGGAGAGCTTTCAACAACACCGTTCAGATTCGGAGCTCCCTGAGAATCAGCAATCATGTCCTGTGGTTGCGTATCTCGCGCATCAGAACCATCACATTGAGCGATATAGTCCTCTTGAATGCTACGTCGTCTATTTGTTGAGGGAACTTCGACGGCTGTTGGGGCTGATGCCAACACCTCCGGCGTCCGAGCAGACTGCTCTTCCATAGAGCTTGACGGTTCGTTGGTAGAACTTGGGACACTATTGGCTGCCACAGAGGGTTTCTTGGTTTCCCTTGCCGAGGTGGAGCCATTAAAAAATGGCCTTCGTAACTCGATTTTAGCAATCTCTTGTTGTATCATCCGCTCTCTCTGTACCTTCCTGTATTGCCGCGGAACAGATTCAGTATCCGAATCCGAATTAGAATCAGAAGAGACCACATGGTTGCTAAGCTTCCTTCGCCTTTCCTGTGATTCCTTCATTGAGATATAGTTGTTGTGTGGCTCTCGGGTCGTGGGTGGATTTCGTAGAGCGGAGTCAAACGATTGAATACCGGAAGATTTGTTGGTAGCAACGGTGGGCATAGGCGAATTGCCCCCTAAAGACCTTAAAAGAGAGCGAGCTGCGTACTGGGATGTTTTTCCTACTAGTTCCGAATGCCGGACGAGGGGGGAGGAATCAAGCTTCTGCGGAGTTCGCATGTCATTATAAATATCTGGTGATGGTCGAGATGATGTAGGACTTCCTCCTAAACGCGCAATAGAAGAAGGTTGAGTTGCACCGAATAACTCATGATCTTTCATCACACTACCTTTCTCAGAGAAAGGATTCATGGACGGGGCAGGAGTTTGAGGCTCAAGCCGACGTTCTTCAGCAAGTCCCTCTGGTGCCGTGGTAACAGGAGGGTCTTGCGATTCGATTAAACTTTCATCGGTTGTCGATGGAGGTTGAAATGCATCAAAATTTATATGCCCGGTGTCATCCTCGCAGTATGTGCGCGCGGTCGATTGTGTGCGTGCAGAATTCGTTTGTTTCAAATGGTCGGCTTGCGTATCTGGGAATTGCGAATCCGACGTAGGTTCCTCTAGAAGAAGACTCGATGGCTCACCAGCCAACCCGTTACTCGGAGCCTGCTTAGCTGGATCATACACGTTAAAATCATTATAAAGTGATGCTGAATTCTCCTGCGTCAGCGACATCATACTTCTTTGACTTGAATCGTCCATGGCGGGCAGTAGGAGGCAATGAGTGGGGATTTTTCTGCCTTTGAAGTCGTAAAGTCTTTCTTTTCCTGTTTTGCCCCGTCGAATCGTGGCAGTTCCGTGTACTCGTATGGTGGGCGCAGGATTGGTAGAGCGACCATCGTTTACTTGCTGTGTTCGTAGCGATTGCAGGGCAGGTTTTGTTGTAAGTGGTCGCTTTGCTTGATCCGTCTGCTGTCCTCGATTGACCTCGGAAGCTCTCGCAGCTTCTATCTCATTGAAAGCATCCTCGGCTTGACTGTCATGATTCTCATCATCATCCGCATCTACTTGTCTATTTGCATCGACGGGTGGTTGAAAATGACTGTGCGACGCGTCTGTTGACGCGATTATCTGAGGTGAAGGTTCCTCGGGAGGACTCTAGAAATTATCACAAGATAACGTCAGTGCTATCCCTGTAAAACCACTTTTTATCTGGAGCTGGTGGAGAAAAGATTGGAGATTGGGACTGTGGCTGGTGTGTTTTGATCCAATCATCTAACGCAATGAATGCGACAAATCAAGATGCTCCCCAATGAACCGAGTTTTGCTGGTAGGAAAGGACAGGGCTTACCGAGAGCACATTTTCTTGTAGAAATCTGCATGTTTGCGTGTCAAAAACTTCAACTCTCCCCTCCAGAGCTGCTTGCTCTGCTTGCTGCTTTGAACGAAACATGCTCCCTCATTATCATGCTCATCGAGCTCAGGGCTGGGAAACCTCAAGATGGCAATGGGGTCACAGAAAGAGAATTGATGAATGAAAGAGAGAATGAAGTGGCAAGACGCGGTCAGATTTTGCGATTAACACGGCGCTACTCGCGAAACGGGCGCCAAGTCATATGACCATTCTACCGCACCGCCCGAAACGGAACATTGAAATGTCCATATCAGGCAAGAGCGGGGACTGCGTGGTAAGCGATGGAATGGAAGTTGCAATCGATGAGGAGAGCAACTACGAGAGAAAGGCTTTCATTCTCGCCAACCACAGAGTATACAAGAGACGGCCAATGGCCCAGACGCCTTGCCTGATCACGAACCTTCCTTCGCCCCTAGACTTCTACGGCTGAAAGTTACCCGAGATCAAGCCCCAGCGTCAGGCATTGCTGCAGTGCACGTATTTCTATACTTTGTGTAGGGCAACGCTTTAACCCCGTTGTTCTACATACATATATAATTCCGGCTCCGTTAAGGTCCAGCAGTCTGGGATCTAGTGTCGTGAGTCTGACAGCCCCGCTGGAGCTCTCAGTCAAGTGGTTGCACTCACTCAGTCGGGCTGCCTCTCCCTGAACCATTGCTGTATACGACAGGAGATTTTCAGTCAATGGCCGAATTTCCAAATGGAACTTGGACAACAGAAAATAATAGCTCAATGGCATTAAGGTTAGATATGTGGTGTTGAATCCGAATATAAATATCGAGTATTCATCGTTGTGTTCAACATGAAGCCTTAGACCCCAAAGAAAAATAAGTAGAATAGTTAAAAGAATATTATTATATCTTCGATACTTGCTGAAAATACGAAATGGGAATAGGAATCAAGAGCTGATTAAATTAAATTAACAGTCTTTAGAATCTCTACTTCTAGTTCCCTTATTTATACTACTTCAACCAGAATCTAACCTATGTTCCTAGTCTGATCGAGCGTTCTCTTTATCCAGGGGGTGCCCCTAGACCACTTGTACTACATCCACTTTTCTAACTGCATTCCACGAGTCCTTATCATGACACAAGTTTCAATTGTACCCTGTGTTGCTTTCTCTGCGACAAGAACACTCGTCTCCATCAACTAAGAATGTAACTGATTTCTCCTTTTGCTTCTGTTGCTTCTGTTGCGATGCAGATCCTCCAGTTGCAGCTAGTGCCCATGACCGTGGTTCGAACTCAGCGAAATTCTCCTTCGGTGGATATATTCGCAACCATTGATCGAGTAGGTTCGGATATCGTCAGCCCAATCGCAATCAACGCCATGAGAATTTTTGCTCACACCGGCGAGTTTGACTGAGGCAGGTAAGTTAAACCTTGCGTCTTCCTTGTAGCAGCCCCATTTGTCTTGCTCACTTCTTTGAAGATTGGATCATCTAGTTCGAAACATGCATTTTTGTATCCTGCTACGTTTTTTTGCTTTTGTAGGAGACTTCTCCCAACGAGCTGAAAGTGTTCATTTTCTTTGAGTAGACTCAAATCCGGTCTATGAAAGCGATTTTCAAAGCACATATCGACCTCCTTAAGTATACCTTGGAAAACACAATCGATGCCAATAGCTTCTTGATTGTCTCTTCTTTCAGAGCCCAGTCCTCACTCTGCTTCATCCTATGCTCCTGAACGCTATATTTTCAAATATAAGCGCCTTCTTATTCTCGGGTCTTGGCTCCACCAGTGTAGTAGCCTAGCCAATACAACTTACGTCTCACTAATAGTCCTGAACTTGAGTTATCGTTGAGAATATCGAATTTATTATCCATTTTTCTATGCAATGAACATCACGATGGCACTAGTTTTTTGACCACCCAACTATCCATCAATGCGACGCTCCAGTCGCGCGTTTATCTAACCCTGCATTATCGTCGCCTTGAGCAGGAGCGATGGTCTGGAGAAACTTCGTACGCCGCAAAATGCAGAGCAAAACCATAGAAACTCTGATGTTCTCGAACTCACCAAGTAGAACATCAATGAACAATGGAGATTCGAGAGTGGTCAAGTAACCTCAGTATCAAGGAAAGGAAAGTCATATGGTTTGTGGTACGACCTAGGTCGGGCTAAGCACCGTCAAATCCAAAGTTTGTCATGATTTCATTTGATTTTCTGCATCGTTCATTCTGCGTCGTGTATTCTTCCTCGTTATCTTATGCTCTGTCGTATTGGTTGATGCACGCTTATTGATATTCAACGACCTGTAAAAGTGACGCCACCTCTAGAGAAGTGACTATGAGGGCTCATATGGCTCTTACACGACCTCCTGCACTAGTTCTGCACATTATCGGGCACTTCTACCTAGAAACGTATTTAATGCCACGAGCAAGTAACTTATAATTGGACGCCATTTGGCTCTCAAAGACTTCGGAGTGGACCGTTCAGCCTTAGATTATGATCGTGCTAGTAGTACCCATGCATGTAAGCAGTAAGTTTACGAAGGAATAGTCAGAAAACCATACTCGTATTCTCTGACGATATATCTAATTATGGAATACGGATTAAAAAATATTTCGTACCGACGATGACATATGCCATTCAAGAATCTTGGGAATAGCTTTTTTTTACCGCAAGTTCGCCAATGTGCCCGCTCACACACCTCGTGCTGAGCGGGTTATGAACCTCAGCCTATCCAGCTCTAAGGATTGTCACAAATTTTAGTGGACTGCATTCTCTTCCGATTTCCTTCAACCGCTCGATAGTAAATCAGCTCATTTTCGTTGCAAAAAAATCGCACATCGTATCTCTATCCTTTGCTTGCCACCAAAATTTCGTTTTCCAGCCGCAAGCCGGTGAGGTTAAGCCGAAAGCTTGGCAGCCAGCTGATGACGGTAATTGTCTCATCATGACCGCCTGATTTTACAGCACAGAGACTCCACGCTGCCTGCTAAGTTGCTAAAGAATCTACAAGTACGCAGCAGCCGCAGTCACTAAACATTCCCTCCCATACCGGAATCTTACGAGCAATCGCTTGGCGGGACGCCTAGTAACTTAACACGGGCCACCCGAGCCAGCTTGACGTATATGATTTCTAGTTTGTAGACCTCACGTGGTTAGTGGTCTCGTACAACTCGTATTTTTCTTCTTGCGAGGGTATTATATCGTACCGTGTTGCACTATCGTACGGCTGATCTGACGGGTTGTGTTAAGCTTATGTTCTTGGGGCGTGGCTATTGTAATGTTGTTGCGCCACTGCCGAGGAGCGCTCAAGTAGATACGGAGAGAGCGGCATTATGTAAGGGAGAGGAGAGTGGTATATATGGGAAGGTAGGTTCGTTGTCAATGATAACTTTTTTCTCCTCACCATCGGTATCATCACCTTCAATCATCAAAACCCAATCAAACATTCAATCCACCAGTCGATTAATCAACTAATCTTCATCACAAACATCAAAATGCGTTTCTCAATCCCAGCTCTTGCTCTCGCTACCCTCACCGGTGCCCTTGCTGCACCAACCGATTTCTTTGGTGTAGATATCACGTTCACCGGAGGACCAGCTTCGTACGATCTGACTATTCCCGCTGACGGCCAGGTCCATCCTACTGGTAAGTAGCTCTTCTCCCTCATTCTTTCTACTTTCCTCCTCACCCCTGCATCTTCACAACACTTCCAATACTAATGCTCTTCCAGGAAACGACCTCTCCGTCTCCCTTATCCGCTCCTCCAACTTCGACGTCTACCACCTCTGCACTTTCTACCATGACAACGATGTCACCCTCGTGAACAATGGTGGCATCGTCAGTGTTGGCCCGCCTACACCAATCACCGGTGTTAGCTGTCCGATTACGGAGGGTAATTGTATTCCTACTTATGGTAAGTTGAAGCAACAGAGTGCAAAGCTGGGGGTAGTGACAGAGAGTATTTGCTAACTTGTGTGACAATTAGGTGAATGCTACTCGCCATTCACGGGTCAATTCCTCGGCACCTGTTGCGACGGGTACTGTGCGGCGAACAAGTGCCGTCCTTTCACTATTCCAAGTGCTTAGATCTTTGGTTTGAGTCATGTGGTAGGATTGAATCATAGGAAGGATGGTGGAATAGATGGGATGGGTAGATAATTGGGGATGGTAGGAAGGGATGACAGGCGAGAGAATTGGAGAAAATATTATTTGATTATTTAATAACTTGAAATGAGAAACGAATAAATATCATTTTAGACAATTCTTTGCTCTGAAGCAGTTTTCTCACTTTACGATCATGAAATAGCATCATCTATGAGCGGTGATGAGAGTTGTCAGCAATATCACCAACCTGATAAGATGCCTCACTGGTACTAGCACTACCAAATCACAGAATGAATTATCCTTGGCGCCTAACTCCTAAACTCCATAGCAATACATCTCCCAACCTAATTGCGCTTGAAACCGCCGCCACCATCACCAGACTTCCGCGTTGTCTGAGAGTTCCTCCCATTGCCCGACGGTCACAGAGGAGGGCCCACAGAACCACCACTCCCCGCCACCTTAGCCACACCCACACGCTCCTTCCCACCCCCAGCTTTTCTCAGCGCCATCTTCCTCACATCCATCTCGTCACTAAAAACCCTCCTCGTCAGCTCCCCACACTTCCCCACACACCCCCACTCCTTCCCATGCTCCTCCATCCCTTTCCTGCTCGAAAAAGTCGCAAAACAGCCCTCACTCCTATATCTACACGGATACTGCGTCTCGTGCTTACTCCCATGGACCTGCATATCGCACTCATGTGCATCGCGCTCCTCCGGAGTGCGAAGCTGCGCATCGGAGTTCTTCACACGACATACGCGGTTCCCGTGGGGGGTGAAGATGTCGAATTTCCACGTCCATTCGCGCACGACGCCTTTTTGGTGTTGATGCAAGTTGATTAGATGTTGAAGGTATGCTAGGGAGTCCAGTCAATTAGTTTCGATGGTTTGGTTGCAGTAGAGGCATTTGGGCTTGGCCCGGGGGATGTTGGGGAGTTGGAGGATTTCGGAGAGGGCGTTTACGGAGGATATATCAGGGGGGCTTAGGGGAGAATGTTCAGGTGAGAAGTTGCGGATAGCTTGCATTCTATCGCTGGGTTCGGGTTCTATTGATAAGGTGGCATTTAGTCCTGAGGCGGCTTGTTCGTAGTACTCTTTCTTTAAGAGCAGAACGTTGTTGCTTTCTGGATTTCTGTTTCTTGTTCTCTTGGTCTGGCCAGTGTGATGGTGATGACTGCCTCGATGGCGTTGGCCAGATGGAGAGTCACGTCTCTTGTGTTTCTTAGTGGTGTCTGAAGACATCTTTGTTACCTGTAGATTGACTTTGTATAGCGGAAATGAAATTGCTACAGCTGTAATTTACTTTCAAGATCTCTAAGTCTAAGAGAATGACGATGTCAAGGTTAATGATGAAAGCTGAAGCGGGTGGCTTATATGTGGAATTTGTACTTCGACTCCGGCACCATTATCCCCACTGCTACTCGTATATCCTTCCGAATTTGATACTGATTGCCTCTCTAGGCTACAACATAACCGTAACTTAACAATATATCCACACGACTCATCGCCACTGTCTCATCCCAATTTATCAACCGGTGCAGGCCAAGCCATACCGACCGGTTGTTCTCGTGCTTACATGACCGCTACAAGCTTTATCCGTACTCAACTGCCTAAGAGACACCTCAAAAGAAGCTTCAATATCTACTAGGCCACAATATTTCCAGGGTGTAGACCGCTTGAAGACCTTTTGTTCCTATTTGCAGCTGGGATTGCTTGATCGCCTCATGGGCCGTCTCCTACTGTCATGACTGCAACACGGCCTTTTGTCCATCCGATCACCAACAATATTAGGAATAAATAGCCCTTCCTAATTTGGACGCTCTCGGCCCGCCAGCCCCCGTCGAGCTCGAATTATGGTTCGTGAGACTGTTATCCATCGCTTAGCTATGATTATAAGTACTTAAAAAACGCGAAGTCTTTCTTCCTCGTTCTTTAAAATGAGCCCGCGCAGGAAAATACTAAATGATGATAGGAAGAGCGACGGCACTGAGGGTGTCCGGAGCAAGACCGGAAAAGGGACTGGGACAGCAAAAGAAGAAATGAGTGTTACATCATCAGCAAGGTCTGCTTCCTTCTGAAAATCAGTTTTTTTTGATCGCGGACAGCTCCTCACTATTGAGGGTAAATCTGGTTCGCGGTCGACAACTATATGCCACTCTAAAGCTTTCACGAGTAGATACTAGAAGATTAGCATATGTTTTAAGCGATGGACTACGATAAAGACTTGCTTACTACTTACTCTTGCCGGTGTTGCTTTGCTGTTGCAGCTGATTTTGCTGTTGAATTCGAAGTCGATCAGTTTCACTACCACTGTTCGGAATAGGAGATAATACTTACAAATTGGTTAGTATATTTGTGTGATTTGACTGTCTGTAATTGTATCAGCGATGAATAGACAATTGTGAAATAATGTCAATAAGAGAAAAGGAAAGGAAAAGATATACAAGTGGACACTTATACCTGTAAAATACTTTAGCCTACCAGGACTCTCCTTTCTTTCATTCCAAATACCCCATGTATCGTAACAGAAGGCTAACCTAAACCGTGTAATAGGGGCAAGCGGATCTGATTCACAAATATTTCAATAAGTCAAAAAGGGCCCGACCTCACAAAGAAGATACAAGAGAAATTTGTACTATTTCATCAAAGGTTGCAACGAAACTGAAACATTTAACGAATCTCATTGTCACGAAGGAGAATGACACAAACTCGGATGCAAAGAAGCAGATTAGTTATACGCCTTGGACAATACGGCGACAGCGAAAAATTATCCTTGCAATTATTGGGCGGGCAGATAGACATTCACAGTGTTCTCTCTCTTCCTGACGAAGAATTTCGATTTCGTGAAAGATGTAGTTGGGAATTTCCGGAAATGGTATAGTGCTGTGGTCCGTAGATCAGCGAAAGTCTCGTGATATCCACGAGCACTTTCTCAGCTTTCCCTAGTTGTGAGAAGGATTAAGGTCTCAACTTATTTTATATCGTTTGTTTCCAAACAGATATCATGAGCGCCGAAAGGTTAGTAATGGACCTGGGTGAAGCACGATAACTTTTGTACCACTTGCTATATACGAGATTGTCCCATACAGAGATACAGCTCGTGGTCTCAGTGTATGTTTTCAATGCATGTAAGATAAGCCCAACCAAGATGCCTTGGGCTTGAGAGCCACTCCATGCCGCTATTATGATAGTTTCTTCAGCGGATAATATCTACTGGACAGCGCCGCACAAATATCATGCCGCCTTATTCCAGGTAATACGGTGGGGGCTGATTCAACATGCGGCTCTGCTTGCATGGTTTAAACACACGAATGTACCCGAGCCTTGCGAGTACAGAGCATGTGAAAGAGGCAATCTGGACTAATGCCCAAGGCTGCAAAAGATTCAGAAGCTGAAGCAGTTTGGGCATCAACTGGAGCCTAGATGATTCGTCCCAGTTCATGCATTTCCGCGTACAGAGCCGCACGACACATCTGCTCCTGGCAATCATTTTCCTCAACTATCAGCTTTCGGCCCCGTTTTGTGGATACCAGATCAACAAAAAACCACGGGCACTGTTCATAAATCCACAACTTATTGGTCGTTTCAAAAACATAAGATGTGTAAAGTTACATCTGTCATGGTCGAGGCGGCTGGATGTTTGCAGACTCCGCTTGGGATGCCTGCACACAAGTACACGATATGGACATACAGACTATGCGGTAATTCCAACAACAACCTCCCGTGCAATAATCGGGAAAAGGTAAATGCCCCTGGGACCACTGATTACGGATCTCGGTCGGGCAACTGTCGAGTCTGCGTTAAGGAGGCCGAAGCAGATAGAAAGTACCAGGCGGGTTTGGCAGACGCTCAGAAACAATATGATAATATCGCTCAAGAAGCATGGAGGAAGTGGGAGATAGAGATGAAGGAGGCGAAATATGAGACCGAAACGGTAGGACTGCTTTCACTGCGAATGTCTGAGTGTATACTGACGGCACTGCAAAGATTCCGTACATTGACAGCCAGAGAAGAAATCGCCGGCATCACAGCTACTATTAGCTTCACCGAAGTGTTCGATATACATTTGGAAGTCAAAGGTTTTAGTGTGTGAGGCCAGAGAATATGGTAAATTTAGGAGAGTCGAAGTTCCTTGGGGTTGGAGAAAACAAATGGATAAGGGGTGGACGTACTGTGATCTGATCTTTTAATGAATGAAGTATCTTGGTTTAGGGATAATTTTCTACTTTCACAATATGAATAGTACGAGTTATCCAAACTATTCGGTACTCGTAGCGATGAAACCTGAACCTAACCAACATCTTCGAATAAGAGTCCTGAGCTATTCCATATTCCGACTCAATTCCAGCAGCTCCTCGCAGACTTCCGATATCTGAACATATGTACTCTTCCAACATCGTTCAACAATACATCTTATCTCCGGTCGGGTAATCTCATGGACAGGAAAGTCGCCTTCCGAAAACCTCTTCGTTACAAGCAAATCCGGGAGATGCTCATATGGCTGATGGCGTGTCGTAATCTCAAATATAACACTTCCGAGCGCGAAGAGCTCTGTAGCAGAAGAAGGCTGCTTCTGATGATAACCCGGATGCTGATTCCGAACATGATAATGTATCCACGCATCTTTATCTTCAAACCTCGATCCTGCGAAGTCGCAAAGCTTGGCTCGCTCATTGCCATCTATTAGAATATTTTGGCATCCAATATCTCCATGCAAGATACCCTGCGAGTGTAAGAAGCTCATGCCAGAAGCTATATCGTTCATCCATTGGTCCTCCAAAGCGAATCCGTCTACAGGCGCACGAAGTCGTTGCCGCAGAGTCATACTCATTCGCTCCATGACAATTCCATAACCCCACAGAACTTGCACAAATTGAACGATATTCGGGGAATTCATCGTCTTCAATTTTTGAAATATCTCTACCTCTCGTTCGTAATCTCGTTCGTGTTTTGGTCCACTAGGGAAAAGCTTTACGGCAAGCTCGTCGTTGACGGCTAGCACTATGGCGGATGCTCCTGCTCCAATCAATGGCGCATCGTAATCGTCGAAACTTAGTAAACATGTTGTGTCGAACTGTGGCCTGTGGTTACAGATCGGTTGGAGAAGGCATCGAGCTTTTTTTTGGAGGTTGCTGCTGGGGAGGTATAAGTATGAATCTTCATAGCTGGATTAAGTACAGAAATGAAATATTCAACTCACGAAGGCATTGGCAGAAAAAATTGACTCTCCAGCGAGAGCTACGAAAGATGAATGCATGGAAACATTGCGCAGAAGTATCAGCTTGAATTCTATACCGAGAGTTCATTCAATAAAATAAAAATGATTTCAGTTTTTCTAAAGAGAGCTGCTGACTTTTTGGTGTAAGCCTTAGATTTCAACTGGATGCATGATTCCTATGGAAAGCCAGTCAGGCGTTTGGGGCTTACCATGAGTGTTCTCTAGCCGGGCGTTTGGCGCAAATGCATATGCATGTCGGAGTTTCACCAAAAAAAATTGGTTGATTGATTGGGTGCCTCATTCCAATTCGAATTTCGAAATATGTGTCGCACAAGTAAGCATTCATCATTCCTGCCGGATCCCTCTAAGATAAAAACTTTGTTCCAGTGGCAACGCTGTAGAAACCAGTTCTAGGGGATTTGGGCATCTCTGTTGCCTTCGTATATCTACGACGTTGTCACGTTGATGTTCTTGCAAAAGTTCTTTGATATTATAATCCCGAGCCTTTATTAAGATTTGTGTGAGTTAGTTGGGGTGGGAAGAGAAAGAAGCTATTGGAGTATAAGAAATGGAGAGGAGAAGATCAGGTAGGGGTAGGATGCGGCGTGGGGCCCCATGGGCCGGGTTTTCCACTTCTTGTCCCGCCCGCTGGGCTTCTGCCGCAGCCTAGGTAGGGGACTTATGATCATCGATGCTAGTCGCCCGCAGCTCTCGAAGCTGTTCCAAAAACGCATTGCGCTCATCGTCGACGATCTGTATGGAGGTTTTCTCAGACATTATTTCACATTAATGCCTGCTAGTTTGTATCAATACCAACAGAGTATGAAAACGAAGCAGGTACCGTGAGGTCGAAAAAGGCGACAGATGAAAGAAGACGAGCCATTGAATAATCTGGGACATATAGTTCTAAGTAGGTTTTCAGCCAAATTAGACGAATGAGCGAATATAGTCATATTGTACGGCGAAACCAAGGACAGGGGAATTCCGGTGCACGTTATAGGCAGTGAATGTTTTGTTGTAAAGGGTGTTGTTTTCGTTGCGAAATAAGCGAGATGCATAGTGGGGCGTTGAAAGGGGTGTATATAGGTGATTGACTGCACGACAAAATTCCCCAAAAAGTGAGTCAATCAGCATGGAAGATAATTAGACTTATAAGTTCTAACAGTATTTCTCGGTGAAACGATAGCTGACTGAAGAGAGTTAGATTTCTGCCGACTACCAGTGAATATTTGAGATCTACTGCTATCATAGATACGAAAGCTTTGTTGCCATCCACGTTCTACGCTACGATATGTCACGTATATTGTCTCGAGCAACTCACTATACCAAGTGCTGTCAAGACCTTTCGGTGTAGTTCCATGAGGAAATTGGTGTTGAAGTCATTAGACGTGCAAATATTCTCACGTTTGTCCTCGGAGTCCTTCCAAGTACTGTAACAATCATTCGACACAGATATTTCTGCTACCTTTTCTCTAACTTCAGATTCTTTATATAGCTTTGCAGTGGATTTGAAATCACTTGAATGTAGACATGAAGTGCTAGTATCTTTCGGGGGGGAGTCGCACTAAGCGACAAATATTGCAACCAAAGTCCCTCGCAAGCTTTTGGGGAGGATTTGTTTTTCTTTTAATTTATGATTTCATTGCTGCTTCCCATCACCATTTATCTCCAACCCTTCTACACCTTTTTCCAAATCAGTCTCCTTCCCTTTTCCCTTCCCCGCCACCTCTGCCTCTTTCTCTCCCTCCCCATTAGCTTCCTCACCCTCATCCATTTCCTCATCCCCCGCACTCCCCTCACCACCCCCTTCTCCACCCAAACCACTTTCTAACCCCTCTCCACCCTCCCTCAAAACCCACTCCACCACCTCCGTCCTATCATTCAGCTCCGCTTCGAAAACTGCATCATGACCTCTATTATTCTGCAACGTCGGATCCGCCCCTTGCTCTAATAAAGCCTTTACACACTCCAGATGCCCATTCAGCGCCGCCCAGTGTAAAGGCGTATTGCCGGCTCCATTTTGTGTGTTTAATATCGCGAGGACCGGTGGCGTTTGAGGACTTGGGTTGGACAGGAGTTGCAGGATATGTTTTAGTAGTTCTTATTATTTGGTTAGTCCTTCTTTTCCAGTGAACTAGTGAAAGAAAGAGAGAAGACATGCCATACCGGAATGACCATTCGCAGCACACATATGTAAAACTGCATTTCTAGATTCTGTATCCTTCGCTGTCTCTAACAATTCTACAATCGAGCATCCCTCTCTCTTGCACAATTCCTCCCTTAGGGTGTCGAATTCCTCTTTCTCTCCCGTGCGCGCAAAGTATAGTAGATCATCGATCTCGTCTTCCGTGAATTTAGGTGCCATTTTCGCAAAGACTCGTCGTTACAACACCTCAAGATCGTACACGCAAAGTCGATAAATCGAATAGAAATTATTTCACTGCGGGGTTGAGATGCGGCCGCACAAAATATTTTTGATTGCCAGTCGGAACATCATTACTCCCGGTATCAGTTAATCTTATCGCGACAACTGCGCCACTTGTTTATTATCTTAGCTCGCGGTGTAGACGCGGAAGATCAATAGTTTCATGTTTTACTCACATCATGTTGGCGTGGCGGTGACAGTGAGGGGAATAATAATATGATGATCTTAAGGATTTTCGTAAGCATTTCGTCTGGATACCGATACTGACACATAACCTATTAGAGTCTCACACACTTCTTAAACCCACCCACTACCCCCTAACATACCAGTCTCGGACACGTTATTGGCGTAGCACAAGTATATCCTCTTTCCTGATGTACATTTGAAGATTTATTTATCACTTATTTTTTCCAAAGCGCTTTCTATTTCTCACATATACATACCTGCCTATAACCTGGTTATTTTGGTCACTTGTTCTCTGCTGCTGGTTGCTTTTCTTTTCGCCATTACACCTTATCAAACATGCCTCAGATCGACTTCGATCCAAGTGAGCCTCTCCTTCGAGGTGGTCAAGTCGTTCGCAGGCGCATTACGAGTTTCTGGGAGGGATTTGCCGATTTCGCGTTCAATGACAATGTTCTACACGTTGCGATCGGTTTGATGTATGTCCTCTGTGTTTCTTCCCTTCTCTCCCCATCTCTACTATCCCCTATTCCCCTGACCCCTCCCCCACGTGATTCACTCCATCCTCTCAATCTCACTAACCCCTCACCAGTATTGCTCAAGCATTTACTACCCTAATAACCTCCCTCGTATCCGACATACTCCTCCCACCGCTCTCACTCCTCCCCTTCCTAAACAAGAATCTCGAGGAGAAATTCGTCGTTCTCCGACCCGGTCCCCATTATGGTGGTTTCTTACACAACCACACCGATACGGCTGGTGGTGGTATTGAGGAAGGTATGCCAGGCGGAGGGCTTGTGAATGCATCTATGTTCTTCATAAGGGATATGAATTTCCAGTTCCTTTATGGAGCGGGGTATAATACCTTGAAGCAAGCGTTAGAGGATGGCGCCGTTGTTTGGGCTATTGGGTTAGTTTTCTTTCTGCTTTTTGGTTTTCGTATCTGTTGTTCGTACTCGCTTTGCAATCAGTGTTACCTTGTCAAAACCTATTCCTTGCTTTAATCGTCTATTCTTCTCTCTCGCTGCCCCTCACATCTACTTTTATCCCACATTCCCCTCTCTCCCCTCTCTCCTTATTCCTGTCTTCCCATCCCAGCCCATCTCACTCTCTACTTTCCCCTCTCTCCCTCCAGTCTCAAAGCTAATACCCCACCAGATCCTTCCTCAACAACCTAATCAACTTCATCGGCATGGGTCTCGCCCTCTACTTCATCGCCGTCACCTATCAATACTTCAGTAAAGACAACTCCATCATCAAGCACACCGTTCGATGTAAATACTGTCGAAAGAAGATTTTCGAGAAGGTCAGTCCTCCCATTCTCCCTTCCCCCCCTTTTAATTCCATCCTGTACCTTTAAATTCATCCTACACATTCCATTCTATTCCATTCTGCACCTTCGTTCCCCTTCTCCATTCCTTTTCTATTCCTCCCTTCCACGTCAACACACAGCCCAAACCCCACACTACAACCAACCTCCAAAGCTTCAATCAAGATGCATACAACACCTACTAACAAGTCTCTCCCCCCTCTCTAGGCCACCCGCTGCGTAAATTGCACATCATGGCAAGACGGGCGAGAAGATCGAGTTGCGCAATAAGATAGCCATAACTGATCGGTCTCATCTCGGGGTATTCTCAATATTCAAAAACTCCACAGTACAGAAAGAAGGGAAGAAGTCATTTGAGGGAAAGAATCTATAGAAATGATTATTTTGTTTCGCATTTTTGTTCATCAGGGCTGGCGATGATAGATAGAGTTGATGCTTGGGGGTGTTGTATGGCATTTCTTCTCTCCTGTGGAGAAAGGTATATGTATATTGGAGCGTAAAATGCACACATGCAAATTCGAGTTGATACACAATCTCATGATCATGTGAGACATCTTGTAAGTTTCTCACACAGTACAAATACATTCATTTTCACTCTACCTACTTAATTCATTTATCATCCGTATATCCATCGATCCATCCATCAAGTCTGACATGACATCCATCCACACCACACTTTTAACATGTCCACTCTTCCCACCCCGCATTCTCTCATTCCCGTCTACAACTCATCACCCGTCCTCGCCTGCTCAAATACCACCTCCCAATCCTCCCCAACGATCAACCCCGGTTTCCTCACCACAGCCCAAGCCGCCTTCTTCCCCTCCGCCGCATGCCACTCCAACTCTGCCTCTCCTTTCCCACCCTTCACATTTCTCAATCCCTCCCACTCCTTCGGCGCTCCCACAATAATAATCTTCTCCACGCCCACCTTCTTCATACCCTTCAGATACTTATCCGTCAACTTCCCCTTCGTACCTATATTCTTGCTTGATAATTTGTTATCGGAGAAGTCGAATGCACGATAAATATATGCACCACTTTGGTAATCGAATGTTTCGCCATCATCGACATACAGTTCACCTTGGGCTTTTCCTTGCTTATCGAGTGCAATTACAAGGGTGTAGGGGTCGAATTTCATAAGGCCGCTGCTCCTTCTTGGTCGGTCTTTGCGGGGAATGATGTGGCCACCTTGCATGAGAAGGGGAATTTTCTCAAGTGGTGCAGCAATAGTTGTCTTACCTTTGCCAGTATGAATGGAGTAGTCGAAGTAATCGTAGTAGAGCTCGCTATCTGGAAGATAGATGTCGACGCTTTCAGCACCTTGGGTGACGACAGGTTTAGCAAGAAGACCTGTACCGCCGATGAAGAACTGATCATCGAGCGCAAAACCGGCTTCGTCTGAAGGATAGACGAAGTAATGTGGTCGAATGATAGGCGTTCCGTCGGTGCTTGCCTCGTGGAAAGCAGTGTACCAGGCTGGAAGAAGCGCGTATCGGAGACGAAGAGCTTGGGTGATGATTCCGGTGTATGGTTCTCCAGCAAGATATGGTTCACGTCTTCTTGTATCAATGTGTGCATGACCACGGAAGAATGGATAGAATGCTCCTGCTTGGTACCATCTTGTGAGGAGATCCTTCTCTGGGTTGCCAAAGAATCCACCAACGTCAGCACCAGCGAAGGGGAAACCGGAGATACCATTGCTAAGAATCATAGGAAATGCAGCAGCCAGATGGTCCCAGTCGGCTTGGTTATCACCAGTCCACATAGCTCCAAAACGTTGACTTCCAGCATAATATGAACGGGTAAGGATAAATGGTCGACGGAGGTCGCCCTTTTTACGCTCAACCATTGCTTGGTAGGTGGCATTATGGAAAGTCATGCCATTCAAATTATGAACATCACGATGCTCCCAATTCTCATGGTGAAGGTTATCCTTTGGCATAGTAGTCTCGGGACCATTGAAAACAGAAGGCTCGTTCATGTCATTCCAGATGAATAAATTGGAAGTCTTCCAGACGTCCTTAGTGAATAGTGTCTTCCACCAAGTAATCGCTGCAGGATTAAATGCATCAATCCAGTGAGACGACCCAGGCCAACACCAGCCCTCATAGATGTTTCCGTCCTTGTTATTCACGGCCAACTGCTTGCTCTTCATTTCACTGACAACATTGTAGTTGTCTTCGTTCTTGATATGAGGATCGATAATGGCCACAAGCTTTCGGTCAGATTTGTCCAGATGTGCCAGCATATCAGCAGGGTCAGCGAATGTATGAGGATCCCATGTGAAGTATTTCTTTCCGTCGGTATACTCAATGTCAAGCCAAATGACATCATAAGGAATTTGGAACTTGTCCATCTTGCGGTCGACATCCTTGACATCCTCAGCAGAAACATAGTTCCATCGACATTGGTGGTAAGCAATGGAGAATTCTTGGGGAAGTTGAGTGTAACCTGTAAGCTCACCATATGCCTTAGTAACATCTTTTGGTGTTGGTCCAAGGAAAACGAAGACATCGAGTAGCCCGCTCTCGGAGAACCAATGAGTCTTCGTATCCTTCTTTTCCTTGATAAGATCGATCCAAGTCTCAGCTGCATTCAACCAGAACACACCAACAGTAGATGCTGCACGGTGTGCTTGCATAAAAGGAATAGCTCCATAAAGAGTCATAGGACTATCCATGATGTATTCGAAGACATCTGCATTGTACAACCGGTACGGTTCTTCATAATTTCCATCCCCACCTCTGGTTTGCTTTAGAGACATAGGCCCCGCATGCTCTGGAATACCAAAGACATGCTCATATCCTGGAAATGTGATATCAAGAGCAACACTTTCTGGCCCACGAGGTTTTGAATCAGTGTTACCACCAAAGGATTCATCCCACCAGGTGTCTTCACCTTCGGCAGGTTGGACTTCCTGAGCTTCTTCTCCTTCTTTCTTCTCAGGCTGTTCAATCTTTTTTCTCCAGTGTTCCATATTCATCAGGCCTCGATCGTTGAATTTAATTTGAGTGACACCATCCCTCTTGAAGTCAATGCCAAATGGTGAGTATGTAACCACAGCCTCGAACTCTCCATTCTGTCCATATTTGACAGTTGTGAAATCCTTCTCTCTTTTCTCCTCCGCCTTCTTGCTCAGGTCTAGTCCTCCCACGAGTACCAAGTTGGCAGCTTCATTGTATCGTTCCTTTCTAGCTTTACTATCGTGTCTCAACTCGATCTCGCCCTTCTGACGCTTCTCTTCATCAAGTGTGACTCTCGCAGATCCAGATTCGAGGAAAGAAATAGTAATCGGTAGCCGGACCGTGTCGCCCTCTGCATTGATCGATTTCAAAACACTTCCTTCGAGCTGGCCGTTTTTCCAGCTCAATGAGTCTGGGGCTATTCGGTATGGAACTTCCCACGCAGCTCCAGCAGCTGTAGCTTTATCGGCATACGCTCGGTTTCGTTTGCAGAATCCCGATTGCTCGCAGGTTTTGAAGTTTTCATGTTTGACAGCCACTGTTATGAATGGGTTAGTGGGATTTTTGACAAGTTAGAAGGTTGGTTACCAGCAGGAGTTAAGAAGCTGCCAAATGTTGATATTAGAACCAAATATCCTGTCCATTGTGAGGACAGGTTTAACAGCGAACGCATCCTTGGAAAGGCATGCAAATTATCGTAATTGCATGAAGGGGGCGAAGTGCGAAGTATCTGAATTATGTCGTGGGATCCGCAAAGTAATAAATGCTGTACAAAAAGACAACGCAAAAGCTACTGTACGTTGTAAGTATTCTGAATGGCTACATGTGTTTCCAAGCTGTCCTATTCACAGTCGCCAATTAAGGTCCAAGCACCTTGAACCCCCCCTGGTTCTCCCATTGGCGGTAAAAGGAACTAGCCGCTGCTAGTAGTGTGGGATGAATCAGAACGTGCATAAATAATGCATAAATACGAGTTTATGCACACACATAAAAACCCCTCAGCCAGCCCCCACCAAGCACTGGAGCATTAGTAGCCCCACCACAAACAACACAGAAAGATTTAAATACTTCGCACTATGAGTGAAGAACCACCACAACCTTCCATCTACAAACACGTCAGTCCCAAAACCCAAGCCCTTTTACGAGCATCTGCAAAGCACAGAGAAGAATCAGCAAACATGTCTTCTGACGAACAAACGTAAGCTCCATCCATCCTCTTTCCCCTCGTCTCTCGTCCCAGGGGCTGGATTTGTCTGTATTCACCCCACGCCTCATTAGCGGTCAATACTAATTAGAATATTGAATAGCTTCATTGCCATCAAGCCAGATGGTGTCCAGGTATGCAAACAAGATACATTGAGGAAATAGAATTGGGTTACTGATCATCATCAGCGTGGACTCATTGGCCCAATCATCACCCGATTCGAGGCCCGTGGGTATGTTCAGAGAAGAACCCCTTTTCTAGGTCGAAAACTGACCTTTTCGTAGCTACAAGCTTGCTGCCATCAAGTTGGTCACCCCAGGAAAGGAGCATCTCGAGAAGCACTGTATGTCTCCTAATCATCGACACGCTGAGCTTGAACTAACATAACGCGCAGATGAGGATCTCTCCGACAAGCCATTCTTCGCTGGACTCGTCAACTGTACGTCTGCGCTTCCACAATGTCGATCTTTACAATTCATCTCTAACAACTCATAGACATGAACAGCGGACCAATCCTTGCCATGGTTTGGCAAGGACGTGACGCCGTCAAGACCGGCCGAAGTATGTAGTGTTTTCTCTCCTCTGTGCCCTTCCCCTCCTTCTCTACACGAAAATCATCTAACAAGTCTGTCTATCCAGCCCTTCTCGGTGCCACCAACCCCCTCGCCTCTGCCCCAGGTACCATCCGTGGTGACTTCGCCATTGATGTCGGACGCAACGTCTGCCACGGTTCCGACAGCGTCGAGAACGCCAAGAAGGAAATTGCTCTCTGGTTCAAGGAGGGTGAGGTCCTTTCATGGAAGTCTGCTCAACACGACTGGGTCTACGAGAAGTAGACTATGATATGTTATAATGCACATATTGATAGCGCCATCTACATCTAGATTAGAGATATGGACATGGTTCATGGATGGATAGCTTCGAGGTGGAAACATACCTAAAAATAAAAGTTGTGAATTCATAGATGATATGTTTATTTTGTGGTGATATGAGTGACATAACCTAAATCTACGTCTGCATCCAATTCTGCCAGGATTATAATGCTGCTGGCCATCCCAAGATGGTCTATATACTTCGACCGTGGGGTTTATGCGATTCTACATCCCAGTCCGTCTCATAAATTCATCGTATCCTATACAATCCGTGATACCGTAGGCCTTGGTTTAATTGTATCTAACATCTGCCTGCTTTTGGTAGTTCTAGACACTATTCCTCTTGACTCCACCCACCAAACCGCCAAACCTTCCCATAACCTTCGCAAACCATGGCGCGCCCCAAACACAAACCCCAATCCTAACCGGCAACAACACCTTCGTAATCGCATACGCGGTCGCAACCTCCAACACTATTCTCTTTCCTCTCCAATTCCCCTTCTCTTCTCCCCGCACGATCCTATTCACCTTCTCACTCATCTCATCCCCAGCTTGCATAACCTCATCTCCCTTCACTATCCGAGGTCCCTCCTCCTCCTCGACCTCAGCACCATAGCCAAACCACCCCCGTCTACTAAACCATCTCTCGAACCGCCGCACTCCTCCCTCCAGCTTCTCTTGCGGCACCATATCCGTCGGCAGCCATCCCGTGTAATGAAACGCGCCTGCGAGCGCGAAGAGCGGTACCACCGCCGTTATCTCGTGGAGAATCAGGAAGGATATTATGTATGTCTTGGGGGCGGAGAGAAGGGGTGCGGTGTACGGGTGCAGAAAGCGGGGGAGTCGGTTGTGTAGGGCGAGGAAGCGGGTGCGGAGGGTGGATGGGCCTGTGGCGGATTGGTGGGAGGTTTTGGAAGGGGAATTGGAGGAGAAGCGGATTGCTGGTTTGCGCGGAAGTGAAGTTTTCTGAATCGAAGAGCGAAGATGTCGAGTACGCGGGATGAAGCGCAGAATATAATTGTGTGACATCACATCGTGTGCTTGGTGGAACAGCTGATGATGAACCGAGTTGCGTACTGTAGTCTGAAGCTTCGAATAAATGCCCCAGGAGCTGTTGGAGTTGAGGGTTATTTTAGCGCGGTAATTGTTAATGGGTTAGGGTAAGCAGCAACGTACAGTAGGAAAAAGCTGAGGTTGGTACTCCCCCCTTTTTTACCTTTGGGTGCTTACTTCGTTGTACAGTAGTTAATTGCACTAGTAAATGGGTCTGGAGGTGGACTGCCTGATAATGACATAATATTTATCTCTACTTTAGTCAATCATTGTGCTCTGTAGCCCGGCGTTCTTGAGCAGAGCTGAAATGACCTCTATTACCTTGCCTACTGAAATACGGCCTGGCAATTTCAAGAATCCATACGAAATTTGACTCTGAGGAAAATCCCCTATTTGAGTGCTGTCGTCAGCGCATTGATAGAATCTTGCTCAGCATTAAGCTTCATCTACCGGATTTGTAGTAGAAGGGATAGTACAGCTGGATTAGCGAGGAAGTTATCAGCTTTAAAGCCGCCAGCTCACTTAGGGGAGAGAGGATTTTAGCCGAACTAGCTGTACAAGTGACATAGGCTGCAGGACGGGGGTACTCGGTCTTACAGCATTAACTACCAGTATATTCTTTTTCGTTTCTGTGCGAGAGGATCTGTGTTGCTGGTATACGAGGCTGAAGAAATTTTGGTTTAAAGCTCAAGTAGAGAATGAGGATGTGAGTAATTGAGGGAGCGCTTCCTTCAAAAACTCTGTAAGGAAAGCTAGTGATATACCTTTCTTTCCATCCTATAAGCGTGACAATCCCCCTTTACTGTAAGTTTTCCCTCGGTTGACTACCACAACGTTTAACCCGGCTGTCATAAACTGCAACCCACATCTTCCAACAACCATGCAATAGCAATAATTGAGGCTGCAATCTGTACATGATTGAATTAATTGCCTATATAAGTATTCCAGGTCACTCAAAACGGCCTTTTCTCTGCCACATTATGGGGCCGCGGGATGGTCTGCGGGATTTGATGGTCTGCGGGATTGATGATGTGAGGCTAGAACTACCTGCCGAGTGCTGAAATTGGTCATGGTGATGGGATGGTATGGGTTGATGATTTCTAGCCAAGAGGGAAAAGCAATACCTATCTATATAGGTAGTGCTATACATGTAAATCCTCCCATGGCGATGACATTTCGGAGTGCTAATTAGATGCCCCAACCACTTTTTGGACCATGAACGGCTACAAGTACTAGGTAGAAGCAAATCAGAAAGTATAGAATTCGTCGTCATTCTGCGCATAGTCCTATCATATTAAATAACCTTTACGACTTGCAACTCTCTGTACGATATCCCTACCCAGTTTCAAAATAATGCAATACTAGTAATACGCATCCCACTCTCAGGTCAGCAACACTATCCCAAATCCTCCTCACATTTGTAATCTTAACAGCAACAACAATACCGAATATGTCAACACCCCCGTCTTCCTTGCTCATCCTCGTCACTTACTTCTCCTCTCTTCTTACTTATCCCCCTCCCTTCATTTTCCTCCAGTACTCGTACTCACACTCCCCTCCGCGTCCAAAGTCACACTCGTGCTCACCTCCTCCTCCTCCAAAACACTACTACTCGTCCCCTCCACCTCCGCCGTCGTCTCACCCGTACAGCGCTCCCTCAATCTCTTCGTCTCCGTAATTGTGATACGAGAAGGAGGCGGAGGATCGATGACCAGTGTTACAACTGAGGTTACAGTCGTAATAGAGATGGAAGGTGTGCATGAGGATGCTGGTGGAGACAGGGGAGGAATTAGAGTGGGACAGTCGGTGCGAGTTAGGATGGATATTGAAGTTTGTGTCCGGACCGAAGCAGACGGACACGCTGATCCTTGGGTCACAATCGAGGTCGTGATAGCGGTGGTGGTGATGGCAGCTGTTTTCATGACGGTTTTTTCGGGGGGACAATTGCCACTACTACTAGTTTTGGTAACGCATCGCGTAGTCAATGGTTTACGAGTAGCGTAGCAGGAGCAGACGGATGAGATGGAGGCTTGGCCCAGATCGGGAGAGTCGTTTTTACAGAATGAGGCGGGGTTGTTGGCGGGAAGGCTGCCGTAAACGTTGCTGTATTCCTGACGGCCGGGGAGGGAGGTGAGATAGGAGCAGAGTAAGGAGACGTAGGTAGGGTCGGCGGACCATTTTTGGGCGATGGCACTTTGGCAGGGGTTTGCTGGGTGGGTGGTTAGCGAGGAAAGGGGGGGTCAAATGGAGGTGCGGAGTGAAAGCATAGATGGATAAAGTGAGCAAAGAGAAAGGGAACGGAGCAGGGGATGGTATGAGGAGGGGACGAACCTCCGCAGCTTATGGTAACAGGTAATGTCGTGCAACTTGTTTTCCCCGTAAAGTCATTGCCATCTTGTGCGAAGGCGAAAGAAAGCAAGACGTTAAACAAGAGAATGGTCTTCGAAAACCTCGTCATGGTAGTATAAAGTATGCTATGAGGATCAATTTCCAGTATCTTGGTAGAGAGGGAGTGGCCCATTGAAATATAGAGTAAATATTTGCAAGAAAGGAGTAAAGATTTGCAAGCAGGGAGTAAAGAAATGCATTCTTGTAAGATAGTCATTGTCAACAGTGTGATGATCTTACCAGATGTGAGTATGAGCATGAGGTAGTACACATATCTGTTGAAGTTGCATATGCGTGTGTAGGCCTGAAAATTCCTCCACATTAGTCGTGGCGGGCCGATCCTATACTGTCCCAGCAATCCATCTCGATAAGAGTTTTTGGTTTCTAGTCGAGATGTTTGTGATTCTGTGGTATGATAGGCTGAGAGCTTCCGTGACGTAGGTATTTCCATCTCCCCTTGATAAGACCCCAAAGACACTGGCTGTCCGTGGCTGAAGTCCTCCACCCTTATGGCGCCGCTTCCACGCAGGGACTCACCCTGCATTCCTCAAATCTCAATTTCTTATTGACATTGATCTCGAACCCCAACTACTATTGAGTCAGATCTTATTAAAGTGAAACCTCCCTATCAAAACAATAGCAGGAAACGGCGCTAAATCAACCCTGTTTGCCCTCAAGTTTTTCACCTATGTTATTCCACATACCAGATTCAACTAGGGAGTGAAATTAGTTTATTCCATGTAAAGCCTCCAAGTAGCATACAATATTACCTGTCCGCCTGTCTAATTGGCCATACTATGCATATCCAGCTTTTCCTCGTGCCGCTACACGCCAAACGCCAGTCCTATGCACGTGTCAATAGCTCGTACACACAATTCTTACATTCCTCGACTACCCCTCTCCCAGCTCTTCCCCAGCCTCTCCTTTCTACTATCCATTTCATCATTCAGGTGACGCCTGAGAAAATTCGTGACCCTTCCCGTCCCCCATCCCTCCTCAAGTCTTTTTTCCAATACTCTCCCATCCTCTCCTAAATCTAATCCACATCCCCCGGCCTCCTCATATACCAATCCACCGCCGCGCTAAATGCCGCAAACCCCGCACATCCCACAGCCGCAGCCTGCGGCCCCGCCGGTGCCGCTAAAACACCCCCCGTAATACACCCAGCCAGCACCCCATTCGTCAAATCGTTCTTAGCCCTATACCCCTCGATACAGCATTCCGTGCCTGCGAAAATCGCTCCTACTTTGCCGAAATTCTTCGCTGAGGAATAAGACCGCGATCCCATATCTTTGAGACCTCGTCGGAGTTGTTCACGCATAGGAAGGGAGGATATCTCGGCGGCGGTGGAGTTAGTGTGCATGGGGGTGTCATATTGCATCTAGAATTGGTTAGTTAGGTTTATGATGGGAGGGGTAGGAGGAAAATATACGAGGGAAGGGAAAGAGAATACAGAAAGAGAAACCGAGAACATACAGAAGCCATGAAAAGACCAAAAGCACCACCGAGAGCGAAACCCATAACACCCGAAACAGCAGTCTTTCCAGGGCAAGACTCCATAAGCATTTGCATCTGTTAGACGGACTGATTAGCATACATTCCTCAATCCAAAACATAGCGCAATCCCAGATCTAATTCAGATCAAATCCCAGTTTCACTCCTTAGCTATATCCAAGATTCATCTGCCCTCCTCTCATCCCATTGCCCATCCCTCACCCTCATCTCCCTCCTCCACTTCCCTACTTCCCTCCTCCCGTTTTTCATTTTCCCTTCCCTTTCCCCCCTCCAGAAAACAAGAGATTATCACCTACACTCTTAACCGCCGCCGCCGTTTGCGGATCGACTTCCTGCGCCCCTGCGCCTTGATTAAACATCGGCCCGTTCATCTTTGTTTTTGTATCGAATCCCCTTTTTTGCGTATCGCCTCTTTTTGTTCGTATGCCCTTTTGATTTAATACCCTACTTCCTAGCACGGCAGTTTGCAAATGAAAGAAGAGTAAAAGGTGTAGTGGTCGCCGAAAGTATAGGTGGGATTGATGGATTAATTGATTCAAGGATGCTTAATTTGGTCTGATAAGAAATTTTTGGCGAGGCTGGAGTTTGGCCTTGTAGCTAGAAAGATGTGGGGGTTGGTGGTGGGATGTGGGGTGAAGTGAAGTAGCGTTGTACTCAAAGTCTTGGAGTAGGAAGTTTTTATATCCCGCGAGATTTAGTTTACATTTGTAAGGAGATATGGCCTGACCGATCTATCAATCGAACGACTAATTGAGTTTCAAAGAGCTCGTTCAGTTCAGCTCGAAATAAAAGTTGCTTGTGAACTGAGGATTTTGATAGGAATGTTAATAGTCCGACCTAATCCAATCCAGCCACTGACTACCAATGGGTGCATTACGACACTGCTTCTACTGTACTTCCATCAAGGCAGAGAAGCACTTCTTCGCCATACAGGTTCCTATCCATCAGTTACAGCACATCTAATCTGTGCTGCAAGCAAGGCCCAAGCCGACATCTACCAGTAATTACCCACAACTTCCGACCAAGGCTCGCTCACGCAATACCAGCTCCAGCTACAGCTCCCAGCTATTCCACGCACTCGGACTATAAGTCTATAACCACAACCATGGTATCCATAACCCAAGCATTTCATTTCTAGCCTCCCAGTCATCCCCTCCATCTATGAATCCAAACCGAGGCTGACGATATCGTCCAGCGCATTCCCTACTCCATCCCATCCAGTAATGTCTTTCTATTCCATCTATTATTATTCCCGTGCCATCACCTCACCTGGTTTGATCGAGCAGAAACATATTTTTCCCTTGCCAACAGATCGATATGTTTTGATGCACCCTGAGTCTCCTTCCCGTGCATGTACGATAGCTAATCTTCGTACATATGCGACTCCTCTCTCATAACCTACACACGCTCACGAAGCTTGATAGATCTGGAATTCGCCAAACTCCCAATAAGAGTTTGCGAACGCCGTCGCATTATTCGCAACATAATCAGTGCAAGTTCCAGGACCTAAGTTCGTTATCGTTAGCCTTCAATTCACATGCAATATAACCCTTTGCCTCTTCATTTTTCGCACTTTCCTTTTCTATTTCGTAGTCCTCCTCCTCCATGAAAAAAAAATAAATAAATAGAAAGATAGAAAGAAATTGAACTTACAACTCTCATCATAAACCCCCGTCGCACCAGCCCAACTCCCACACAAATCTATGTTAACAATAATGCTCTGATTCCTGAAATGATTCCCAATATTGCAATCAGTACTGGGGAAATCTGCCGTCGCTTCACTCCACGCAGACGGATCTGGCGATCCCGACGTGATATCAGACGGAATATCATCACGTCCAAATTGCCAAATTCGAATCCCCGCCGTCCGTAACTCCATCGCCATGATTCCACCCCCATTTGAGTTGAACTCGGATCCAAACGAACCGCTCGATCCATAGACACCACAACCCGCGTTATCATTGGTGGAGTTCAGACAGGATGATTGGATGGATTTTCCAGTTTCTTTGCGTTTGACGGACATGCTGCAGCCGGAGGTGGTGTGAAGAGTCATTTGGTTTTTTGTTGAGCCGACAACGTTGACGGCTTCCATGATATCGATCTCTCCGTTAGTGGGCCAGTTGTTGGGATCACTCAGCCAAAGTGCTGGCCATGTTGCGCAGCCGGTCGGGGTGTGTTTGACATCGAAAATGAAAAGCCCGTCAGCGTATTGTTTTTTTGATTCAATCCGGACGGAGAATCGACCAGTGGATGCGTTGGGTACACTATCTGCCGTGACGGATGTATCGACTTTGACGACAGCGGAACTGTTCGTGGCGTAGGTGAGGTTGTAGTGGGAAGCATACTCAGAACTAACATAATGGACGAATCCAGAGGAAGGGTCGTAGGTGTTGAAGTAATCGAAGTTATCGAAGAAAGTAGTTCCAGAATCTAGAATGATGTTAGTGCATGACTAGAAGGACCAAAGAAACCATGTTGATCTGGAGACGATTCACGATCAATGCTACGTGATCAAGAGCAGCTTTGCTTCATTGACATCACAAAGCATCATGTAGAAGCATCTACATCCAGCACTCTATCCGCCCAAAGCCTCTTCCAACCCAAACAAGGAAGAAAGAACAAACTTACAACTATCCTTCAGCGTGTAATTCAACGTTGAATAATTCGGATAAGCATTCTTCTTCGACACTTCCACTCCAATAACCACGGCCAAAACAATAATAACCACAACCAAACCCCCACCAACCAGTAGCATCTTTTTCTTACTCCAAGCCCTCACATCCCACCACCGATGCGACAACGTTCCCGGTCTATCCAACTCATATTTCGGAGGCGGGATCCCGTATTTGTCCGGTGACACCTGGATCTGTTCTGTTGCCTCTCTCATATTTGCTTCTTGTTGTGTGCAACTGGTGTCATACAATCTTCGTATTCAACTTTCTATCCAAGTGGTATTCGAATAGAGCCGGAGTAAATAATAAGTAAGAGGGAATCAAAGTACTACTTTTATTCCAACAACACTCCTTCATTCGTTCCTAATTTGCGATCCGGATTTCCAATAAGCCCAAAGTTTTCGATCAGAAACAATAAATGTATGCAAGCTTAAAGTATGTGACGTGATACAACAGGAAATCTAAATGGGCAAAACACTCTCGTATTGACCCTGCCCCGCCTTATCAGAAGTGCAGATAAACCAACGGACGTCCAACGCAAGCCCAATCAAAAACACCCCGGATGAAGGGAGTAAGAGCCAGTGGAAAATATCTGGGTCGGTCACTCCACTTCGGACCGGTAGGAAGTGTTGTAATCCAGGTAAGATTACAGGCACTAGACGCGCATCTATTCGTAGTTGGTCTCCAGAAAACAAGTTGCTTGATGACGCGGACGAATAGTTGCACGAGAAGAGGTATTTAGCTACAGTACAGTACTCGTAATCAAGAAAAGTACGAGAAGGAAGGTAGAACTAGGGTGATTAGCTCCTAGCTTGGACTCTAAATCGCACTGGATACGATGTTCGTATCAAGGAGAGAACGTACCTACTGGCCTGCTTACTTACCTCGAGTCCGAAGCACTCGTTCATGCCTTCTTCACACATATACACACAAACAGAACGGTTACAACACCAACATAAAACCAATCACCCCTTCGTCCAAACCACAATTGTCGCAACAGCGCCAACAGCCCTGTAGGGTCTGCCAACAAGGAGACGACCCGGAGCCAGACCTAGAACGCAGGGGCAGGAGGATACTGTATGACGATACACCCTGTTCGTGGATTCGAAGTGCCGACGACGTCCATTCAATGCAGATCTTTCGTTTCATCTCCGTTTAAGTTGGTGGCTGCGCCAATTTGTTGTAGAACATCGGGATAGAAGTTGCCCAAAGCTTCTTTTGGAACTATCTCTTCTCTCTGGGACAACCCCAGCATCCGTAGTAAGGCTACTCGTAACTTAGTAAGACTAAATCGGAATAGGAAGGTATCAAGCAAGTCCAGTGAAGGGATTCTCCGTTGCCTTTTTTGCTTTGAAGGGTTTAGAACTAATTCAATCTCCTATCCGTCTTGGCAGACCCGCTAGTCTTATAAGCCATCTCATCTCTCCCTCTGTCCCGCCCTCATCAGCCTCATCCCCGCCAATCCCGCCCCACCGTCCAACGCAAAAGTCGTCGTACCCTTCCGTTCTAGCACCATTAAGTAAACAACCTTATATCACCGCCGCGCGTCACGAAAGTTCTGCATGTGAACGAACCACAACACAGTCTCACGGATAGCAGACTACTGCGTAGTACTATCAAAATTTCCAGAACTACTATCTGCATTGCTATGTATCTTTGATATTCCTGACATCGATATGCAAGGTTGTATATGCACAAAAGTTGGAAGTTTTGTATTCTATTTTTCTGCTTTCTATCTACCCAACATTACGGTTTTCAAGGACCGTTTCGTTCAACAGCTTCGACAGATCTCCTGATCTTAATTACTATCTCGTCAGCTAGACATTGCGTCCCAGCGCCCCAGAATCTTGTGCTGGATGGTTGGTCTGGTATCTTTTTTTGGTACGGCACTGAGGGTTCGTCAAGACAGACAGGAATGTGTTCTAGCCAGAAAGTATCTAGTGAATGCTCGCTAGTAGGCATTTTGCGTGCATGTATATTTCCATAACAGCCAGATTATTATCGAGACTATCCCATTGGTTGAGCTCGATGTTTACATGTCTGCTGTGGACTCAGTGTTACACTTCAACGCAGAGGTGGACAACTTCTGCGTATATCGACTACAAGCGTAGGAGATTGAACAATCTGTCAACATTATCTTTGGAATTTGCTCCGGTAAAATTAAGTACTGCGAGCTCTTTTCAGGCCCTTTGCAGCAACTTTTCATCCCTGAGGCTTCAACGATTGTCCAGACAGTTGTAGAATGGACGGAATTTAAGAGCAAATCTATGACAGAATTAGCGGAATTTAACGTTTCTATAACTGTGTTTCACAACCCCAGGTAAGTTCCGGAACAAAACTTACGATAGTATCATAGTCCGAACCATCAAATTTGAAGGAAAGCTTCTAGCGATAGCCTACTGTTGCAATACGTCCCTGTGAGGCTTTTGCAACGCTTATGCACTTCGAAAACTCACCAGCAAGGAGGCCTTTCAAAAGTGACGCCAGTTCTGAGAAGTGAAAATCTGGGCTTATATTTGGTTTCACAACCAGATGTTTCAACAGATGCATATTCAATTTACAACGCGTCTGTCTTCCTACTAGCGACTCGAGTGAAGTTCTAAACTCTAGTACGCCGCGCCAAGTACTGGGGTGAGCTTCTTGATATATTATTGCAACATCGAGTGAACGCCCTTATTCTGGTCATTTACAGCTCCACAGGAGCACATCAATTCATTTCTTTTTGCCACCTATTTGCCACATTTTTTAGGCAAATGGCGCCCAACTGCCATAGGTTGGATGCCCATAAACGATTCCTGTCTTCCTTAGTTTGGATAGAATCAATCAAGTCTGCGAAGTCCGAGATCTCTGCTAAAGGAGATCGCAAAGTCCTTAAGTGGTTCACAACTTCCAACTTCAGTGCCAAACAAATCAGGGCACCCACTCGATGTTACTGCTGTCATTAAGGAGGCTTTGAGTCATTTCCCACCTGCAAGTGGTATTGGTAATAACATCCAGATAAAATCTTACCTATGAAATAACTCACCAATTTCCAACCGGCCAAGTTTCCGTCTACAGTATCTACCGCGCCTTACATATAGCTCCAAATACAGGCTCCGCGTGACCGAATATCTCCCTGAGCACTAGCTTGTGGAGCCTGGCTACAAGCTTTACCCGAGGAAAAACGCGTAGTGACCGTTTGGGGTTTGGTGATACTAGAATTGAGAGTAGTACTAGCGTATGTAATGAGGGAGTTCCAGTTCGCGGATGTGTATAAGTAGTTGGTGTTAGAGTCAATATATCATATGCTCAAATGAGCCCATATATGTCTCGTATTTCCCCATCTGGTTTGCTACTCATATGACACCGTTCTATGGGCATGTGGCCATTTAGGGTATACATAAAGGGTCTCTTTTTTTCCCGTAGTTCCAGATAGAATCAATTCAGTTCTCAATCTCTTACAGTAGGATAAGTTGAACTTACGAGATGGATGGAATAGTTATTAGGGTGAGAGGGTGTTTTTGATTGAGGAAGGTGCTTTGATTTTGTCTATACAACGGCGCTGGGGTGATATATCTCAATTAAGGGATTTCGCTTGTATATGCATGCTCCATAACCGAATGATAAATTTATTAACATATACAACGAAGAAGTATACAAGAAAAAATTAATTACAATCCTCAAGCTATTTATATATATCATTACATCCTTATGTATAACTAGTCTTCCTCACTGCGTTCGCTTAAGATCTTATATCCATACCAATTCACCAACTCAGGCAGAGACTCGAATTCTATATTCAAACTTAGCTTGATAATCACCCTTCTACCTTCGTCTCCAGAAGGTAGCGAGTAGATAAAGTATGCTTGATTGTTAAGGAATAAAATATCAATCAGAGACGTCTCCCCTACCATCGAATTGACATGGCTAGTGATTGAGGGCCCCCAAAGCGACGACGTATATCAACCGACGAAGGTACGTTGCCGTAACCCCTATAATTCCAAGGACCCCTCTGACCTGCTACGTCCCAGACCCCGCTCCCCCTTCTCTAGCCGAGCAGTCTAGAAAGCGTTTCCAACTACAGAATCCCTCACATACGAAGCAGACTGCAATAACCCTTCAAGAGCACGTGGCCTCACTATCAGGACATGCAAGGGCGGCTGAATCCGCAACAAACTTCACTCGCAAGGCAAGCAGCGAAGGGCAGACCGCTGAACGAAACATTGCCAAAGGAAGAACAGGCGATCATCGCAACGAATCTTCTTCCCGCCTGCCCGAGCCCGACCGCAAATTCTCTGCACCATTGAAAACCCCCACGTATTCATTTTCCATCCAACATCACATCTACAGGGGACGTATAAACAAACACAAGATAACACAACCTCCAATGAGTTCAGACGAAAACACACATCTCCAACTTCTCTCGGACATCCATCCATCCACGCACCCTCACCTCCTCATCTCAGATTCCCTACCTACTCTGGAGTATCCAACCCACCCACCCACTCACAAACCAATCGAGGAATAAATACCTCAAAGATCAAGTTACAGTAACGATGCCTTGCCAGTGTCCACCCTTCCCTCGACGAACTTGGCGAATTCAACTGCGAGAACTCTGCAAAGTGAAGCGGTCAACGGCTACGAAGAAACAAACGCAAGACTTAGCTGGCCTTGGATATTTATTTGTATGTACATCTCATATCATAGCATTTAGCCAGCTCACTTTATCAATATAATAAATAGTCTTTACCCCGCACTCACTTGAGTTGATTTTATTTTTTGTATAGTGTAGGTAGATTTAGTACTATGCAATTGCAATACAGCCACCATTCGTTTATTCACTCACTCTTTCATATTAGAATTTTTGCTGCTGCCGCCGCCGTTGTCGATGTCGATGTAGATGTTGATATAGAATGATGTAAATATATATGCCAATCCACCATGCATGCATATTAAAAACCTATGATACATACATACACACGTACACGCACAGAATTAACGCCCCTGTTATCGAGCAGTTAATTAATCCACTAGCCCACCTGTCCATCCATCCATTCATCTCCAAGCAATTTTCATTCCCAACCACCTCCAAACTCCCCGTCAGTCCTCACTCGCTCTCACCCTTCTATCATCCAAAACCAACATTACCCCACCTCACTTCCCCCCTAATCATCCTCATCCACCCTTGCCCTCTTACTTCCCCTCTCCTCCCCATCCTGCAACCCGTACTCCCTCTTATTCGAGCTGCCCTCTCCAACTTTACTCAAAAACTCGTCCACATTAAACACATCCCCACCAGCATCCGTATCCTTCTCAAACTGAACCGGACCCTCTCTCGCCTATTTTCCCCCAAAGAAGAATCCATTAGCATATATTTATTTCCTCGACCAGGGAAGGTCGAACCCTAAACAAGAAAGGCAAAAAATAAATAAAACTCACCTCAACATCTGCAGCCCCCTTGAATGTCCCCTTCCCCAACGCATCACCAAACCTATTATTCTTCTGAATCTTTGCCATCTCGCTCCCCGCCGCTTCTTCATCGTCATCATCATCCATCATCTGCCTCGGTCGATAAATACTACTAATCGCATCCTGCGCCGCGAAAAGTGGTTTATCATAATGTTGGTCTTCGTTGAAACCGCTATCGAATCCACTTGTTCGGTTGAATAATCTAGAATCAAACATCGTTTCTGAAGACTGTGTAGGTTTAGCCAGACCCAAGGCGACTTTTTCAGAAATATCACGATTTTGTTCGCGGGCCATCATTTGGATTCGGCGCTCTGCTCCCATGCGTGATTGGCGTAGTTTGCGTTCTTCCTCTCGTCGCTTTTCTTGGCGCATTTTCTCGCGCTCTCGGACTTCCTCCTCGTCACTGTTCGATCGGTCGGATTCAGAATCACTGTAGCTACCCGAACGTGATCTTGATGATCGGGAGCCCCGTCGACCAGCCCCGGCTCCAGCTCTCTCTTCTCGTGCTTTCTGTGCTAACATGCGAAGATGCTCTTCTTTCTGTGCCTTCTCTTTCTCCGCCAAGCGTTGTTGCATCAATGCTCTCTGCTTGACTTCTTCTCGTGCATGTCTGTCTGCTGTGAAAAGAGCCTCTGCAAACTGTGCGAACTTGTCATTGATAGTTACGTCCTGTAGACCCCTTCCGTCGGCGGCCAAACGCTTGTCCAAAGGAACTGTGTAACCTTTTGGATTCTTCCAGTTAGAAACCGGAGGTGGAATCTTCCAAGCTTCCTGGTCCTCCGCTGTCAATTTTCGAGGTGGTGAATGCATGACTGGGGGCGGTGGACTTGGTGGTCCGCGAGGAATCTTCTTGTGCTTGAACTTTGGGGGTTCCATAGGGTCCTGCTGCCTTTCCACAATCTTCATAATCCGATCATTTTTTCTCGTGTTGTCGCCCATTTGATTTGCTGGCGTATACCTAACATATGTGGGATCTTTCCGTGCTCCAACATTAACATTCTTCGGTTTCTGAGCAGCCACCGCACCGCTAACAAGAGCCGCCAAGGCATTCTTCGTCCGCTCTGTCGATGCTGCAACTTCCTCCTCGCTTGGTCTATCCAGATTGATATCTCCAGCATCGGCTCGTTGTCGAAGTGGAATAAGATCTTTGAATGAGGTGTGTACTATACGTTTATCATTGTGACCCTGTCGTGCAATAGCGTCATATTTGACCTTTCCTTCGGCATCGACCTGAAGAGCTAGCGCGTTACTCGAGGATGCGGATTTGCGTCCCATGTCCAATGGGTATTGCGCGACAGGGATTTCTGGGAAAGCACCTCCATCTCCAAAGTCTTCTTGTCCTCGTGGTCGCCATCCTTTCCGGCTGCCATACGGTGGAGGTCCGGTTTTCTCCAAGGGATTGTAAGTAAATTTAACATTATTCTCTTGAGAGGAATGACAAACCTTCAGCACAATTTGGGTGCTATCAAGAGAGCCTGCGCCTAGAATCCTGGGGCCTCGTTGTTGCGCATGTTGTGGAATTTCTTCTTCTTCGCCTGTGTACTTGGGTTTTGGTAAAGCGCGTGCGAGAGAAGCCGCCATCGAAGCCATTTTCGAGAATTGAGGGAAGAAGGATGGCGTGATTAGACAGGAAGATGTGTAACAAAAGAATGGATGATTTTCAGATGTGAACTGCCTATCGTGAATCTTCAAATTATCGCGATTCTGAGCCTTGCTTCATCAACTAACCGGAATAGGACTAGTTCAAAATGGGGCTGTTCGAACACAAGACATTGTGTCGATATTATGTCGATAGCATTCAAAATAAGGAATTGAAACCAACATGAATGTTAACTCCGTTATTACTCTGGGCATATAGAACTGGCACGAATACTTGCTGCGAACTTTTTTGAAGTAGTTTTGTGTGTGGGAAGCTCTAGTAAACACCCAGTAAGAAGCAATGCGGACAGAAGCATGATTTGAAGACACGGAATACAGCACCAAACATCTTAACTGATTCTCGACTTTTGGCATTGCATTGATAGCATCATTTCAATAAGTGTACACATAAGCTCCTTTAAACCTCCAGCTCCTGCCAAAAACATCCATACCCAACTCTCTTCACACGTAGCCCTTCCTAGCACCCTATATCCTCCTGTCAGTCCAAGCACCTCCAGACATCCAAAAAGCAGGGAACAACATACCTGGAAGAAGAATCGAACAATAAAGACTTGTAGCCCAGCCATGCAAATCATCATTAAGCTCTCAATAACACTGAAGTTAAAGATTCTCCTCTCCGTACTCCTCACTGTGCTAAAGTTTCTGTTCTCTCTCGTCCTGAAGTACTTCTGGTTGCGCGTAATCGTAGAGAGTTGTCCCGAAAGCTTGAATATCGATTCCTCCAATGCTGATGTCTGTTCGGGGGTAGTGCCTTGCTTGGAAGGAATTGATGCTCGAACTTCGTTTTCGACCTAAACACCACAGAACAGCCGTCAGTAGTCGATTCCAGGCGCAGGGCAGCACTTGATTTGATAGAAAAGAGCTTACAGCAATTTCGAAATCGACGAATTTCTCGGCGAACGTGCTCATCTGGTTGTTGAAGCAGAATTTATATTCTCCAACCTCCGTTGCCGTGAAGACGAAATCACCCTGTCGCTCCTTTTCTTCCTTCATAATGACCTTCTCATTGGGACCAACGACCTCATAGTCGACATCGAAAGAACCTCCAGCTTGTACCTATACGTGTCTCAGTGTAAGTATTCAATTGGGACCATTTAGGTGTGGATAGGTATTCCATACAGCGAAGTAAAAGGCCACTTTAGCACCTGGCTTATCAACGTAGGAGTAAAAGCATGCTTTTTCGTTGGCGCTCAACTTATATGTAAGAGCAGTGGCGGATACAAGAGGCGACAAGCAAGCCAACAGGCTGCACCAGAGTAATGAGGATTTCATGGTGTATTGCGTGGTTGCTAGAATTCAATGAGGGACAACAACTTTCGAGACCGTTGCTACATATCTGGCAGTCTACATACGGAAGTTTCCGTGCAGGGTAATTCTAGCGAACCTGATTGGCTTTCCAGCGTTACGGGTATTCCCCAAACGACTTCAGCAGAATAATTTGACCTGCAAGATACTTCATCGTTTGGACTCCCTAAAACTTCTCATTCCTAATCTCATCATAACATACATCGTAGTGCTCATGTCTTGAGGTAAAAGTAACCATTCAGCCGCATATGAAAAATGTCTCGTCTCGCATTTAATGCACATACTACTCGTATAGTTGGACTACTCCTGAACGATTGTGCATGGCCATAAAATTTCTCCGGCACAAGAGCTATCATATTTCATAGTAAGAATTCACACTCTGCTACCATGCTTCTCATCTACATCGCCTGTTGGTCCCATCAAAGACCATGCCTAATTTTCCCACCAACCTAAAGCGCCACGCAGAAAACCTCTTTAGCAATGCCAAAATCTACTTCAAGAATAAGTCTGCTGCACTCCTCATGGGCCGCGCTCTATCAACGTGGTCCAAACCGAGCAAGTCATCGTCTAGTGTAGCAACATCCCATAATATGTCCTCTGGCATTCGATTAGAACCTTGAGATACAGTTGACTCGGTGAAAGACTTACCATCATTCAGATATGTGGGTTTTGAGTATGTGCTCCTCCTTACAACAGCGAACCTGATCTTTTCGAAACTCTTGCCCTTCATACCGGTTCGCCTTTCCAATCGCTCCTTAGTCTTGGCAAACGGTTCGTCCTATGGATTGTTAGAGGGTGATCAAAATCGAGGAGAGCAACTGACCTGAAGCATCTTGAACTTGAACGGAATACCATGTGGTTTATTGGGCTCTCCTTGGAAATGGTATGCATTAATAAACTGACTGCCGCTACTTTGCTGAAGCTCCTCTTCTGGTATCCGTTCGGCCATCAAAGTGATGTACTCGGTGACGCTTACGATGGAAAGGTCGCGAGAAAGTTCTTTATGGATCTTGTTTTGATGGATCTCGTATATCCGAATAGGGCCTGCCTTGTCTTCCTCTTCTAGCTTTGCTTTCTTGACCAAGCCGATGATGAGGTCCTGCACTGTACCGTTCTTTGGAACAAGGATGTCGAATTGCTCCTATCTATTGTGAGCACGTGATACACATGGATATCGTGGTTATCCTTACCTCTTTCGTGATACCCTCACTAACCCAGCTAACTCTAAGAGACTTTCTGGTTTCCAATTCCGCAAGGCTCATTTCCAAAACCTCGAAGTATAACGCATCTGATCTCTGACTGTTGTTGCTAAATGTACTGTAGGTCGGATTGAGCATACCCTGAAGACTCTGATTTGTTCCACGCTTAACAACAGCCTTAGGGTTACCCGACGATGTGTTGATAGACCAGAATCTAAGATGAGTTGGATCGACTTGCAGCTTGTCAGCAACCTTTGCAGATACCTGCTCATATGAATGCTTTGAGCTCAAGACAAGGCTGAAAGGTTCGACTTCGTCTGGTTGGAGAATTCCTCTTGATGGATGACAGTAGAACTTGATACTTCGTCGATGACGAAGGAAGTCGTAATAATTTCGAGCATCTTCAATGTGGTCTGGCTTAGAGTAGGTTCGATCAGTGCCAACAGACGATATTGATGGCAGTGGAAGCTGTGACGCAATGGTTGCAAGCGCATTGGTTGAAATCGTACTGAGGGAATTATTTGAAGAAACGGTAGTATTTGTACTAATGTAGTCAGCACTTGTCTTTGTGTGGATACATGCAGTATATGAACTAACATTGTTGGAGAAAGTGTTCCTGTCGATGACGAGGAACGATCAGGAGATATGCCCTCGGGGAGCCTCTGGAAGCATACGATATCACCATCCTGAAGTTCTGCCGCTTTCAATGATTGTTTAGATTTCATTGGCTCAATCATATCAGGTTTAATTTCCTAAGAAGTCGTCAATATCTCAGAAAATAAGTAGGGCTTGAACGAACGTACCTCAAATAGCCTCAAGTGAGTGGTTTCTGGCCACTCCATGCGTTTCAGAATGATTGGAGCTAAGTCTTCAACCTTTCTTTCTTTGCTGATGTAAATGTGGCCGCAGCCAACTAATCTTTGGGAATCAATATCAAACCATTTCAAGAAGAGAACTATCAGATCGGTTTTTGCTGGAGCCCCGTTTGATGCTTGATAGGTTGGCCATATAGGAGCACCGTCGGCATCAAACTCTTGAGCAGCCTCAGCCCACAGTCTTAATTCTTGCGTCTTGCTACCTGCAAGTTTCAAATGAGCTTCTTCTATAGTCTGGTTCGCGTCCAGAATAGGTTGATCGGGTCTTGTTGTCTTGTTTTGGCGGTTGACCATGCACCACAATCTCAACTTTCTTGGCTCCGTAGACACGTCTTCGGCGATCCGCTCCGTGAGCTCTTTAATTGTAGACTTCCGGAGTAGTCGATAAGACCTAGCCGCCGCGGGATCATTATCGTGGCTTTGATCAAATAGTGTCAAGTCAATGCCACCATGGGCTTGAAATGTGTCTTCCGTGATGACCCTGACTGTAAGGTACAAATGCTGCTCTTCGCGCTCCTTGCGGCGCGCTTCCCTGAAAGCAGCCTCTTCTTCAAGCTTTCTTTCTATAATAAAATTAGCATGCCTTAAACTCTTCCCAATGCACAAAACTTACGAAGATGGGAAGGTATATCCTCATTTGTTACTGGGCAAAGGACCTCGTCGAGTTTTGATTTTCGGATGTAGACAAGCATGTATGCGCTGTTGTGTCGTATGATAGGTTTGTGGGGTGCCGATGTATAACCATTTAATGGAACTTCACCACCGTAATTTTCTTCTAGAACCTCTCTCATCGTAGCTTTCGTTACTTTGTCATCATCGTACTTGTAGAACCAGCCATCCTTGTTGGGCTTGATGTACGCATAATAATGGCCAGCATTAAGGTCCCCGCTATGAACAAGAACTCCGTGCAACTGGTATTCCCATGATTCTGACCTATCTGCTTCCTCTGACAGATAAGGTGCTGCATCGAAAGTTTCCGGGAATTCGTAACGATCGTTGATTTTCATCATGGCATCTCGTTCAATATCATACTGGAAGCGTTTAAGCTGCAAGTGGAGAACCTCTGGAAATGACTCGAAAATCACACCCTTCCTTGCATCCTGTAGCTTGTAATTGTCGCCCGCAAAGTACTGATTGTCACCATCCATCGTTTCGACTTGGATGTAATCCCTGAAACTTTCCTCAAGATTCTTGTTACCGCTGACATTTAGTTGAATATCCCAGAAGTCTTCGACTCGACGTGATTCATAGTCAACATTGATGCATGATATGTATGTCCGCACCTTCCCACAGAACAATCTTGGCAGGACATTTTCGGCCTCTGTTTTCTTCATCTTGATTTCCATGCGCTCCATCAGCTTTCTCGACAGTTCCTGGACATCTTGCTGTTCAAAGATATGTCTTGTTTCCCAGCCAAAAGATTTGGTCAGCTCATTGGTGCTCACGGCATTGGAAGATGACTGCAGCTGGTAGAAAAGACGCTGTAATGTATATGCAGAGTTCGTATTGGTGTCTTCGTCCTGTGTTGGAATTTGGTACACGGCCTATTGAAGCATTAACATTGTCCTCGAAACCCGAGAGTTTGTGAACATACCTTGCGAAAGGCATTGGTAAAGTATAGGGATTGAATGAGCGAGTTCAGGTAGCACGTAGCTCCTTGATTCTTCAGTCCCACATATCCTGTCTCTTTTTTGGAGTCGTAATTGGTGAAGGAATGCCATAAAACGCCTGTCTCGTCCTTGACTACTCGTACATAGGCAGTCATATTTGCCTCGTCATTCTCAACTAGTGGTCGATCAGAGCCAGCCCACGGCACATTGAATAGTTTCCGAATTTCCATAAACCGGGTGAAACCCCAATCGCCCTCATCCTTGGTAAACCGGTGGTGTGCGGTATGATGGGTATAAAGCGTTGGGTCATTCTTATTCCATAGAACCAAACCGAATTGCACACAACAAACAAAGTCATCTGGGGGCTTATTGTTCTCGAATCCATGTTCTAGATAGAAAGAAGCATTATCTGCATTGTTGCCGTAAGGAAACATCAAAACGCGCCTGAGATGTTAGCAACCGAGGCGCATAGCTTTAAGCATTGCATCTGCTCACCAAGGATATCCCCCCGCATGAAAAATAGGGCCATGTTCTCTGCGCGGCAACGACCTCCATCCCGAGATCTCCCATGTGTGATGTACAGTTTCTAATATTGGAGGTTGTTCTAGAAGTGGTGGCAACACTAAATCCGTCATAGCAGCAACTGCGAAGGACAAGTTAGCTCAATGTCCTCGTGCTTATATAACCAATAGCTCATACAATCGTTGGCCGGTGGTTGGACTGGTTCGTCCGGATTTATTATGGCGATGTCCTCCTTCTCATTCTCGGGTTGTTCGACGACATATTCGTCGGGATCGATGATCATATCATTGGGTGATTGTATATCTGCATCGAAAGACTGTATTTTTGCAACGACCGATTGTCAGCAGAGATCGCAGTATGAGAGTGGCCGAGGCAGATTCAAGCGTGGGCAAAGCAGAAGGGATTGTGCATTCTTTATGTGTCTTCTTTGTGTGTTTGGAGGTTGGAGGGAGGGGATTGGGACTTGCTCACAGGATTCATGGTCGCCGCCAAAACACGCCTGCCTTCCAGAGGTTCGCTGAAGATAGCTTTTAGTGGAGAAGAGGGGTAAAAAGGTGCGAGGAAGAAGAAAGGAAGATTTAGGGTATTGGCGTATGTATGAAGGGATCGTGATCGGAATCGTGAATATTATGTGTATGTGTATGTGTATGTAGGGATTTATCACATTTACCCTTTATACTTTACTTTTACCACTTGTACCGAGCAGTGAGAAGTTGGGCCAGACGGGAATTGTGCTTGGAAGGACCAAAGTTGCTTTAGTTGCTTAGTTTTACGTTTTGGTTATGGCTCGTCTGGGTCGCAGCCCGTAACCTTAGCCCGCCTTGCCCACCAGTAGCATAATTCTGCCTGCGCTGCCTTAGAACAAACTTGAACTGGCCCCTGTTATTGCCGATTCGATGCGATGATGGTGGGAGTGGGTTCGCTTGTGGCGCGGCTTCCAATGACGTTTCTTTGAGCTGGATGTTGGAGCACAGAAAGCGGCCTGGCTGCTGCTGATTGCTGATTGCTGATTGCTGATTGCTGATTGCTGATTGCTGATCTGCTTGTAGACTAGAAATTGTGGGTAGCTTCAAACATTGCGGAATGTGCTCAAAATGATCGCCACAGAAAAAGAAATGTTCGCTGCTGCTTTCTGGAATCAAGACCATGTAAGCCATTGATGCAAACACATCCAACAAGGCTGAGCACTAACTCACCTATCCTGGAGAGCTTTGACATGTGCAACTTTCCTAACACCCATCAGCTTACCCATTGCACAGCAGAATCTTATCCCATACAATCAATACCAAGCAGCATGAAGATTCCCGAGTGGCATCCCATACAAATGTCGCATGTCTGTTGTGGTGTTCAAATATGTTCTATCGGACTGAAGTAAATGCTATTGGTATCTATTATAATCTTATAATTCTCTAAAAAAAAGCAAAGGGGATATAGTAAACGCCAATTGAGCAAGATAGCCTCCCTCCATAGGAACATAGGCCCTCATCATTAAAACATGTCAGTAATATCCCATCCGTGGTCGAGGATAATCTCACACCCGTCCGAACAAATCGACGCCATTCTTAATAATTCAATGTCGAAGCCGATCCTGCAGCCATGGATAGATTCGTTCCCATCATGTCGCATTATGCAGAGGCAGCAGCTTCTGCCGCGGAATACTTAACAGTAGCACCTTCCTTCAAATCTTGTCCCTTTCCTCCATACTCCTTGGGTAGCTGCTCCGCAATTTCTGGGACTTCGCTAGCAAGATTGGTGCCATAGCTTAGAGGATGAAATTTCTTGATTGTTTCGGCGCTCAAGAAGATCTTCATTGCAGTGAAAACCCATCCCATAAGCACTGGAACGTTGACGAAGAACTTCTCCTTTAGAAGCTCGGGATAAGCCATGCTGAAGGTCTGGATTGTCTCTTTGGATGCAGCTCTAATGCTTGGGTCCATTCGAAGGAAACTGACATTGAGGTAGTCGTGAACTTGAATCATCCGATATGGATCAGGTCCCTTTTCGGGAATTCTCTCTGTTGCTGAAGCAAGGTCTAATTCTTTGATGGACAACTCCATAAGAGCCGCTCGCCATTTGAGGAATCTATCATGAACAATCAGTATATCATCTAAAGGTGTTGCTCAAGTTCATTCACTCACTCAGGGACATCGCTGAAGGTCTTCTTGACACTCTTGACAGCTCCATAAATGTTCCATGTGATAATTTCCTTGGCTCCCGAAGTGGTGGTGTAACTGGTGACATATCCCAGGCCACCAAACTTGGCATTATCGAACTCTGTGCTCTCAAGGAGTTTCTGTGGTTGCATCGTCTTGCGCCATTTAAGAGCTTCAATTAACTGAGCTTTAGCTTTTGCGACATCTTTGTTATTCGCGCGAAGGAATTTCTCGAGAACTATGCTCGTCTGAACATGAGTTTCTGATTCCTGAAGTTCAATTCCCCACATCTCAGTGTATCCTGCAGCTTCGAATACGGATGCTAATTCCGAAAACAACTTTGATAATGGTGAGCCATCATGAGTTTTGGCAGATTTGTCGAACGAAACCGATCGTCGAGTAGGTGTCGGAGGGTTTTCAGCACTGGCTTCTTTCGTGGACTCCGGTTTAGCAGCAGACTCCGCGACAGTTTCAGCAGTAGGCTCAACAACTGGCTCTGCCGCGACAGGATCTGCAGCGGCAGGTTCTTTGGCAGCTGGTTCTGCAGTAACGGGTTCTGGCTTCGTATCTACGGCAGGTTGTTCCACTGGCGCACTAGTAGCCACCACGATTGACTTGACATCTTCGACCGGCGCTGGTTCGCTGGCTTTTGCCGCGTTGGGACTGATTTCGGCGCTCATTGTTGATCTGATCGTTGCAGCTTGAGAGCTTGGCGTGTGTCTATCACCGAAAGCTGTAACAATATCAAGGAATTTAGCTGATGAAAAACAGTCGGACAGAAAAGATAAAGGGATAAGATTTATACCTACAGATGGTGGGACAGCAGCAAGACTTGTTTCTGACTTGGGAGTAAGGAAGTCTGACAGCGCGCCGTGTCCAAGCCGGAATCGGTGAATAAAAGCCAAGATTTAAGATTTGTGTTTCTGATAATAGATTATTGCACCTTCTCGAATTTTCGTAGTCCCCTTTCTCCTGCCAGTCCTGCCAGTTGCACCGAGCGCACCTCCTTATTTCACCGGTAAAATCTCAGATCATTTCGCAAGGTTCATATGGCGCGCTGAGCGGGGTTGACCCTTGCGAGAAGCGGATGAACCCCCCACGACAAAAGCTCCAAAGCTTCAATTCCTCTCGGTTTCTCTCTTCACGGAATTGATACAGAGATACAGAGAACGACCACAACAAAGTACTCTGTATAATTTTCGGATTCGCTACGAGCATACTTGGATGGAATCATCTTACTCTAGGACAATATTGGTTCCTCGATACGCATGGAATCGCCGGTATGCTGCGATCATTTTCGCATAATGCTGCCAAGGTGACAAACAGAATCAGCTTACAGCAAAGTTCTAAAATCCATGTGCCACCATGGAGACCTGCTTCCCCGTTGGATGAGTATGAATCCTTCCTTTCGATTGTCTTGGAAACGTTGGTTTTAACAGCTTCAGATGGGTATCCAAAGATGCCAGACCCATCAGCTTGAGACAGCTCATGGTCTTTGGCCGATCGTTGACTGAAGCTCGACTGATAAGCTCTGCAAACTATGTGCGCACCGAACTTCCTACGAGGTAATACATACTCGGCAGAACCTCCAAGTCTCTCATTAACCATTATGGCAGGTTGGCGCATCGCATTCGGGACATGCAAACGCTCCCATACGTTGTTGTCACAAATCCCCATATGAGTCAGGTTTACGAACTCTACTACAAAGCCTTTGAAAGTTTGCGGCGAGTACGAGAGGTCAACACCCTGGACGATAATGATAAGTTATGTAAAGTTATAACGACAACTCTGCAGGAGCATCTTACGGTGATCCCGACTCTTGCAATGGGTGTGCTTGAATGTCGGGACCTAATGAGACCAGAGGATATGGACAAGTTCATGAACACGATTTTACGATCGGTACTACTTCCTTCTCCCATCTGATATTAGTACGTAGTTGCTAATTACATACTCGATTATAGAGAATCTCTCGACGTGTTATCGCAGGTATGGAGTTTCTAGTATTGTTCACACAGGGATTATGCTGACTTATTCTACGTCTTTTAAGAACAGCATCTTGCTTTGACCGAAACTTTCAATTCGCACTCGCATTTGTCTGAATCGAAACCGATCGAAACCGAATTTGTGGGAGAGGTATTCCTCAAGTGCAACGCGAAAGAAGTTGTTGAACGAGTTGGCAAAGAAGTTCAAGCCCTTATAGCCGTAACATTCGGAACGACCACCCCAATGCCTGAGATTCGATTAGCAGGGCATCTTGAAGCAACTTTCCCTTATATCCTTAGTCACCTCGAATATATAATCGGCGAGCTTCTGCGGAACTCGGTTCAAGCCGTGGTAGAACGACAGAGAAATGGACAAAAGCCTCATCAACAACCACCACCGATCGACGTAACAGTTTGCGAAGCACCTCAGCACGTAATCATTCGTGTCTCTGACCAGGGAGGCGGCATACCCCGCGACATCCTTCCTTACCTCTGGTCCTTCAGCAAAGGACCTCGCAGAACGCAACGTCTCGAAAATCTAACCCAAGTTCCCAAAATGGCCGCCACAATGCAAGAACTCAAAGTCTCCAACGTCCCACCCGAGTTCCGAGAAACCCTCGCTCAGCACGGCCCAACCACAGGCGATAGCTCCCTTTCATCTCTCTCCAGTCGACCGCCCAACCTACGGCTCGGGATGGGTCTACCGCTAAGTCGCGTGTACGCGGAGTATTGGGCGGGCAGTCTGGAATTACATAGTTTGGAGGGGTATGGCTGTGATGCGTTTTTGCAGATCTCGAAGTTCGGGAATAAGAACGAACAGTTGACCATGAGGGCTAGTATGGATGCTGTATAGAGTGATATTTTAGTTTTGAATATACCCAGTATAGGAGAAAGGAGGAAAGTAAATGAATCTCCCGGGGTCTAATCCTGCGGCGTGCAGTTGATTTAGCCTGATACATAGTCGATGTTTTTCAAACAAATCTACATTTACCTTTCATGTCTACAATCTTTGCTCTGTTTATCCTAGCATATCATCACTTCTCCCAAACAAATCTCAAGTAATAAAATGAGTAAAATTATCATAAAAAAGCATGAATTACATCGTGGCTAAAACTAACGAAAATCGAGGGCCATGAAGCTATTTGAGAGAATTAAGGGTGCCTTCCAGACGTCAACTGTCGAAGTAGAGTAAAAAAAGAGAAGTAGAAAATTAACACCCCGAGAAAGTCGCCCAAAGGAGATCCCTTTTTCTGCAACCACCACTTCCACGAACAGTTAGCAGCTAGCTCTTCTCTCCATTCTTTCATTTAATCTTTCAAGAAAAATCCAATTTTCGAGACGCCCTCCATGACGAAATTGCGATGTGAATTCCCTTCAATTTTTTCGAACTGACGAAATAGATCCTTAACGACGACCATGACTGCGAACAGCGCTACCTTGCATTTGCTCGAGTTCCTGCTCTAAAGATTTAATGGCGGCGTGAGTGCTCTCCAAATCCTTGTTCAGTCGGTCACGCTCGCTGATGAGTTTCTGCTCCCACTGTCTGAATCGGTGTTCTTCGATCTTGACTTGCTCGGTGAAGCGCTTCCTCAAGCTCTCTTCCTCTTCCTTGAACTTGGGGTTGTCGAGTTTTCTGGGACGGGCCTCGCCGAATTTGCGGGTTTCCATCTGTTGAGCGCGGTAGGCTTCGTAGTGGGCTTCTTCGGTGGTGTGGATGAGGTCGAGCATATGAGTTCGGATGAGGATTGAGCGGAGTTTCTTGAAGTCGCAGTGGTCTTCGTTCTCAACTTCTGCTACTCCCCAGGAGTATTGACGACCCTTGACAATACGTCCGTCGGTGGTCTTGACATCCTTCTCAGATCCGATAACGGCGAATGGCATAGCGGCCATCAGGCTTCGTGCATGTTGTGCTGCGGCCTCGTCATCTTCCTCAACTGGCGGGGTATAGATCTTAATGCCTTGTGCCTCGATAACTGCTCCAATCTACACGAAGAATCATTAGCCTTTAAAAAATCCTCGAAAAAAATTAAGGATCCCCATACTCTTTGCTTGAAGCGAGCCAAATCAGTGGGGCTCAAGGTATCAGCCTTCGCAACAACTGGAATTAAGTTGACTCTTGAGCTAAGCCTCTTCATCACTTCAATGTCAAGTGGCTTCAGGGTGTGGCCTGTGGGGCGGATGAAGTACAAGCATGCGTGTACACGTAGATCGATTTTATCAGAACGACGAGGCTGTTGCTCTTGCAACATATAAGACTCATGTTGATCATCCAAGAATTCGATAATTGGCATCCAAGAATCACGGTTGTTAACATAGTCTCCAAAACCAGGTGTATCGATAACGGTCAAACGAACTAAACTAATGTCAACAAAACTATCGAGCCATATCTTTCCACTTCTGTATGAAGTAAACATTGTGTATTCGTACCTTTGAAGAACTTCTCTTCTAATTCCGCCTTTGTGATTTCGATCTCGACGGTCTTGTCGACCTGCTTTGCATGTCTGCGTTTGTGATCGGCATAGTTCTTAATTGTGGTAGAAAAGAGAGTGTTGATGAAGGTCGTCTTTCCAAGTCCAGATTCACCAGCTACCTACAAACGTGATTTGTTAGAAGCAGTCATCTTCCATAGTTAAGAAGACAATGCCTACCATAATAGTGAAAGAGGCTCCTCTCTTCGCGACAATCTTGTGTCGCTGATTTGGCAAATTCGCAATACCAATCGGGGAAGCAGTACTCTCCGCTGTAGGTGGTGGTGGTGCCATTGTGAGATATCAAGTATATCTGATATAGAGTAGGAAGTTCGAAGAGGCCGAGAAGGTCAAAGAATGTGGTTGAGTTGGAAAGAAGTTGCGGTCGTGGGGTGAACGGTGTGATTTCTGAAATTAATTGTTTCCGATGTTTCTATCGGACGTGGTTCGTTCAGGAGGTTCTGCTGGTGAAATTCAAGTTGCAGCTGCCCCTGGCCCATTTCGCCTAGCACCCCAATATTAGGCAAGCCACTAACGGCAAATATCTTGCGCTAAATCTCTAGCTTTGCATATCGGATTAATTCTTCGGATTAACTCAAAAAATTTCCAAATACTGAGAAATGCGATAAGATTTGAAGCTTCTGAATCCCCATTGTATAATATGCAAATTCAACGGTGACGATGAAGACGGGGTTTAAGGTGAGGGATTTTGTGCAATTCGCAGTTTGATAGCTGCTAATACTGCGATTCTAGTTCTCCAACCTTTTAGGGACGGTTTATAGCAAAGGAAACCTTCTCTTTAGCCCAGATGGAACATGTCTCTTTTCCCCAGTAGGGAATCGAGTGACAATTTTTGATCTTGTAAAGTGCGAGACATTTTAGTCGGATGGACGAATTCAATGCTGACATTTCTGCAGTAATAAATCTCATACACTACCATTTGCACATCGAAAGAACATAGCACGACTGGGCCTTACACCGCGGGGCAATTTATTACTATCCATTGACGAGGATGGGCGCGCAATCTTGACGAACGTTCCGCGGAGGGTCGTTCTCCATCACTTTTCATTTAAATCTGCGGTATCTGCCATCGCATTCTCTCCGTCGGGACGCCACTTTGCGGTAGGAGTTGGACGAATGATTGAAGTGTGGCACACGCCTTCAACACCAGATACGAACACTGAGGGAGAACTAGAATTTGCGCCATTCGTTCGACACAGAGTACATGCAGGTCATTATGATACAGTCCAGAGCATCGAGTGGTCTAGCGATTCGCGCTTTTTCCTAAGTGCCGCAAAGGATCTCACAGCCCGAATATGGAGTTTGGATCCGGAAGAGGGCTTCATTCCCACTACCTTGGCTGGTCACCGGGAAGGGGTTATGGGAGCTTGGTTCTCGAAAGACCAAGAAACTATATACACTGTGAGCAAAGATGGTGCTGTGTTCCGGTGGGCATATATCAAGAATCCTAATGCACCCGAACCGGAAGATGACGATATGGATGAAGACGATGATGCACAGATGCAATGGAGGATTATCGAGAGGCATTATTTCATGCAACAACACGCGAAAGTAAACTGCGTTGCATACCACGCCGAAACCAACCTACTGGTTGCCGGGTTTTCGAATGGAGTTTTCGGGCTTTACGAGATGCCTGAATTTAACATGATACACACACTCAGTATTTCGCAAAACGATATTGATTTTGTCACAATCAACAAAAGTGGTGAGTGGCTAGCGTTCGGAGCTTCGAAACTGGGACAGCTTTTAGTGTGGGAGTGGCAATCTGAATCCTACATATTGAAGCAACAAGGTCACTTTGATTCGATGAATGCTTTGGTTTACTCTCCAGATGGACAAAAGATTATCACAACTGCAGACGACGGAAAGATCAAAGTTTGGGATGTAAATACCGGTTTCTGCATCGTTACCTTCACAGAACATACAAGTGGGGTGACAGCATGCGAGTTCGCGAAAAGAGGAAATGTTCTCTTCACATCGAGTCTGGATGGCTCCATCAGAGCATGGGATTTAATACGGTATCGGAATTTCAGAACGTTTACAGCTCCGACACGACTTTCATTTTCATCCTTAGCTGTGGATCCAAGTGGAGAAGTTGTTTGTGCTGGATCACTGGACTCGTTCGAAATTCACATCTGGTCAGTACAAACAGGACAATTGCTCGATAGATTAGCAGGCCATGAAGGGCCTGTGTCTTCATTGGCGTTTGCACCTAATGGAGGTGTAGTGGTAAGCGGAAGTTGGGATCACACAGTTCGTATTTGGTCAATTTTCGACCGGACACAAACCAGCGAACCACTTCAACTGCAGGCCGATGTCCTAGACGTTGCATTCCGACCTGATTCTTTACAACTCGCCGTTTCGACCCTCGACGGTCAATTAACATTCTGGTCCGTCTCAGAAGCCGAACAGCAATCTGGTGTCGACGGACGAAGAGATGTATCAGGTGGACGTAAAATCACTGATCGTCGAACAGCGGCCAATGCCGCTGGAAACAAAAGTTTCAGCACGATTAGGTATAGCGCCGATGGTACCTGTGTACTGGCAGGCGGCAACAGCAAATACATCTGTCTCTACTCCGTCTCATCCCTCGTCCTCCTCAAACGCTTCACAGTGAGCATCAATCTCTCCCTCTCCGGCACCCAAGAATTCCTCAACAGCAAACTACTCACCGAAGCTGGTCCTACCGACCTGATCGATGACCAAGGCGAGGCCTCTGACCTCGAAGATCGCATCGATCGTACCCTTCCCGGCTCAACTCGCGGCGGGGATCCCTCCGCCAGAAAGCGTATGCCCGAAGTTCGCGTCTCGGGCGTGGCATTTTCGCCCACGGGAAGAGCCTTCTGCGCTGCATCTACAGAAGGCCTTCTCATTTACAGTCTCGACACGGCACCACTATTCGACCCCATCGATCTAGATCTAGCAATCACACCCTCCTCTACCCTGCATGTTCTTCAGCACGAGAAGGACTATCTAAAAGCCCTTGTCATGGCTTTCCGTCTTAACGAATCTCCCCTCATCCGACGTGTTTTCCAAGCCATCCCACCCTCAGATATCTCACACTCAGTAGCTGAGCTGCCCATCGTATACGTGCCTCGACTCCTCCGCTTCGTAGCTATGCAAACGGAAGAGAGTCCGCATCTGGAGTTCTGTTTACTCTGGGTGCAAGCAATTCTCACCAGTCATGGCCAGTGGGTCGGTGACAATAGGATACTGGTGGATTCCGAGTTACGGATTGTAGGGAGAGCAGTAGGGCGGATCAGAGATGATTTGAGGAGGTTAGCTGAGGAAAATGTTTATCTTGTGGATTACTTGTTGAGTCAGCCGTTGGAACAGTCAAATTCGGTTAATGGGAAAGCAATTATGGATAGAGGGGTGGGTGTTGATGTACAGGAGTTAAATGGTGAGGATGATGACGATGATGCGGAATGGATGGGCTTAGATTAGGGTTTGGGATGGTTTAATAAAAGTCAAATGATGTATTCAATATGCGCCATCTTTCGGTTTGACATATCAGAGAGTGATTGTTCGTCCAGGTTCCTCCTTCTCTATCATCGACGTTTACCACACTTCGTTATTCACCTGTGCTAGTCCCTAGTCTACCACTCCATTGCAAATCCCTCACTACTTACTCACCACAAACGAGCAAGCAAGCTCAACAGCGGGTATATATAAATCTGCAGCTGCAGCCATCATTAGGTATCTTATCGTCTCATATCTACGAGTAGCATAGCTTATCAATAACATCCACAATAAACATCATATCACACAACCATAATGCATGTTCTCTTCCTTCTTCCTACGAGACCTTCATTTGCATGGATTGTTTTATTCATCAAACAGGTAAAGTACTAGAGTAGCTACAGTTTACTTTTATTACACACATATCCATCGGGTGCGATGAGTGCGTGCCTAGGAGTAAAAGAAATACAAAAATGCAAAAGTGCAAAAAAAAAACATACAACAGTGGGGATTCGCTGGTGGTCACCCACCCAACTACTAATCCACCGATTCAAGGCTTGTGTATGGCAGAGCGGACGGGATGCCCAGTTCTCCTTGATCTATGGTCGTATGTGCCTGGTATTGTTCAAAAATAATTTATTTACCAAACTTCCTTTGGTACACTTCCAACTCCAAAACGCTGCTAAGCATGCTTTGGAATATTAATGCTGGGTCCTTCAGCCCCTCGCCGAACAAGTAGACATTTGCTGCGACTCCCTCCAACAATGAGACTCTTTCAGGACCCATTACTCAATATTAACATCTTCTTAAGCTCCCTCTCTCCCCCCACCCTTTTCACATCCCTCTAGAACTACATCGTCTCCACCCCCTCCTCCACCCACCCCAACTCCCCCCTCCCCCTAAAAACCCTCACCACCTCCGCCTGCTCCCCCAACAAATACCTATCCGTCTGCGCGCCGACGCGGGCCAGCTCACGCCAGCGCTGCAGATCCTCCGGGTTGCGCTTGTCGCCGTGCGCGCGCGCCGGGTTCTCCCAGTGCCCCTGGCTGAACGCGAGCAGAGTGGTGATTTGCCCGCGCGGGATGTCGTACACCAGCGAGCAGATGGTCCCCGTTTCTTCGAGCCAGTTCACTTGCCACAGCTCAGTGGCCCGGATGCATTGGTAGGAGCAGCGTTGGTAGTTGAGGCGGCCCGCCATGGGGCCCCCGTGGATGGCGTAGATAATTAGGGTGGGGTGGGCGAAGTACCTGCGGGAGGGGGAGGGGGAGGGGTGTGAGTTGGTTTGGCGAGTGGATAGAAAGGGGGGGATGGAGATGGGGGGTGGAGGATGGGAGGGCAGATGATTAGGAGAAGGACAATGCAAGATTAGAAAGGAAGGAGGAGCCTTACATCTCATATCTCCATTTTTCCGGCTTGCCATTTGCGTCTTTGGCGTTATAGTCATAGAGGAGATGAACATCTTTCAGATCCTTCTCCCATTGCGGAAGGATAGCAGGGTCGGTTTCGGCGTGTTGGGTGGGCATTTTGGGGTTTGGTTGTCGAATGTATGTGTGGTAGAGATAGATAGAGAGGGATCAAAGGAGATGAGAGTGTGTGGTTGAAGAATGGGATATGTATGGTATAGATAGACTTATATTATGATTAATAGACGTGTAGAGATAGAAACTCTGGCGAGTGAAAGAGGAGTTTGTATACTGTTGTTATTAAGAAAGTAAATACACACAGTAGGATGTCCACCACTCGTCTTTATATATGTAGTCCTTCGCCCAACCGGACACCAAGTCCACCTAATTACCCAAGTTCTAAAAATTCAAATCATAGTAACAGATCCCAAACGCAGGTACACTTGACCATCTATCACGCTTGGTGACGCTTACACTTGCACTTGCAAACCCACTGTCGTTGCATCATCATCTTCCACTTGGCATGTTAGACCGAACATTCCATTCCATTTCATGAATCAATCAACCCACTTTCTCTCCTCTCCGTACCAGTCCACATAGCGAGACCTCAAGAACATTCCATTCTCTGCCATGGATAGATGGATGGATGGGTCCAAAGCTTAGCTAAAGTATTGCATCTAACTAACTTAGCGTGTATAGGTGGGATGATGTAACTACCTAAGACCACTTTTCCACCCACCCGCTCACCTCACATCACACAAGAATCGATGCTCAGGAGATTCTCGATATGTTTGATCTACAAACCGATCAATCAATGTCCAGGGTGAAACATTTGCTGATTGACAGACAGCATTGCATTGCGTTATTTTGACGTGTGAATGTAAATGGCAAGTTAGTTAAATGAAACAATGGGGGAAGAAATTATGATGGAGATACAAGTCATGTGATGTGATTTGGTTTGATCAGGAGGTCCGTTTAGACCTTAGGGGTAAGGAAAGGTGAGCTAGCTGATGGACTGATCCTGGGGGTTGTGCACAACCTTGATGTCTTAATATTTGCAATACTTGTCAGTAGTTGCTGCCGATAATGATTCGTCAAGCAATGAACACACTTCGAAAGGTTCAATTATGTGATCATCATGTCTTGATTCATATATCTTATTCTATGCTAAGCTTCATGGGTATCAAGTGAATGAGGATATTCTACAACGCCGGATATGATGGGTATTCCAAATCCCATGTCCCTACGGTAACCAGAACTCAACTCTTCCAAAACCGCTCTGAAAGGCTGCCTACTTTTACCGTATGATCTCCAAAAACTCCACATTGCTAATCGCTCCCATCTTAAGAGCAATCAAACCCCTCATCCAAAAACCCTGTACCAAACACATGTCCTAATCAAACCACCTACGCCGCACCTACCCAATATTTTTTCCAAATATTATAACCAAACCTACTTCCTGCCTCCTCCATCGCAATCTTCTCCAATAACCTCCAATCAAACACTTCCACATACTCACGATCTCCATTTGATCTCTTCAAACCAAGGTGTTCAATCTGACGCATGTATGCAATCGTATCTTCTCGTTTCTTGGACTCTACCAGTGCAATCTTGCGGACCTTTCGACCGGTCTCAGGGCATCTGCGTGGAAGGGCTTTGCGTGCAAGTGCTTGCAGAGATGTTGTGTAGGTGGCTCCATGAGGTTTGATGAGATCGTCTGGTAGGTGTCGAATGGATCTTACGTCGGGTGATATGATGAAGACGCAGTTGGAGAATTGGCAGACTTTGGTCGATATTTGACATTGGCCGGATCCTTTGGTGATGGCGCAGCCGACGGAAATTGGAGACCTCATTGTTGGCGATTTCTGACGACATGGATTGAATGCTTTCCTAGATGTTTTAGTTTTCCTAGAGGAGAGATTGGGTGTGGTTGGAGATGGCTGTGGTAATGGATTTCTAGTGTGCAAAGGTGATGCTCGTCTAGAAGATCCTGCATTGTCAGGTAAACAATCACGTGTGAACAAAGCTTGCTTTCTTGGTGAAAGTCTTCCCGCTGCTTGGGAATTGAGAGTGGATGATGTCGACTCAGCCAAAGGGCGCTTGCTCGTGGTAGATGATGCTCCTGAGTCTGTAGTTTCTCTAATTGGATGCCTTGCGGCAATCTGAGAATTGATGGAAGATGGTGCCCCTTCAACTAATATAAGTCTACTCTGTGATAGTGATTGTAAAACATTAGAACGCGAAGCCATTCCTCTCGACGGAATTGCCTTGGTACTAGGGTCAGGAAAAGCTTCGATCATCTTATGTGTCTGTTGAAACGCGATAGGCTTCATGATATTGGAGCCTTCCCGACGAATTGGGATGATGTTTTTCCAATCAACTTCTGCCGTTACTTTCAGAGAACTGGAGAAGCTTGTATGTTGGGATCCGACATTGAATACCGTAGGAACTTTAAAACCGTAGTCCTTCAGTAACAGCCGTGTGAGCCATTTGGCTTGATTGCTTCCAAGTTTCAAGTACAGTCTTTCAAGAGGTCGTGTGAAGACATTCCGATCATGGTCACGGGCAAGAGACTTTATTGCATCTGACGACCCTTCATTGTTCGCAGCAGCGATGATCAAAGCATTGTCAACTTCCTCGACAGTGATCTTCTTATGTAGAAGATGTACTTCTTGGATCTAGATTGTGTAGATCTTAGCACATATTTTGAGGTCAAAGTGCTTAACGTTATTAGAAAGTCTGTCGAGGATGGATATGCTGGTGAAATGAACCCCAGTCCTTATCATAGAGAGTAACTACTGACCGTATCGCGTCCCATTTCTCTCATAATTCTCTCCACCCTGGAACCAAGATCATTCCTGACCAAAGTGTTAACCACTGAACCAGACGCACCTCTCGCTTCAGTCCTGTAGCTTGCAAGGTTCGGCCATGATCTCCAACGTTCGTAGTCGGCCAAATGCATTTGGAGAGTCCTCGCGATGAAGCGGGAAAGGGTATCTTCATTGAATCCATAATCCCGGTCGACCAACTTCTCCGGACTTAGAGCAAAGATCAAAGCGGGATCGTCGCGATGGATGGCATTGATACTGTTACTAAAACGCGCGTGCCATCTCACGGTGAAGTCCTCCTTCTTGGAGTTGAGCGTCGATGGAAGAAGCGGGGTTGGACTGAGAAGAATTCCTTCCAATTCCTCTAGCAAAATGCAGAGATGAATGAACGGGAAGGGCATTGCTAGCTGAGCTCGTGGCGTGAAGAGATGGTTAGAAACGAAAGGATATTAGAATTGGTTGTAGTAATCTCGCTGTCGATAGCAATCCTGGTGTATTGAGATATATGTTATATACTAGGGTGGGATATTTCCAGAATGATATGACAGCCAAAAAGCCATAACGCACAAGTGTACTTGGTACAGCAGCGACCTAATAATACGGGGAAGTAATTGATAGTATACAGAATTGATAGTATACAGTATAGGGATAAAGAATTGATAGTATATATGTAAGGTATCGTTGCTTCTTTCTTTAGAAAGTTCTTTGTTACTGAATACTGACGAGGCGCGTAAGAAGCGCAAAAGCTCGTGACCATCTAGGGTTACACCAGGTTGTGCGAGCAAGTTATGCACGCGAGTTATGCAAGCGAGTTGTGCAAGTGAAACAAAATATACAAAGTATATACTGCAAAATGAAGCTTATGCAGGGCAACAACCGTTTATGCATATGCACGTCCCATATTACGTAAGCCTCAACACAACCACTGAATGCAGTTCATCTCATTTGTTAATGCCATGTGCCATGCCAGGGACCGAAAGCATCCAAATCTGGCGGGCATTCCACACAGCAACACGCAGCAACACAAGCAAAAACAACACAATTGGTTGAATTTGGTTGAGGTAATACAAGTCAGGGGCGTGAAGTGAAGAACTACTCACGCACTGTACATAGTAGAATGAATCTTGCTTGAACTCTTTGGCCCTTTTACCAAGTACCAAAGTAGTTCTGCAGAGAAACGACTAAAAGCTCTGCAGAGAAACGACTAACCGTTCTGCAGAGAAAAGACTAAAAGACTAAAAGACTAAAAGACTAACCGTTCTGCAGAGAAAAGACTAAAAGACTAAAAGACTAGAGCCAACACTAACCCCAGAACTGGTGGGCAAATCTAGATCCTAGATCTCTCCGAATCGTCCTTCTATCTTCCCTTTCCCTCCCATCCATCCCTCCTCCCCTTATCAATCTTTTTTTGTATGACACTCCTTTTTTTGCATGAGCCTTTGATGCTCACTCCACCTTTTGTAATGACTTACGTTGTCACGCAAATCTATGAATATCAAATCTACTCTTTGTATCCAGGGCCGATCCAAGCACCTCTTTTGGACTCTGTGCACTCTTTGCCCTTATTTCGTTTGCGCGGGGGTTGGTTTCATCTTGTTTTGCTTATTTGTTGACATAACGACCTACGAATGCATACACGGACGAAATCACTTTTTCACGATTCCATAAACGGGACTTCCATATAACTTTCAAGACTTTACAAAACCACTGCAAAACCACTGCAAAATCACTGCAAGAAAAAAGAAACAAAAATCAAATCTTCCACAGTCCAATCTCGCACCTTGGAATCTTGCATCTTGAATGCCCACACAGAGATCGACACTCTTTCCATTATTGTCAGACATATTCTCCTTTCTCGATATGCACGATGGAATCCATTCATAAACGCACGTCGTCCATTGACCGCAATTCGGTCGAGTCCATTCTCTCAGGAACCGAGCTACCTGCTGATGCACCCAGTCCGCATATTGGTACTTCCCCCAATAGAGTCAACTTTCCAACAACAAATGCGAACCCTCATGTTCGCCCTACTGTACGACCCGACCGTGCATTGTCCTATACTCAACGACGACCAAATCGCCTATCTCTAACATTCCCCGTTGCTCCCAGCAACGCTCTTGAATCGTCCAAACCAACTCCGACTTCAGCCACGCCTTCATATCCAGGTACACCTGCAGATTCGAATATTACTACGCCGTCGCCGAATGATCCAAATGGATTTCTTGTCGCTTTGGCCGCGCAAGAAAGACGAGTTTTGGAGTTGAAGGAGGAATTGAACAAGGCCGAGACGGAACTTTCACAACTAAAGAAACAATGGGCATTACATGAAGCAACAAGGAAGCGAGCAGAAATACGCCATGTCGAGAAGCTACAGCCTTTGCAGCTTGAACGAGGATCTCTCGAGGAAGTTCGCACGACTACTCCACGCCAAAGCATAGATATCGAGAGGAAAAAAGCACTCTTGGCTAACCCTCCTCATTTACCCAAAGATCCAAAGAATTCACGCCGAAAGATTATCACTGGAGGCCACACTCGCACACTCTCTTTACTGTCGCCCGAGCGAACAACTTACAATTCAAATATCCAACAACTATACAGCAAAATCCCCGCCGAAGGCATCGCCCGCAGCACAACTGTGCCCGACACCAGCATTGGCATAACTAAAGTCAATTCTAACCGCGCAAACCGCCATTCCTACCAAAGCGGCGTAACACACGGTGCCAAAAACTTTGCCGAAGACGTCAAAGCTGGCATCTGGAATTTCCTCGAAGATCTCCGCCAAGCCACCGTCGGCGACGAAGCCGTAAACGGCACCACCACTCAAAATCGGGACACGCAACGCCCTCTCCACAAACGTGAAAGTAAAGGCAGTCTGCGTGATCGCCGAGGCAAGTCTCCTCGTGGCGGCGATTACAATCCTGCTACACAGCGCACATGGGATTCTCTCACGGGGGCCAATCCGATGCTGCTGGATGTAGGCGTGGCGGGCTCAATTTGGCAGGATTCGGATATTCTGACGACGCCGATGAAGCCGACGAATGTGCAGAAGAGACACGCAAGACCGGTTTCGTTCCCGACGGCGACGGCCGATGATGATGATTGGCCGGATTGGGATTCGCCTGCAGGAGGGGATATGAAATCGTCGCACTCACCATTGAGGTGGAGTGGGAGTTCGACTATGTCGGCAGCGGGAGGACCATTTACTCCGGGGAAGGGGGATAAAGAGTTGGGGAACAGGGTTAAGTGAGTTTTTAATTCTTTTATTATCTTCTCATTCTCTTTTTCTGTCAACCTCATCTTGCTCCAAACAACTAGTCCTAACAACCCTCGTAATAGAATTGCCTGCCCAGAAACCCCCACCTCAACCACTGGAGCAGCGTCCAGAAACAACAGCAGCAACGATGAAATTCAATGGCCCGCATTGCTAACTGATAAATTGACGCCGAGCAATTTGAAAAAGACGGTTTCTACCATGATGCAAGAGTGGGAGAATAGTCTCACGCCGCCGCCAGAGGATGGTGGGATTAGTGCAGAGAGGAGGAGGAGGGTGGAGGGAAAGGGAAGGGAGGAGGACTTTTTGACTGGGTCGCCGAGGGTGGTGGGGAGAGGTTAGAGGGTGGGAGAGGAGAGAGGAGAGGGAATGGAAAATGAAAGGAAGGGAAGAAAGAAGAATTAGAGAGGGGAACAAAGAGAAGGAAGATATTTTACGATAATGTTTGGTGTAATGTATGTATATATTATATTCTATTGAATTCAGCTAAGTTGATTCAAACTGGGTTGAAGATTCGATTAAATTCGGTTAAAAGAAGGGGGAAGTTGGGCGGGGGTTGTTTTCAATATTCTAGTCCTGTTTTCTGGTTCTGGTTTGGGGGACGAGGCTATGGCTGTAGGGGATGTAGGAGTAAAAGTAGAAGTAGAAGTGCGAAGGGTTGAGCAGTTGCGGTTTTATTAGGTTGGAGATAAAGATGAAGATGAGAGAGGGTGGTAGGGGGCTATGTGTTGGGAAAAGATGATTAGAAGAGGGGGGTTGGTTGAGATTGATGATGAGATGGATGGATGGATTTAATTCCTTTCCCTCTCTCTCCCTCTCTCTCTCTTTTTTTAATGAGATGAAATGATGAATAAATTTATAGTTTGTATAACGCTTAGCTTGCGAAAGTTTGAGATTATTGATTGATGGTGATGGTGGTTATGTGAGGAACTAACTCTCTCTGGACGGTGGGGGGAGAGGAAGAGATGGTTCTTGTATGGGATTGGGCGTATTCAGTATCTATTCTATCTTCTATTGTATAGTTGTAACAACTCCCAATTTCCTTCATCGATCCGATCCGACCGATTCATGGTTTAAATCTTCGCGCCATCCCCCAAAAACCCATCTACGGCCACCGCCTGCAACAACTGATACGCGATTGCCGTCTTGGGCGGCAACCTCAACGCCCCCTCCTTATAGCCCGCTCCGGGCTCCTCCCCCAAGCCGCTCGTGCCCGTCCTCAACGCCTCCCGCACCTCATCCATACTCACCCACTTGGCGTCCTCCAGCTCCGGATCATGCTCGAGATGGATCGTCTCCCCGTCCGGCAAGGCCTGGCCGATGGCGCCGATCATCAGGTTCGCGGGGTACGGCCAGGGCTGGGTGCTGTGGATGACGACGCGGCCGAGCTGCACGCCCGACTCCTCCCAGACCTCGCGGCGCACGGCTTCCTCGACCGATTCGGCGGGCTCGCAGAACCCCGCGAGCGTGCTGTACCAGTGCGGCGGCCAGCGCTTTTGCCGCCCCAGGAGAACCCGCTGCGAGTCCGCCGATACGACGGCCATGATTACGGTGGGGTCGGTGCGCGGGAAACTGAGGTTCGAGATGCCGGTGCGGGTTACGCAGGAGGGCCGCTCGCGCGGCACCGCGGGGTTGACGCCGGCTTGGGGGGTTTCAAGCGAGGCGAAGTCGGTGGGTGGGCAGACGCGTTTGGTGCCGGCGTTGACCTGGGTTGGGTTGGGTGAGTGAGATGTTGTGGGTAGTTTTTTTTTTGGGGGGGTTGAAAATGTATGCTTACCGACATGGTGGGTTGACCACAACCTCCGCAGAAGGGATTCCTTGCATTCCAGTCGAGAAGTGCTCTCGCTTGTGCGTAGATCGCAGCTATTCATCTCGTCGTCAGTATTCTCTTCCATAACTCCACACCCCAAAATCATAAAAACCCGGAAGCAAAACCCACCTTCGGGAGCATTCAAGCTCATATGCATTCTCCCCTCCACAAAGCTGAGCCCCTTTTCCTTCATCGCCTCAATGACCCCCTTCGCCTGCTCCTCACACGTCCCCTTCGGTGTAACATCCACCGCAAAATACGGCACTCCAGTATAATTCTTATACTTGAACAACTCCCCCTCCCGTCCCTCCTTTTCCTTCCTCTCATCCAGCCCCAAAAACAACACCAACGGCACCGTCACACTCGAGTTAAACTCCTTAATCATCTCCTTCTCCTCCTTCGCAAACGGGTTTTCCCCGACAAGCCCCCTGATATCCTTATGCGTCGCATACGCCAACTTCGTAGGGTCATGGGCTAGGGGAGCGAGGTTGTTGAAGAGTAGGAAATGCGTAGAGGGGTGCGTCAGTGCGGAAGATATGAATGTGTGGTCGGCGCGGAGGAAGGACACGCGGTTCAGGGGGGAGCCGGAGAAGTAGTTGGCTACTTCGCGGCCGAATTTGCGGGTTAGCATTGAGTCCACGTTGGGGTGCGCTGGCTGGGGGAGATCGGGTTGGGGGGGCATTTTACGGGGGACGATGGGTCCGATATACGAGTAGATGAGATGGAATAGGCGGGTATGCGGGATAGAGGAAAGAGCAGAGAGAGATGGAAAATGAGAGGGAACTCGTTTTTGTTTACGGAAGATACAGCAAGTAGAGATAGGTGGGATATAGTGGGGTAGACAGTTCAATATCGGACCCAAAAACGCCCTTGGATTTCTAATCACACTGGTAAAAAGACCCTTATTCCCGGAGTTTGCTGCGGGATTGATGGGTGTTTACTATTCCTTTACGCAAAACGATTACTAGATATGAAGGATAATCATCCTTCCCGAGCAACTCTGTGGACTTGCTGTTCCATGGGGATAGCGAGCGTTTTTCGCCGCTTGATCGTTCATACCATACTGTACAATGTACCATTGAATGTACTTTATCGAGTATCGGAAAATGACGTCTGGATTGGCACCCGCCCCAAGGTCTCGTCATCCCGAGGTTCCGGTTCGTGCTATCCCGTAAGAGCCAAGTAAGTGTGGGGTGTACTATCACGTGACTACAAAATACCTATCAGGTGAGCTGGAAAACCTAGAGAAAGTCTCTTTCATCTTTATCAATATATCGAATTGTCGTTCTAGGAGCATCAATTCGATTTCGAACGAGGATACTCTTTTAATTGTTGCACAATTGGGTCGGGTAGTTACTCGAGGCCACCATTGAATAGGGGATTGTGTAACCATTGGATTGTTCGTGATTTCTGGTGGTGGTTTTTGAAAAGTGGGAATAGAGTCATACTTGGGGGAGTTTTTGGGTAGAGATTTTCATCTCAGATTTCACAGCTTTGATCGCTTCTTCATTTCCCCTAAATTTTCGAGGATATACGAATAATCAAGATGGTTCCACCAGCTCAGAACTTGAATTTGGATATTGCTGCAATTTCAGGGATTCTTGGGTATGTCGTCCGCGTTTCAGCACAGGGAAAGAAATACTGACACAACATGCAGATCTATATCAATTGCATGTTGGATTGTAGTATTCAGTCCTCAGATCATTGAGAATTGGAGGAGAGGCTCAGTCAGTATTCTATACTCCTTCTCTCTTTGTAACCGACGGTTAGAGAAACAGAGGTGCTAATTTGACAACAGGCTGATGGATTATCTTTACAATTCATCATAATATGGTTAGCTGGTGATGTATTCAACATCTGGGGTGCCGTACTTCAAGGTGTACTTCCAACCATGGTGTGTCACAACCTAAATTTCATCCGAGAATCGCAATACTAATCCTCACAGATCATCCTCGCCGTCTACTACACAATAGCCGACATCGTCCTCCTCGGCCAATGTTTCTACTACCGCGGCTTCACCTGGAAAGACGAAGTCAAGCCAGCTCCCAAACCAGCCGCAAACTCAATTGGCGAACCAAACGAATCAACCGGTCTGCTACCTCCATCCCACAACACAACCAACCAACGACGCCGCTCAAGCGCCATCTCCGCTCAACATCTCTCCCCCGTCGTCCCCCTCCTCGACGCCCCCAAACCCACCACCTCGCAGCCCCCCGCTCTCGCAAACGCGAAACCCACCACCCCCCTACAAACCTTCCTCTTCAACTTCTTCTCCATCCTCCTCGTCTGCACCGCCGGTGTCGTCGGCTGGTACATCTCCAACCGCACCTCACACTCCCACCACAATCCCCCCTCCGCACCCCCCGAATCCGAACCCGACCAACTCACCTTCTCCTACTGGGGCCAAATCTTCGGCTACCTCTGCGCCGCTCTCTACCTCGGTTCCCGCATCCCGCAACTCCTTCTCAACTACCGACGTAAATCCACCTCCGGCATCTCCATGCTCTTCTTCCTCTTCGCATGCATCGGGAACCTCACCTACGTGCTTAGTATCTTCGCGTACGAAGCGTCTTGTGCGCAAGCGGGTAGGAATGAGACCGGAAAGGGATGCGAGCCCGGACAGGCGGGGAGAGAATACGCACGGTATATAGCTGTGAATGCGAGTTGGCTTGTAGGAAGTGCGGGGACGCTGTTTTTGGATGCGGGGGTATTCGTGCAGTTTTTCTTGTACGGGGAGGGAAGGGGAGAAGTGGAAGATGGAGGGGTAGAGGAGGAGGAGAGCGCGGTTGGTGGGGATGTTTGATTGAATGAGTGGTAAGGGAATGATTGAATGAATAGCAAGGGAATAGGGCAGAAAAGTTTGGAAGGAAAATCTGTAGATTATTTGGTTGTATTTTTATTGTACAAGAAACAAGTAAACCATTTTGAGTTCTTCTATTGAGAAGCCCTTGTTACTGTGAGGTCAGATCGTCTTAGCATTTCCCCCTAGGACCTCCAAGTGAGCATATTAACCAGCACCCCAACACCATGCAACCAAGCAAGCATTTGCCAATCTAGCCAATCAAATCCCCGTACCGTCATTGCCATCCCATCACCCAGTCTAAGCATTCGCCGCCCTCCTCTTCTGCTGATCCCTCGCCACCTTCTTAAAGAACGCATTACTTTCCTGCTTCTTCTTCTTCAACTCCTTATTCTTACTCCTATTCTGCTCAATATACGCCATATCCTGCCCGCCCGCCAAATCACTCAACTGACCCGCCGTGCGTCTCACATTAGCCTTCTTCGCCCTCGGCTTCCCATCATTCCGATGGAACAAATCATCTCCGATTTTCTCATCATCCCACGCATCCGTCGCCTGCTGCAGAATGACGTTTTGCAGTAATTCGCGGCGCTCGGCTGGGGTAGAAAAAGCCAGTCCAGGAAGATTCTCGATGCCTTGGAGATGGGTGATGACTTTGAAAGCGTAGCCTTGGTCGACGAGGAAGGCTTGGCGTTTCGAGGAGTAGTACATTTCCTGGGTGTCTTTAGAGACAAGGGAGTAGAAGAAGGCGTTGAAACCTTCGTCGTTACGACGTTTGGCTCGGAGAATTCGTCCGAGTCTTTGGGCTTCTTGACGACGAGAACCGTAGTGAGATGAGATTTGGATAAGACAGGTGGCTTCGGGTAAATCGAGGGAAGTATCGCCGATTTTCGAAAGGAAGAGTGTGTTGATGTTCTCATTGTGCTGAAAGTTCTCGAGAATTCTAAGACGCTCTGGTTGGCCAGTTCCTCCATAGATGAAAGCTTTGTTAAGTTTTTGAGCGTATACTTTTAAGGCGTAAACGTTGTCAGAGAAGACGATGATTTTATCACCACGCTTCTCATGGTAGTCTATGAGAAACTGGCATGCCTGGAATTTACGAGGATTCATAATATATAGCAAAGCCCGCTTTCGGCTGGTTTCCCTCAAGTATTCTGAGTAGAACTCGGTCGTCATTGGACACCACACCTCAGCACATTGCACCTTTGCAATATGTCCTTGTTCTGCCAGCTCCATCCAGTTGGCTTCGTAAAGTTTTGGCCCAATCAAGAAGTTCAAATCACGAATCTTGTCATCCTCACGAAGTAGTGTGGCTGTCAACCCCAACTTCGAGTGAGTTTTGATTGAAGATGTGACTTTTCTGAAGATATTGGCCGGCACAACATGCACCTCGTCCAACAGCATCAACCCCCATTCTCTGTTTTGCAAAAAGTCCATCATCTTTGCTGCGTCATATGACCGTGAGCGGGTCTGAGTTACCATCGAATATGTGGTAACAATGATACCAGTGCTCCTAGTGAACTTCTCCTTGTGATCAGATGTGAACACCGCAACATCAGCAGGGTTGATATTGGACCACTTCAAGAATTCTTGTCGCCATTGAACGACAGACATAGAACTTGTACAGAGCACAATGATACCTTTCTTAATGGTGCAGGCGGCGGTGATTCCAACTAAAGTTTTTCCCGCACCACAAGGAAGAACAATAATACCGCTCTTCGCTCTGCCGTTACCAAACATCTTACTCAAGCTCTTCTCTTGATAATTTCTAATCTGTGCGCTAGGCCTGAGATCGATTTCCAAATTGGGATTGGCTGTATCATTACGGAAATCATACTCCTCAAGAATTGGCAAGCCGAGCTCCAAGCATCTTTTCTGAGTGGGTTCTACACCAACATCAGCAATCTCAAAAGCGTGAACGGCATCTGTATCATCCTCATCATCGTCGTCCTCGTTGAGGGTTGCAAAAATGTCCTCTTGAGTAGGTACCTCTCCATCCTTTGGCTTCTCTTCCTCCTTCTTTGATGTATCGGTAGCTTGCTGTACTCCAGCAGCATTTCCTGTGCCCGGAATGACCAGTCCTCCCATAGTGGGTGCTACCGCGGTAGTAATATCAGCAGTCCCATGTATCCGGTATGGGCTAATAACAGGATCTCTCAACAGACGCTGAAGTAATTCCGGATCCGCACTTTCTACATAGTACTTGTTATTCTTAAGAACAAGCTTAACTTTGCCATAACTTTGAGTGCAATTCATGATATATGCTCTTAAATTATCTGGAATCGGTATCTTTGAAAGTCTGTCCAAAACATTGATAATATCCTTGGGATCCAAACCGACCGAGACAGCTGCGTAGAGACTGTGAGGCGTGAGAGCATATTCATGTAAGAACGTAGGCCGCGACAGAGGTTCAGCAACTGTAGTCAAAAAGTCCTGCGCATGCGATGCGAGCGGAGAAAAACTCTCTAGAATAATTCGTCCCTTCTGAGGATCTATCCATAAGGGGCGATTGTCGTGATCAGGCTTCAAAGAAAGGTATGCGAAATCATTATTGCCAAAGTGATGGCTCGCAGAATCTCTCTTAGTGGACTTCTTCACCGCATAATGATCGATTGAGAACTTATTAACCGCATTGTCTATATTCGCTGCTTCAGTTTCACTGGCTTCTTCACCGGAGAAGTCATCGTCGCTGGAACCGACACTGCGCGGTGTTGCAGGCCCTGGAGTAGAGGCAGCCGAATCTTTGTTCGTTTTAGAGGATCCTCGAACACCTAAATTCTGTTAGTGATTATGAATATCTAGTGAAGCAAACGCAAAGCCTCATACTTGATGAAGCTTTTCTTTTTAGAGGCATCTGGAATAGCTGTTTGACAGATCTTCTCCCGTCGATGAATGATGTATTAGAAAGGATGAAAGGCGAAGTCTGAGGTTTAAGGTTGGATATCAATGACAAGGGTGAGTAACAAAGCGCTAGAGCCGAACCTAGAGAGCCTGGACCTTTTTTAAAGTGGCGCGTGAAAATTAAGCCGAGCCGAATCGCGTGGGTGATTTTGATAATCCAAGATTAACTCGTTGATATCGAGGAAAGTTCCAGGCGCCGACGATACTGAGTCTCCAGCTCACGCAATTACCTCACACTAGATCTTGCACTGCTCCACAATGTGGTAAGTATTTCTGGCTATCGTTAGGGAAACGTAGTGCCTGACAAGTTTGTAGTAAACATATTCTCAACGCACAAGTTTCCATCCGATCGCCTTGCTGTATGGAGAATACTTGACTTCGCCAGCTATCCCATACTAAACAGTGATTTAGGTCGAAAATGGTTCGACTGTGCTGAATGCCACCATGAGCAAGAAAGCCATCCTCTTCGTAAGACAACAGAAATGGTAAGTAGCAACCCCTCCCCCTTATCCACATTTTCTACCCCTCATACTGATCCCACCCCAGACATTCGCATGCAAGAAATGTAAGAAAGCCTTCAGAAAAGACTATGCCGACGAGACGGAAGAAAGCGACGAATACTGCCCTCACTGCGATAACCACTTCGTTATTGAAGCCAAGACACCACAGCCTGTACTTAAGTTCGAGGTGGACGACCCTCGAAAGGTTAGCACTATGATGGAGGCTCAAGATGAGAGACTGAAAAAAGATGAATTAAGAACTATTTTCGACGTGGAGGAAGCGCCAAACAAGCTGGGATAATGACGGATTTTATGAATTCGTGGAGTAAATGGTTGTCTGAATTTAGCGGCATGGGAATCGGACGCTTTGCAAAGGCGTGGTGTATATGATAGTATAATACAAAAACAATAACAGGATCGTGGTTTCGTTAAAACTTCGGATTCAGGAAAGTGTGGGCAGGTTCCAAAAATGCGGACACAGAGCTTGAGTCAGTCATTCATCGCTCATTGCTATAATACAAAGGCTCTATGAAGTGCAGGGAGTCATTAAATTCTACGCCACCCTATTGAGCTGAAGCATCATCTGGACCTCTCGTTAAGATAGCTGCAGTGCCTCCTGACCTGCCACCCTTCTTCTTAGCAGCCTCCTCGGACTTCTCCTGCTCAATATCCTTGACATATTTCTCGATATCTTCAACCGGCAACATTTCAATCAGTTTGCCTGGTGCCATAATAGCAATCTCGATATTCTTTGCTCCGGTCTGCACAACCTCCAGTAATGACTTGATAGTCAACTTGATGGTGGCCTCTCTATCCATATCATCCTTATGGTTTCTCTCTAGGAATTCTCGTACAGTCTTGCTTGATCGACCAATGGCATTGGCCTTCCTGTAGATGTGTTAGAGCAAGCAAGGCTCCAGATTTTAACGCCACTTACCACGCCGAGTAGATACCTGATGGCTCAGTCTGGTATAGTCTTGGAGTCTTGTCACTGGGGTCAAAGCCAACAATCAATGTACTAATACCGAATGGTCTCACACCACCACTTTGTGTGTATCTCTGTTGTACACCAGCGACATATTTCGTGATATACTCAATCGTAACTGGATCCTCCACTGTAAGACGATGCGACTGTGCCTCTAATCTTGCTTTGTCGACTAAGATACGTGCATCGGCGTTGAGGCCTGCGAAGGCGAGGCAGACGTGGGTGTCAACGAGACCGATTTTCGAAGGTGTAATTCGGGTGTCTTGCAACTTCATTGCCGATCGCTTCTCACATCCCAGGACCACAATATCTTTGCCCTTTACCCCAACCGCACATGTTCCTAAACATATATGAGCTGTTGATCTAGGGTCATTGCAATTATATCAAATACCTCTTTTGACAGCTTCGAGGGCATATTCAACCTGGAAGACATGACCGTCCGGACTTCAAGCTGTTAGTAGGAACTTCATATTTCTCAATACAAGTAAACATACCTGAAAACTAATAAATTGTTAGCTACCCTTACATTAACCGGGTTGACTAGAGAAAGAGCTTACCAGACAGCGCTCTATCATATCCTGAAGCCATGGTTTATGATGTTTGCAAACTCGAACTTGGAGGAAATTTTTGGGTATCTTAAAAGAGTGATTGGAGTTTCTAAAGGACACAGAAATTATTGATGGAGCTTGCTTGATGTTTGGCGGCAGGCAGCTCAGCATACGAAGCTACGCGACGGGAAGGTCCAACTGGTGACTAAGGATCCTCAGGCACTAAGCAGAATCGACTCACCGCCTTCATGGTTGGTGGGCTTTGGGTAAAATATGTGATCGGAAATCTACGACCGAGCTCGCAAAAACCCCACTCCGAATTTCTGCCGTCATTAACTGTACAAGTATTATTTGAACTACTAATTCTCAAGTCAAGAAAGAAATCTTCCTAGTTGATTTCCTAGACAAAAATGGCGATTCGTTCAAGAATTGCCCTTTCGGCTCGAAGAGCTCGAGTATCTTCTACTCCATGTTCTAGATGCAAAAGTTTGAGACCTCTAACACAAACTCGATGGCAAAGTACTGCGACGACAGAGAATACTGAGGGGATCGCAAAAGGCACAACCGGAACTTCGAAAACCATAAAATTTACATCCGAAACGTATCCCGAGATCAAACGAGACTCGAAATATACAAAGATATCCGAAGAGCATGTCAAATACTTTAAAGAAATACTAGGAAAGGAATCTGCCATTATCGACGGTGTTACAAAAGATGCTACGGATGATATTGAACCGTTCAATGGCGATTGGATGCGCAAATATAAAGGACATACGAGTTTAGTGCTGAAGCCTGGTTCAACAGAGGAAGTGAGCAAGGTTTTGAAATACTGCAATGATAATATGTTGGCAGTTGTTCCGCAAGGAGGAAATTCTGGACTTGTAGGAGGATCGGTTCCGGTTTTCGATGAAATCGTAATTAATATGAGTCGCATGAACCAAATTCGATCGTTCGACGAAGTTTCGGGAACTCTGGTTGTAGATGCTGGTTGTATTTTGGAAACTGTGAGCGGTTACTTGGCTGAAAGAAAACACATCTTCCCTCTAGATCTAGGCGCAAAAGGATCTTGTCATATTGGAGGTAATGTTTCAACGAACGCTGGAGGTCTACGATTACTGCGCTACGGAAGTCTGCACGGAAGTGTTCTTGGAATTGAAGCAGTATTGCCAGACGGCACAATCGTCGATGACCTCTCGAAGCTACGCAAAAACAACACAGGTTACGATCTCAAACAACTCTTCATCGGCGCAGAAGGCACAATCGGCATAGTAACCGGAATTTCCATTCTCTGTCCCCAACGCTCCCCCGCCATCAACGTCGCATTCTTCGGTCTCGAATCCTTCTCAAAAGCCCAGGAAGCGTTCAAAGAAGCCAAAGGTCAACTCTCTGAGATCCTCTCCGCCTTCGAGCTCATGGACTCCCAGAGCCAAGCTCTCGTGCACAAAGTAACCAACAACAAACACCCGCTCGAGGGTGAACACCCCTTCTACTGCCTCATCGAAACCAGCGGATCCAATGCGGAACATGACACGGAGAAGCTCGAAAAATTCCTCGAGTTCGTCATGCAGAAAGAAATCGTGTCAGACGGTGTCGTAGCCGAGAACGAAACTCAAGTGAAAACCCTCTGGGCCTGGCGCGAGGGCATCGCCGAGTGTCTCGGCCACTTTGGCGGCGTCTACAAATACGATTTATCGATTCCGCTCAAGGAACTCTACTCCCTCGTCGAAGACGTGCGCGCGAAACTCGACAAAGCGGGGCTGATCGGCAATACGGATGAGTTTCCTGTCGTAGATGTTGTGGGATACGGCCACATGGGCGACTCGAATCTGCATCTGAATGTCGCGACAAGAAGATACGATAAAGCAGTTGAGAAACAGCTGGAACCGTTTGTGTATGAGTGGATTAAGGAGCGCAATGGGAGTGTTAGTGCGGAACATGGCTTGGGATTGGCGAAGAAGAATTACATCGGGTATAGTAGGAGTGAGACGATGATTAGGCTGATGAAGCAGATTAAGAATCTTTACGATCCGGTATGTGCTTTTCTTTTCTTTTCTTTTCTTTTTGGGGTTGGAATGGTTTCGCTGTTGCTTGTGGATGGATGGATGGATGGGGGTTTTGGAGGAAGTATGGCTAATTCGCGAGTTTAGAATGGGATTATGAATCCGTATAAGTATATATAAATACTTGCTTTCTCGAGTTAAGATCGCATGAGGGATTTGTAGCATGAGGTGAGGTGAGATGAGGGCAGGGCTAGACAGGCACAAAAAGACGTACCTGATCAATCCCACTGTCTTGTATATACGGACGAGCGAAAGATGTTTTGTCACTTATGTACCGCACCTCCTTAGAGAATGGTTCGTTTCAAGCCAGCCAATTGCTTGCTTGATCGAATCATCACTTCGATGAAAGACCTGGAACGTTATGATAATTTATGTAAACCATATACGAATTATTAGATAGATTACGAAATACCCAGTACAACATACCATATATTCTCAAGTTTCACAAAGTCACAAAAGAGTCTTAGGAGATGGAGATGCATGATGCATGATGAATGAATACATACAGCCATTGGAGTGTAAATAGAATAACTTTTTTATTTCTCTTTGACTATATCAAGATATCTCTGATATAGCAGAGCACAGCATCACCTATATGAACCACGCGCATTTTCTTTTATAGATACATATCTTCCTCCATTACAGAGTGTGTATGTCATTCCTAGATAGCCGATATTCTGCACCGTGCCTGGGGACGGCGAGGAAATCCCCTGTTGTAATGTATCTATCCCGTGTCCAGATTCTCGGTCTTGCTTTCGAGTGTGGTTGGCCAGAGAGAGAGGTTATCATACTCCGTTCTAAGGTACGTAGGTAGTGGTGAAAAGGGCCGATACATAAGGGTTAGGCGGGCGGCTCTGCGATTCTGGATTGGTAGCGTATGTCTCAGAATCTTGCAGGCAATGGCAAGAGTAGCTGCCACAAGTTGCTTCGTATAATATCCACCATGCGTACATTCAGACTCAAATATTGAAGTCATTGACAGTAACTTCAATACAGTAGCTTCTGGCCGATAACATAGATGGGACTACTCAAAAACGTTTCCTACAAACGAATGATCATTCTGTCACCAATCACAAACACAGCTCGGCATCCAAGTCTAATATCGATGACGGCGGTGACCGATAGAGGGAGTGCGGTTGTAGCAGGGCTGCTGGCTTGAAATGACTTTATATCCCATAGCGTTGATCTGTCTGGTAATTCCTTCGAGGTGTTATGCCTGGATCTGGGTCTTTCGTCTATGGAATAGCCGTGTAAGAGCTACGCTCACGTAGCTTTCAAGATGATCTAGTATATATTCAATTTCACTTCCACTGCACACCAACGACGTATACAGAGAGGTTGTGTCATCTCAAACCGCCTCGCCGACAATTACCACATGGAGACTGCAAGCAAGATGCCTATAGCGGACGAGATTATTGATTTCAGCTTCGAGTTCATCACAAAAACAATCCGCTCGACGGTCTGGTTCCGCTCAAGGGCCACGTTGAACACTTTTACCTTTTCTGTCGATACCCGTAGATTGTAGTAAACTCCGCAGGCTCCCTTCGGCATGAGAGCCACTCCTCATTCTCGCTTGACGAGTATGGGCTTGATTCGGGGGTTTGCTCCACGGTAACCAAGAACTTAGACTTCCTAGAATGGATGGTTTCGGTGGAGGCTGAGGTTGGGGCAGCAAAGTGGAAGCGACGGATTCATTCCGGATCAAGGTAGGCTTGGGTGACATCAATCCATGTAGAGTTGGCGATTGCAATGGGGTCATCTCGTCATGAGCGGGAATATGATTGAACGTTGCAGCGGACGTTTGAGGTCGTGCAGGTTGACTGACTAAGAAGGTTGGAGAAACAAGCTGAGGTTTCGGGCCTTGTTTGAAATGTTGGGCGTTGTCTATAATGATCGAAGCGAATGTGGCAGCTCTTGGTCGTGCGTGCTTGGCCGGTTTGTCAGGAAGGCTTTCGGAAGCGGTGTTATCTTCAGTCACTTCAGAACTTGATGTTGAAACTTCAACTTCCTTTCTTGCAACTCGTCCGCGGACCTCATCTTCCAGAACGGCAGCAGGCTTTTTCCTTGATTTGTCCTCTTCGGAGGATCTTGAAGATGACATGATCGTTTCAAGGGTACCATAGGCGACGGACTTTGGTCTTCGACTTCCTCTTGAGCTCCGGGCTGGAGGTCGTGTATAGTCTTCATCAGCAGCAATGACTTGCAATGTTGGAGCACTTGCATCAGCAACAGATCCACCACCCGCTTGTAGGATTCGATCTCCAGTACCATGGGGTGGATGGTGGAACTCGTGTTGATTGGCCAAACTGTATTTGCTCCTAGCACAAATTTCGGCAATCCTCTCCAGATCATCTGAAACACTGTGTTTTATGTCATCCATAATTCCCTTGAAGCTAAAGGCTTCGACGGGCGGAAGCTTAAGATCCATTTTTGCTTGGCCTATCCCGGCTGCCCCATTCTGTTTTTTGGCAGCGAGAGGATCTCGTTGTAGCGAGCGGGGTTGGACGGCTCCAGAATACGTTCGCACAATCACTGGTTGATTGAATGTCTCGCCGGTGGATTTCGCATACCGATGATGTGATCGATTCGTGCCGTTGAGGGAGCGAAGAGCTGTAAGACGATGTGCTACCTTTGCCTCGTCGAGAATATGTTCACCGCGAGCGGCTTCTTCAGATTCAACCAAACTGGCACTAGAAGTATTGGAAGTCCATAAACTTGGTGGCAGAAAATGCAGCGGAAGTGAGTGACGTCTATTATTATTCGTATTTGAGTCAGAGTTCGAATTGTAATTGTTGTAGTGGTGGGTAGTTGAGAGAGATTTTGAAGTGGTGTGAGGCCGCATGTGAGTATGAGTGGGCGCGGGCGCGGGTGTGTGAGTGTGTGGTAATGCATCTGCTCCTACACCCGCCGAACGTACATTTGGCGACGTGCGAGTTGTTGTCATGATGTGGAGACTCCGTTCTCGTTCAATTGCTCTCGAACTAATGAATTGCAGGCATAATTGAAAGGAGTAGCAATTGCATAGTCCAACAAGGGGAAGGGAGAGGCCTTTTCAAAAGGAGAAATCAAACGAGTCTCAAGTATATGAGGTTGTGTTGTGTTGGCCGGGATATCTTTTCTTTGGTATGAGGAAATTTGCGTGGCAGACTTTCTATGGTCCCCTTTTTTCCCTTGAAGCCAGTCGAATTCCAATCATCGCAATGTTTGTTCCCAAGAGCTGATGCGAACTTATTGGGGTGGCTCGGTGGCTTGCTTGCAATGCGGTCGGTGTGTTGATTGGCGGGAGATTTACCCAGTGGTGCCAGTCACGCCACTACTCTCGCGCCACTACTGTAAAGGTTAGCCGCTTAACCCCGCAAAAGTGTCCATGCCCGCGAACCTTCCCGAATGCGCATCAACGCAACGCCTGGAACGAGCGAACCATACTTCGTAACCACAATCACAATCGTCAACTGCAACCACACAGGTGAATCTCAACACTCATCCTGAAGCTATCACAGTTGTGTGATCCGCTAGCTTTGATAATCCGCAACACTGGTCTAGTTTGCCAGCACGATGGCAAGAGAGGACGATAACGTTAACACGAACGATCAATCGAAGAGCAATGGCTCCACTCGATCCGATTCTAGTAATCCTTTTATCCGCTTTCGACATTACGCCGATGAACAAGTGAGCTCAGTTCTCCAAGGCTTCATCGGCATTCCTTCAATCTTTTCGCGACCAACTGGCAATCAACAGTGGGCTGTATTTGATGAAGAACTGCGTAGACGGGACAAGCTGCAGGCAAGGCAGAGAGAACTAAAAGAGGCCGCAGAGGAAATACAGAAGAAAGAGAGCTCAAATAAAGTCGACAAGGCCGAGCAAACGTATGGATATCCCTACAGATCGCCGAATAATCAGTCAATGTCGGAAGAGCTGAAAAGCACTGATGTCGAAAGACCACACCTACCATCCGCAGAGGACGCTCCCAGAGGGTGTGCAAAGATACCGCCAGGTACTAGTGGTTACTCAGACATGCATGGGTTGCTATCTCAGTTACATGGCAATCTTCTGGATAACTTCGGCTCTTACGAACTTCCTTTATACTCTCCATTGCATTCAACAATGGTATCCAGCGGCCCAGTGTCACACATGGTCAATGAAATCATTGGGTCACTAAGTCCTATAGTATTCGGCACTACGTCCAACAGCCTTTCATTATTGCCTTATCTGATGGCCTCCCCTTACTCTCCCCTTCAATTGTCACTCAACCAAGCATTACACCGCGAGATGGGGTTCCTCCGCAGGCGTAACCCCACCCAAACCGCACCGGATGACTTTCCTTATCGTGAAGCATTCGAAGATTTGCTTCTGACTACACAAGGAAAAGAAATGCCTAACAGGAAAAACTTCGTTGCAAAGGAACATCCAGAGGACGTATTTTCAAGTCTGAACAATGGTATGGTTTGGGTTGAGCGACTTCGCACACTAGGGCTACTGAGTATCCCTAATTCTGACGAGCATGACTCCAATAACAAGGGGATTGCCTCGTATAATAACACCCAAGGTTCTCGTGTGAGAGCTCAAAAACCAAATGTACCCACTCCATCCGGGAAAGGTGCGAGAGATCCTGAGACAGAGGAAGAGATGTATGAAAGTCTTTTGACCAGTGCATCTGCCACGCCTGCGGAGTTTTTCTCAAACCTAGAGTCGACCTTTTCGGCGGTAGAGAAATTGATGAAGAGCACTACTAGAGGATTCGAAGACAGCCGTTACATAAGTCAGGAGCAAGTACATGGCTCACAGAATCAATATTCGACCGCGAGTGGCCCCGATGCCGAGAGGGAAGTCAACTCAAGCACCAGTGTTACCCAATATACCAACGATGATGGGACCATGGAGTCAACAACTACAGTCTGGAAAGAGTTCGCGGATGGACATGAGACGGAGACCAGCGAAACTCGACAGATCCCCATCTCTGTGGCTAAGGAGCCAGTTACCAGAAATCAACTAACAACTCCTATTACGGCTTCCGAGAAAGAAATATCGTCTACTTCGACAGTGGAACATCATACCGACACAGATGGAAGCGTCAGAACAACAATAATTGTCAGTAAGAGATTCGCCGATGGAAGAGAGACAAGGACAACATCAAGTCATACTTCTTGGCCTGGCGATGAACGAAGTGGTTGGCAAACCGGCGGAAACCAGGACGCCAATGCTAAGAGTGTGCAATCAGACAAGCAGCAAGGCGAGAAGAAAGCGAAGAAGGGTTGGTTTTGGAACTGAATGATCTTACGAGTATATTTTGGGATCTTTGTATAATATGTAGAAAAGGGTAACGAGTTTCAAGGTAATTGGATAAGCGGGGGAGTTTTTTTTTGCATAAGTTTATGACAGAAGTTAAATTCTCTCCTTTCTCTGTCAACATCAGCGTCAGGTAGTTGGGGCTAGTTTGTCCTACTTCTATTTACCCTCAAATATAACATTTATGAGTACAATTTTATATTTTTCCGAGTAAATTTAAATCGGTGGTTTCTATAAGTTAGTATAAAGAAACGTTAAATTTGTTATTAACTAATAATTTATATTGTAGGGTGGTCGAAGTGAGAGTACGTGCATCCCCATAGCACGTATAGAAGGTGATCCAGAAGATAGTTACTCTGTACTGCACTATATAGGCAAAAGCAGGAGAATAAAGCAGTCTGATTCTTCTAACTACATAGAAACTGATTCCTTATACTATATAACCTATCTAGGTAGCTTACAATAACCCAAATGGAGGATACGGCACCCCTAAAATATGTAGAGGTGTTGTGTTGTCAGAGGGCACAACGGACAACATCCAGCGGGGTAGCATTTGGGTAGTAGTAGTGTCACGTTACACATAGGATGGACGCTACTTCTGCTTCTTGTAATTCTCTGTTCACGTCTGTCACATTCAATATAGTTGATATTATTACTCTTTGGATGAAATCTTAACATTCTACTATATATTACACTTTAAGAGTGACAATATACAATGCTTTGCAAGTATTGCAAGTCTTTTGGTTACGATCAGCTCGTCGGTGAAGGCTGCCCTCATCATGAGAGTTGGTCGGATCTGTTAGCTTCAGCTGAGGACGGCTATGAAATTTGCGAACTCGTTGAGTTTTTTAGTCATTGGAATATTTATGCACCCACCAAGCCTCTCGCAGAAGTGCAATTACGAGTCTTTCTTCGTTATCAAAACTTGTGTGGCAGGAGCATTCACCTCCAAGGGATGTTGTTGTCTCAAGTCTCCGTCATATTGAGGTTTGCACAAGAAGTTGTATGGTTGCATGTTGTATAACAGCCTCTTATTCCTAGCTAACTTTACTAGATGGCCTTTTTCGAGATATGTTAGTTCGACGACTGATTACAGACACGATCACGTTACAAGATTCCCTTGATCTGGCAAAAAATGGCAATACGAATGTGCCGACACCCACTTTCAGTGCCCTGCTATAGAAGACTAACTATTTCCAACGCGTGTAATCGATGTTGGCTCCCAGTTGATTGAGCCCCGCTTGAATGGGTCTAGGGGAAATCTCCTGGGGAAATGAGCTGCACTCAGTCATTGTTGGGGCCAATCTTTGCAAATGAAGACGATAATTGCTAATTTAGAATGTCACTGCAAATATCTACCGCTCCAAAGTCTGCCGGCTACATATCGAGATGCAGTTCTGTTCACGAGGGCCTCGGAATACAATACCCTATGGATCGACTCATTGTGCATCATATAGGATTCAAGAGAAGACTGGGTAGCCGGGCCTTCTCGCATGAATCTAGTCTATAGAAATAGCGCAATCACTATAGAAGCCGAAAATTCTCAAGACAGTAATGGTGGCTTGTTTGGCAGTCTTTTTCAGTCAAGGAGACGAAATTTCAAGGACTACCGGCGAACGGAGTGTCACAGTAATATTTTGAAACTCAGAGACGACATTTTTGTACGGGAAAGTCTTTCAAGTCGATGGAATGGGGTTGAATACAATAGGGAGGTCCACTTGGACACCGAGGCTGGACCCCTCAAGAAGAAATCATGTCACCTCGAGTTTTACAATTTCACGCTACCTGTCTCAGATGGCGATGTGTTCTTTATCAAACCACTGAGGAATATATCCAGCAAACTCTTATATTGGAGAATTTATTTCGCGGTCGGACATGTCTGTTACCATCCTATCTTCTGGAAGAGACTCTGAAGTCACCTTCCAAAGATAATACTAGCTGCCATGCCTCGTACTAGTATAACAACCCACGTTTAGTCAATCGTTACTTTGTTCCAGTCGCTGAAGCACAGTTCGCAGTCACCAACGTCATTAAAGATCCATTTGGGGAGGTCTTATTCGGTATCTTGCCAATAGAGGGACATTTCTATGAAGTGTGCTCGTGCAGATTCTCATGCTGCGCCATAGATCGACCCGAACTTTTTGGCGATGGTGAATATCATAACTCTGATAGTGACACGGACGATGTAGAGGATATTGAATGCTGGGAACGAAAGTTTGACCCTCTTTACACTCGATCTCTTGACCGGTCCTACGTGCTGGAAGCCTCCGGATTATGAGCAACAGAAGCTCACCTGCATTAGGATTGCTGGTAAATGGACGCCTAAGCATATCACCAAAGTTTGCTGCTTAGTCCTCCAGCCTGTTGCAGGACAAGAGAGGAAATATGTCAGGGTTGGCATGGTTGAACTTAAAGTATGTAAGGAACAGCCGTGGCAGCTTCAGGGAGTCGAGGTGATCTAAACTAACGAACGGACGAATGAATGAAGCCTACCCCATCATGGCTAAGCCTGAAGGCCCTTTTGGTATCGCATATTACAACCTCTTTCATGTTTTCATATCTCCTTAAGTCCCTGAAATACTTCTTGTAAGCTTTCCGAATCCAATCGTTTAGGTTCTTGTGGATTTCTGCGACGGCTCCCCTCACTACATTGTGGTCTGGTGCCCCTTCAACCTTTCATTGCGGTAGCGCGTGCGGCTACGATATGGGGCTTGAGTCTTGACAAATGTAGTATTTCCATCCCACATTGGTCACCGACATGTAGAATCTGCGTCGGGAATAGACTTGTTTGGCGGAGGTTGGATTCTCTGTCGCTGCTTTGAAACGCGAATCATCTGATTTGAGGAGCTGGCTGACAGTATACTATTTGTGAATGTGGTATGTAGGTGAGTCAATCTATTGCTGCCTCTCTATCTACATCATCGCGGTATTAGCGATCGTACCGGAGAAGCTTCTAATGAGGTCGAATTTCTTTGAAATTGAACAGCGAACCAATTACAAGCTTACTGGTGAAATAGATGCAATGACTGCCTATCTCATCTTTTCTACCATACAGCGTATTGTCGAGCGCTAGATCTATTTGTATCTGTGCTGCCTTCGAGATAACAGAGAAGGACGACTTCCACCTTCACCTCTGACGCTAGTCAACCGAGACAATGAACAAGATTGTTTTCGTCTCATGTCTTTGAGCAGGTCCCAAATATGATATTTCTTCGGCTGGCCAACGGAAAGTTAGATTACCAGCTTGCAATTCACTCGAGCGTGCTTGGAATAGAGGAACCCTGATGGCCAGTCCACAGCTCGCAATTTCCTCGCGTCTATCCGGGCTGGAGATATCTCACTCTTGATATTCTCTAATATTCTCGTTCTCGGGTCAGAATCTTCTCGCACTCAAACTTTCCTACAGAGTGTTTACACAGTTTCTGCTTGATCACTACAAACAGTGATTGCAGTGGGTGGCCAGCCGGTGTTCCTTCTTGAATCAAGTGCGAGGTTCTACCAACGCCGCTTTTCAAATACACGTTCGAACGCGCAAGGAATCCCACAACTAAAGAATCTCTCGCTGAGAGTTCCATCGCCATCACCATGGGTAATTCGAGTTCGGCCCCTTGGAAGGAGTTAGTAAAGTGCTACATAATCCCTCCAGTCATTGTCTGTGTGCTCTAACACCTGAACAGAATGATGGAAGCAAAAGAATACAGCGACCTGAACATCAAATGCCAGTCGAAGACCTTCTACGTGCATCGAGTCATTGTTTGTAGTCAATCGAGCGTCATCAAGGCTGCTATAGATTGGGGTGCTAAGGTGAGATAGACTATTTTCATACTACTTCTCTTTCGAGTCATTGCCGTCTCCTTATCTTGAAGGTCCCTGGTTATATTAATAATATTTCAGGATTCTGTTACAACGGTGCTTCGTCTAGACGATAATGACCCTGAAGATGTCGAACGAATGATCAGATCGATCTACCAGCAACGTGGTGATTACGAAAAAGCCCAGTGTCCACTCATCTGTGTACAGGACTACCTCATAGCCGAGAAATTCCATCTATTCAATATGAAAGAAGTGGCAGTAGCTGGATATATCACGCTGTTTAGTACAAAGGGGTGCTGCACTTCCTCTTTCCTCGCGAGTCTCGAACTCATTTTGGACAGGTTTTCCGAAGTAGATCGTTCTATGACCGAATGGGGTATGTATGGGGTGGCTGTAATGTGGGCAGCTTTGCATATGGATGAGCTGAAGGATACGCCTGTGTTTAAGAATCTTTGCAAGAATAATGCAGATTTCACTATGGACGTTATGGCAGCGATGACCGATCCTGAGCTACAAGCTTCTTTTACCGAAGGTCATAAGCCAAATCGTGAGCTACAAACGCCTATTACCAAAGGTCACAAGCCAATGTCATGGTTATCGTGGTCATCGTGGTTGTCGTATTTTGCGAAGCTAGCACTTGGATTGGCGAAAGTGTTGGAAAAACAGTGTGAGCCATGATATCGATCTTGGGAGTCGGTCCTGTTTCGTAGTGGCAAGAAGAACTGATGGACTATGAGTCAACATCGTCGACTTTATTCTGCAGCTTGTTATGTCTATTATCAGGACTTCTAAAGTTAAACAGACCACCTCCAGTGTCAGTAAATTCGACTGCTATTGAGTAGTTGTTAATACATCGCATCACTTCTCAAATCTATCAATCATGGTGCACCATCTAACATGTGATAATATTCAGCCTCCAAACTCCCTACATACCTACTTTTAACCGGACGCATGTCACAGGCTAGACCTTCATATCCAATCCTTTCCTCAACAGACGACATGATTTGCAGCTCGCTGTCCGAAACACTGACCCTTTGGCCCTTTTTCTCTACTGTATATGCATCATCATGCATACCCAAGGCAGACTCACGATAGTATCGCCCCGCCTTATCCTAAGGTTGCCGCTCTTTCGCCCCTTTCGCCCCTTTCGCCCCTTTCGCCTTCTTCTTTCCTGGTTTCGCCTCCTTCTTTCATGATTTCGCCTCCAAGCGCCCAAAACAGACCATAAAAGAAATCATGAGGCTGAACACTTGCATCGCTCAACCACTCGATAACCAGCCGATAACCACCCCCGGCTCCCAATGCACCAATCCCACTCCCAAATCCCACGCTAAACCCCACCAATCTCATCCATCTCACTAACCCGCATACCGCACACCAACCATCCCACCCAACACACGCACAGCCAAAGGTGTGCTCGTGCTCGTGCTTGTTTACACGCAGACAAAGCAGGCAGAAGGATCCACCCGCCTCACTGAGTTCACTTACCTGCCGAGCGAACGTCCGTTTGACACGTCCGACTACTGCACGAGTATTGTACGTTCTTTTTTTCTTGCGTTTTCCGCTTCCGGATGCGTTGAGTGCGTGCGTGCTTGCCTGCTGCTGTATACATCCCTGCAATGCTGTATGTGCGTATGTAGCTCTTATCAGTCTCACTCTCATCAAAACAACTGGCGGGGAACATGACATTGCATTACATTACATCGCATCTACACGCAATTACAAAACAAAGAAGCCATTCCGAGTGGCGGCGAATGAGTCAAAAAATCCAGTACAATACTTCGTACAGTATTAGTCTAGGCTGCCAGCCCCTCAGACGGCCGGCCGGATTCTCTGATTGCCATACAGTACACACAATTTTTCAGACTTTGGGTAGCAGATGACGGCGATCTGAGCGGGAGAAAAAAGTGATTGGATAGCTAGCCGTGTTGTGCATGATAGGATAGGATAGGTAGGTTTGACTTGCTTGCATATATAATCTGTATTGGGATCACGACAGCCAGCAGATAGATTGAGAGAGGAAGAAATTTCTAATCGTGCATTTCTTCTTTGGGGGGATTGATTTTGTGACTTTTTGGATTTTTGCTTTGGTTACATGGTTGATGAATGAATGATTGAGGAAGGGTTTTGACAACGAAGATAACAACTTATGATTTTGAGCTGGTGTTTGCATTCGGCTTGCTACTTCGCTTTCGATTTCAATTTCTAAGTCCTAGTCGGACGAAAGGCTTCGAGCTGCGGATTTGCTTACCTTCCTTCACGCATACTCGGCAGCACAATCGCAAATGCTTCATTCTACGCACTTGTCCCCGAAAAAAATATAGTCAACAGCACGCAAAATGCCACCACCACCCTGCCACTCTTGTCAAGACACTCAGAACATCCTCGCTCAGACCACACTCGCTCTCGAAGAAGCATCGCACGTCTACAGTAAACTCCTCCCCTTTGTGCAAAAATCGCATGCGAAACATTTACTCGGAGAAGATGTAGTCGTACTCGAGAGAATGTTAAGTGGGGCTTTGAGAAGGTTAAGGAATCTAGATACTGACAGCCCGGCCGAAACTGAAGAAAGAAGAGAAAGATTACGGCGGCTAGCCGGGCTGCCATTATTTCAGCGTGGTGAAGAGAGCCTGGAGAAGGATCACAGCGAAGAAAACAAAAAACCAAATCTCAATGCTCCGACACTGCGCCTCGTGCCGAATTGGCCGTGGGAAGATCTCAAAATCCCGTTTATAGATTCTGCGATCGAATTACAGAGTCCGCTGAAAGTAGAAGAGGTACTGCTCGATGACGATGTTTTAGTGGAAAGAGATGAGCGGTGTATGGAGATGTCGTACAGAGCGAATCCCGTCATGCCAGATCTGGTTCACGTGTTGAAAGCGGTGCGAGTATGGCTCGCGGTTTTTTTCGAGGAGAAGGAATTACCAATTCCGGTGGAGATCGTCCGACAGCTTTGGCAGGCTGAGAAGGATCTGGGGTTGGAGATGCTGCCGACTACGGATTGTTCCTGGAATAAGGATTATCAGGAATTGAGGAAGGAAGTGCTCACCGTACATACTGAGGGGCCGGTGCTGCGCGAAAAGTGTATGTGTCCCGGCGAGATGAAGCCTCATGAGGGACATCCAGATATTCACTGTCCGAAGAGTGTGCCGCAGAATATGCATACGCATCCCAAGATGTGGTCATGGAATCCGGAGAGGCAGAAATATGTCAAAAATTTCAGTCCTCCACCTCCTCCGCCGCAATTCATCAGACATAACGATAATAGTTCAGACGCGGGGTCCGATACTGATTCCGAGCCGGGGGAGCTAATCAGTGAGAGGGTGGAGCGATGCAAGAAGGAGAGAAAAGAAATGGCCGATAAAGCATGGGAGGAAATCATGGCTTTGACTGGTCTTGAAGACGTTAAAGAGCACGTTCGACGCTTAAAAGCTAAAGTTGACAATTCCGTCCGTCAGAATATCGATTTGAAAGACGAGAGATTCGGCGCTGTGTTCTTAGGAAACAGCGGCACTGGGAAGACGACTATGGCTAAGATATATGCCAGGTATCTGTATGCGTCTGGAGTAATTGCCACAGATGAAGTGGTTGAAACGACTGGGACTTATCTTTCGGATGGCGGGATCGAGAGGACGAAGCGATATGTTGATAAATTAAATGATGGAGGCGTGATGTTTATCGATGACGCAATGACTCTCGACGATTATAGCAATGGTATGAAGATCCTGGATTTTATCCTCCAAGAAATCGACAAAAGGAAAGGCTCAGCAGTATTCATTCTCGCGGGCAGCGAAAAGGGAATGCGGAAATGGCTAGGTCACGGAACGAAGAACGTAGCCAGTCTGCTCCCTAACATCCTGACCTTCAAAGACTTCACCGAGCCGGAACTTCTCCAGCTTTTGAGCTCATGTATCAAGAAGAAGTTCGACAACAAGATGGAGGTAGAGGGTGGATACGATGGGCTGTATATGCGGATTGCGGCAAGGAGGATCAGTAGGACGAGAGGTAGTTCGCAGTTTGGGAATGCAAGGGCGATAGAAAATCTGGTGGCGCAGATTTGGGAGAGACAGTCTGCTCGGTTGGCTAAGGTGAGGAAGGAGAGAGAGGGAAAGGCGGCGGAGGAGCTGGCTTCTGCTCTTAAATCTGCTGCGAATAAGGCGGGAGAAGCATCGGACGACAAAATCGTAACGGATAAGGAGAGCAAAGAAGAAGCTTCCGCGTCCTCGGCTAGTGGAGCAGAGGAATCAATGGTAGAGAACGCGGAGTTGAAGCAAAAAGAGGATACAACTGATTCTCCCACACAGGATGCTGTTGTTGCCAAAGAAGGAACCGAGATACCAAAACTAGAGGTTGTGACGGAGACACAAGAGCCAAAAGACGCACCGAATCCCCCAGATGCAGGCGAATCGACAGACGAGAAACCCGCTGTTGAAAAACGAGAAATCTCGAGTGAGAAAGATCGCATTGTGGAGCTAGTAACGAACAATGAATCCAAGCTAGTAGGATCGAAGGAGACCGAGGCCCCTGAAATCGTTGAGGTGAAATTGGCGGAAGAAGTATCAACTAGTGATCCACCTCGCGAGGATCTCCCATCGCCTTCTTTGGAAATTGGAAATACTGAGATCGATGGAGGAAAGAGTCCGTCGACAGAAGATGTTGTGCCGGAGGCAGCGGCCAGCAAAGAGGAGGCTTTAAGTCCGGAAGCGGCATTAAATAAAATTGCCTCCGAAGATGATGAGTCCAAAGAGAACGATGCAGCGAATAAATCAGAGGACGAAAATTCGGGCAAGGAGAACTCATCTGATACTTCGAGTTCTTCTGGTTCAGGTTCAGATTCAGGTTCCGATACGTCTCCAGTGACTCCCCAAATTGATCCCGAGGATCTCATATTCACCAAGGAAGATATCCTCGGGCCCGATCCATCAGATGCAATCCTCAATAGTAAAGCCTGGCAAGATCTCCAGAAACTCATCGGGCTAGAGAAAGTGAAGGCTTCGTTATTAACAATGCTCGAGCTCGTCAAGACGAACTACCAAAGAGAGCTGGAGGAGAAGCCTCTACATCAATTCAGCCTTAACAGAAGTTTTCTCGGTCCGGCTGGAACGGGCAAAACAGTTGTTGCGAAGCTATATGCGAAGATCCTTGGTGAAATCGGAGTTCTCTCCAAAGGGGAGGTAATCTTCCGAAACCCTAGTGACTTAATTGGACAGTATATTGGCGATTCTGAAGCCAACACCAAGTCTGCGCTCAACGCCGCGATCGGCAATGTGCTTGTGATTGACGAGGCGTACATGATGTATAGCGGAAACTCGGATGGCACAGGAAACGAGAGCGACTCATACCGGCAGGGCATCATCGATACGCTTGTTGCGGAAGTTCAGGGAAATCCTGGGGACGACAGAGCCGTTCTGTTACTGGGATACAAGGAGCCGATGCTGGAGATGCTGGCGCAGTCGAACCCGGGCTTGAGTCGAAGGTTTCCCGCCGCGAATGCTTTTACATTTGAGAATTTCACAATGGAGGAATTAGAGAAAATCCTTCGTTCTAAATTAGAATCATACGTTCTTGAGGCTACGGAAGAAGCAATCAAGGTTGCTATGGATGTTCTTCAAAAGGCTAGCACGCGACTGAATTTTGGAAACGGCGGCGAAGTGGAAAATTTGATTTCTGCTGCGAGGAGCAATTATCAAGCAAGAATGTCGAGTATACCGATTTCTGACAGACCTGGAAAGTGGATATTCCAACCGGAAGACTTCGATCCAGAATTCGATCGGGGAAAATCGGCACATGCGAATCTTCGGAAGTTGTTTAGTGATGTGATTGGATGTCAGAATATCGTGAAGCAATTGGGACAATACCAGAACGTTTACAAGGCAATGAAGTCTAGAGGTGTTGATCCGAGACCATATATCCCGACAAACTTCGTCTTTAAGGGACCACCAGGTGAGTTAATTTTTCTGTCATTTCGGTAGACACATGTTGAAATTGATGACTTTTAGGTACGGGCAAAACCACTACAGCACGGAAGTTTGCAAAGGTGTATTACGATATGGGTCTGCTGTCCGACGAAACAGTCGTCGAGTGTTCAGCAAGCGATCTTGTCGGAAAATACGTTGGCCATTCTGGGCCCAAAACAGCCAAAGTTCTAGAAAAGGCTCTTGGGAAAGTCCTTTTCATTGACGAAGCTTATCGTCTTGCACCTCACGGCGAAACCTACAGCTTCTCCTCAGAGGTTGTATCCGAACTAGTCGATCTCCTGACCAAACCGAAGTTCCACGGAAACTTGATCGTCATCCTCGCAGGCTACGAAGAAGAAATCAACTCCCTCCTAGCTGCTAACCCAGGCCTCGCATCGCGGTTCCCCGACGAAATGAACTTCCCGGCTTTGAAGCCGCTGCACTGTTTGCAGATTCTGGAAATGAAACTAGCACTTGCGGGGATTACGATTCCCATACTAAAACAAACGCAGCAGAGAGAGTATGAGAATTTGTTAAGGCTGATGACGTTCTTGACCGCTACACATAGCTGGGGGAATGCGAGAGATGTGGAAACATTGGCAAAATCCATCTGCCGGTCGGTGTTTTTAGAGATGACAGGGGAAGGCGAGGGGGAGTTGGTATGCACGGCGGAGATTGCTACGATGGCGATTGAAGTGATGCTGCATGAAAGGAGGGCCAGAGCGTATACTACGTTGCCACCACCAAGATATGAATAGATGATAGGGGCTGTTGGTTTTACCGGTGCCTTGTATGAATATCTCCGGAAGTAAGGAATTTGGGGAGACAAGGAGGCGGGATGGGGACTGTATTTTTTGAGCCTCAGGTTAGGATCCAGTAGATGCACTACGGTAACTGTATGTTTTTCCACTCGAAACTGCGCCAGATACCGAGATTTACCGAGGCGGAAAATGCAATTACAGCTGTGCCGCATAGATACATCACCATGCATGTTTCTGCAAGTTTGACCGACCCCCTTCACAATAATAAAGTTTGACAAGCAGTGCGGCTAAGGCGATGAGCTGAAATGCAAAGACGTGAAAACAATACCAATAATAATTTGTGTGCAAGTAGAGCCGATCGTTGGGTGGCGGAGCACAGCATCCTGGACGTCTTGTGTCTCGGGCACCTTAACACCATTGACAGCATTGACGCGAGCCGTCTGAGACGTGCGTAAAGTATAGGATTTGTGTAAGACAGCGTTAGACATTGACCTTCCTTTTTCTATTCTGGTAGGGCAATATTACATCGGCTTCTGCTCTGCGTCTATTTGACAGTCAATCACCATTACATATCACGCGTTCTTCAATGGTAGAACGAGGTCCTAGTAAGACGGCCGCTGCCGCGGAGCCGGGTGCTTCAACAAGGCGACGAGCTTTCTTCCCCAAGGTGAGATCATCCATCCCGACGCTAATTATAGGAGAGTATGTCTGTTGACGATTGGTGAAGGTTAAAAGTGGTTGCTTCACGTGCAAGTAAGTGGAAAGAAGCCTCTAAAGTTCTTTAGAACTATCACAGCGCACAGACCAAGGGTTTTTCGTGACGCGCATCGTATCTGGGTGGCTTCCTGCTAACTGACGCCTCCTCCCTTTGAAGAAAACGAAGAATCAAATGCGATGAGGGACGACCTGCTTGCCAGAAGTGTGTCACGACGGGCTTTAAATGCGATGGATATCCTTCGGCGCCAGCTGGAGTCGGGAGTGGAGGCGCTCCAGGCACTACTCCAGAAACCAGGCTCCGGTCGACTGCCATCCGTCGTGTTTCAAGATCAAAAATGACAGGTGAGTTACCCTGAATCTTGTCGCATTCTTGGATGCCCTCAGCGAATATCAATTCTGCCGATACCAAAACTAATTCGGTCTTAGGACTCAATACCGTGGGCACAAAGTTAAAGCTCATTCGGCCAAGATCAACGATAGTTGAAACTGAACAAGAAAACCGCTACTTCCGTTCTTTCATCGAGAAAACAAGCCAGCGAATCTCTGGATTTTATCATTCCAAAATATGGAGCAAAATCATGCTACAGTCTGCAGAGCATGAACCTCCCATACGCCACGCATTGATCGCCATAGCAGCGCTTGACATGATGTTGCAAGTAGGAGAGATGGCACAAGGATCTCGCTCGAGGGTATATGCTTCCATGATAGAGGGGCATCATGTATTTGCTCTGCAACAATACAGCAAGGCCTTGAATTCAAAGACAGTGGCCATGGCTGGCCGACGACATACTCTTAAGGCGGATTTACTATTCTGTCTCGTTACTATATGCTTCGAGGCTATTTATGGAGCACACGAGTCGGCCAGGTCACACATGGACGTTGGCTTGCGTTTGATCGAGACTATACAACAAGATCATACACTGAAGAGAAAGAGGTCTCCAAAAACGGAAGCTATTACACAGAATTCTTTGAAAAGCCTTGTTACATTTGGCATCTCATCCCCTATACCAAGCGAACTCGAAGATGAAATCTACCAGGCCTTCGGATTGCTAGAAATATCCAACATGAGCTTCAGGCCAGACTCACGTGGCATGCCCTATCATATGCTAGCCAAAGACTCCGGGGCCATGAATATGCAGAAAATGCCGTCAACGTTTGCAGATATTATTGCAGCCAAGACATATTGGGATTTGATCATGCGCCGACTAATGCACCTAATCCCTACTCTTCTCGGTGCCCATCAGCCTTTATATGAAAACAGTAAGCATGTATCACCCACTACCAGCCCTCGCATGATCGCCGCAATCAAAGAGCAGCAGAAGTATTTAAAAGAGTTGGCCTCATGGTGGTCGGCATTTTCACCTGTTCTAGAGAAGTGCCGCGGCGATCCGGGCAGCAAAGAGTTCGCCGGTGCCACCATGCTACACTCACGATGGATTATCTGCCACATGGCATTGTCCTTGGCGTTGACACCAGCGCAAACAGCGTTGGACGACAGAATAGCAGATTTCCGCAAGGTCCTCGGACTCGCAAAGAGTGTACTCTCTCACCCTGCAAGGGCCGGGAAGTTCACTTTTGAAACAGGAGTTATGCCTCAAATCTATGTTGTCGCGATTAAATGCAGAGACTATGCGATTCGGTCGGAGGCAGTTGCATTACTTACATCGAGCGCATGGCGCGAGGGGATTTGGGACAGCTCCGTAGCAGGTGGTGCAGCTAAGTCGATTGTAGCTATTGAAGAGGAAGGACGCGAAGATGGTTATCTTCCAGAACATAAGCGGGTATTTCAGACTGCCATGGAAGTCAACTTACGCCGGCGCACTGGGAGTGTCAAATGTTACTTGAACTCTCAAGTGCCTCCGATGGAACGCCCTGCGAAGGTAAAACACTTCAAATGGTAGAAATCACAATATTAATAATCAATGATGAATGTCATGTGCCATCTTCCTTTTTATGGAGCGTTTGTTGTCAAACATATAGTAATTCATATTCGAGAAGATTGATTCGATGGCACGTGCGCTTGTCGTCCTGTCGACCTTCATGTGAGACTCACCTGAAACATTATTGGAGATTTCGCATCTGCTGATTCATCTCCAGCTGTTACGATTAAATGCGGCTGCCTGGAGTTATACCTAACCATATACTTGGAGCTTGTTCTCTACTCTACTAGTAGATTTGATTAGTCAGAAGTGTCTAGGGGATTTTAATCTCTAAGAATTATCACATATGGACGGTACATCAAGTGCGAGGTTCAAGATGCCGCCGCTTTTCGACAATATCGGCCGTCAGCCTTCTGATAAACAGGACTTTGCAGTTCTAATTTCACAGTGAGATATCAGATGAGCGTCATGGTCCTATACTGATATTTTCAGATTATACACCAGTGGAAAATATTCGGATCTGGTGATCAAATGCGAGGACAGGAAATTCAATGTCCACCGAGCTATCGTTTGTACCCAGTCGAGGCCCATTGCAGCTGCGATTGACCATGGCTTCAAGGTATGATAATGCTATCGCGTCTTTACACTACTTCATCATTGATGGTAAACATACTAATTCTTGAGAAGGAAGCATCCACCGGAGAGATCCACCTAGAAGAAGATGATCCGGAAATTGTCGAGCTGATGATCAACTTCCTGTACAATGGGAACTATGTATTGCCAAACAATCTGTCTACAAAATCTGGCAATGAAGCATCGTCACAGGACTCAGTACGTCTTGGTTCGCCAGCCAGTGGAAATACAACTCCTAGGAGCCCATTATTTGGTAATGTGAATACGACAACAGCTCAGCAGACAACTGCCGCGCCTCCTCAAGGCAGCCTGTTTGGCGCCGCGCCTGCTTCTACGGCGGCAGCGTCTACTGCAACAGCTGGAGGACTTTTTAGTATAGCACCAACTGGGACTGGAGGACTGTTTGCTGCCCGCGCACCTACTTCTCCAACGATCTCTGGGCCCTTTGGTATACACATTCTCTTGGCTACAATCAGTGCTCGTACTAAACTCTGGATCTAGGTTTGTCTACCGTAACCGCAACTCCTGTAGCTCCTAATGCTTTCACAAATCTGGCCCCGCCGCCAGGTTTCAATCTACAAACCACTTGGCCTGCCACAGCCAACCCCCCATACGGGTTCACGTTCACCAACACCAATAGCCCCGAGCCCACCACCCTACCCAGCAAGACCAAAAAGAAGAAACCGATCAGCATCTACACCGCGCACCCCGAGCTCTGCGGGGAGCACCTGGTCAAAAACGCCAAAGTCTACATCATCGCGGAAAAATACGACATCCAGCCATTAAAGAAGTGTGCCCACGACAAATACACCAACATGCTCGACTCGAGCTGGAACTCGACTGCGTTCGTGCAGACCATTGAAATCATCTTCGACGGGACGCCCGACAAACTCGAGACGGACAGCATTCGCCAAGCGAGCATTGAGGCGGCGGCCAAACACTCAAAGGAGCTTCTTGATCGGGAGGAGTTCGTTACGCTGTGTCAGGAGAGAGGAGATATCGCGACTGCGATCTTGCAGGCGACTCATAAGAAGGCTTGGAAGTGAGGTATGGGTGTGATTTTATACTGTAGTTTACACAAATAAATGGAGTTCATGATGAGTAACAGGTTCGTAAAGTATTAGCAGCAAGCAAGCAAGCTTCCTTCATTGTGAGTGCATTACAGACAAACCTTATCTATCGTATATATATATATTAGCTGTTCATCTACACACATTCATGAGTTCAGGTAATAGTAGATAATAGGTAACATAATATACAACTATGTTGATATTTTCAACCTCTGGTATCGGTTGAAGTCAGATGAAAACGAACCGATCAGCCAGGTAATCTGTCTATCTACAACTAACATCCGCATGCGTTCCACATCAATGAACCACCTCATTCTTTATCTTACTTTTTCTTTCCTTGCCCCAGCTGCTTTCATGACCCATACTCATCCATTCCCATTTATATTTCCATTCGTACCCCCGCTGACACCACTTTCACTCGCTTTTTCTTGCTCATCGCCATTCCCAGTCCCATTCTGCTTCTCCTCGCTACCATTAACTTTAACCTCGACCTGTTTCTGCTCCGGCTGCGGCTGTGGGGTAGGCGGTGACGTGCTTTTCCGGGGAACATTTTTATCGTTTACGATTTTAATAATATAATCGCCCGTATCGCCTGCATCGTCGAGGGCGCCTACACGCGTTTTGAAATACTCTGCGTCGCGGAGCATACTATATTGGTGGTTGTTATATTAGCTTTTAGTTCTATATGGGTCAAGAACGATACGCGGAAGATCAAATAACGCAAAACCTCGAGGACGAGACAGGAAGGGGAATACAGAAATCCGAAAAAAAAAAAAAAAAAAAAAAAAAAAAAAAAAAAAAAAAAAAAAAAAAAAAAAACATACCGCGCCTTCGCTTCCTCACTCCCTAAAACCACATCTCCAAACGCCTTACCCCACTGCTCCTTGTAACTCCTAAACACTGGTCCCATAATCATCTTCACTGTCATCTCGGGCAAATGTTTATTCAGCACTTTATGCAAAGTATTCGTTTCCTTAGTCAGGGTCTCCATATACGAGTTCACACCCGCATTCTCTTTACTATCCCAATTAATCGTTTTCATACTACGTACATGAGCTGTCGCTCTAGAAGACATGATTTCGACTAATTTATCGTAGATGGACTGTTGGTGTTCGAGATAGGCTCGGCGGATGCGGTCGAATTCGCCCATGAGAACGGAAACAGAGGAGCCAGTGCCGGCGTGGCGGCGGATGAACTCCCGGATGTAGGGGATTAGGACGGAGATGAATGAGAGGGCTTGGGCGGCGAGGGCGAGGTGTTTGGTGGTGATGTTTTTGAGGCCGGCGGAGCGGGTGGCGCCGGCGCCGAGAATCAGTTGCGTGCAGCGGGAGTTGAAGAGGGTGAGGTAGGAGAGGATTGCGGTGGCGATGTCCGAGGTCATGGATGGGATGCCGCTGTTGAGATGGAGGAGGGATGAAAGGCCGTGTAGACAAAGAATGGCGGAGATGGGGAGGATGTATGATTGGTCTTCGATTATTGCGGAACGAGTTTGTGCTTTGGTAGGCGTAGAGGTCAAGTTCGGTGTTGAGGTTCCATTTTTCTGGGCAGAAAGTAGTGCTGAGCTGGTGTTCATGGACAAGTTGAGCGTTGAGATAGTACCGAGTGGTGAGTCTGTGCAAGGTTGCCACACCTTACTGCCAGAATTCCAGGCCTCGATATCTTGTGTACTTGCAGAAAGTATACGATCCAAAAGTTCCTTGTCTTCATCAGTAAAGTCTTTGGCATTCCATGGATCCGATTCCATGCCCGTAGCCAGACTTTGCCGCCCTGAATCACTGATTTGTTGGACATAGTCTTTGATGTGTCCATTGACAACGTTCTTGAGAGCTATGCCGCTTCGTCCAGATACTGCCTCACATTCGTTGGCGAAAAGTAGGTTTAGCGTGAAATATCGTAAAAATCTCTCTACGGAGAGATGAGTACTTTGCTCAGACCTAACTCTTAAGACTTTGACTATCTTTTCTTGAGCCATATCGACAGCCTGTCCAAGTAGATTAGACAGGTCGAGCGTCTGATGCATTTCTTCTTGTATTTCTCTTCCAGAGGTACCCCTTAGACTAGGACTTAGCCTTGCATCTAAAGAAGTCATAGTTGGACTTCTTGGTGGTGATTTGATTCCCCCTGGAGTGTTCGGATCACCGAGGGTACTTGTCACATCTAACAATACCTTGACTTGAGTTCCCAACCTCCTCATAGTCTCGCCGACTCCAATGTAAGTCTTCTTTAGAAGTTCTTCGGCATCCCCTGGGTCCAAAGAGCGGAGATTGCGAGCCAGTATTGCCGACTTTTCTTGCTGGGTCTTTTGCCTCGCGCCACCGACAGTGGATACAGACACCATAGAGTCTGCATCATCATCGTTTGAACTGGGAAGTAAACGTCGAATTATGTTCTTAATTTCCCGCAACACTGAATCCCTAAAAGCATTTGTAGCAGCGGAGGTATACTTCGCTCTGTACAACCCACCCAATGTCGCAAGCAGTTCATTTCTAAACTCATCCGAAACAGTAAGATAGGCTGGCTGTGCAGACGTCTCACGGTTCTGCCCACCACCTCTTGATCTCTGAGATGCATTACTCCACCTTTGCAATACATCCTCAGCGGGCACAGATTCGATATGACGCCTCAGGTCGCCCATGAGAGCTTGAATGAATCTAGCCTCGTAGCTCTTACCAATCCTGAACCGTAGCGTTGCCATGTCGCTAGTAACCCCTTGTAAAGCTACTACACCCCTGAGATCTCGCAACTGTATCTTCAACTGAATAGAGCCGCTCTGTATTTCCTCACCCGAGATGAGCTGTTCTACTTCATCAATAGCGTCTAGCGCCTGCTCGACCCGGCCATTCTCCACCATCGATTCACAATTCGAAACGGTTTCCACTATCCTTTTGAGTTGTTGAACGGCATCATTTAATTGTTTTAGGTTCTCTCTCCTTTTTTGTAGGCTGACTATCTTCATCCCACCTACAGCCATTTCTTTATCGAGGTTTTCTAATTCTTTCCGTAATGTTTTGATTCTTTCTACAGACTCTGCTGCTTCAGAATGCAGTTCCCGTAAGGATCCTAACGCTGCGAAAAAGGAAGTGGAAGCCGTGGAAATAGATGAAATAAGGTGCACTTCAACAGTATCCATATACCAAGACAACTTCTCCTGTAAAATGGCATTTGTGGCGAGGGCCTTTCTTGGTCCTACCGCAGCACCATTCCCAGCTTTGCGCTCATCTGGAGATCCGGGAGTAGGTCGGACAACTTCCGAGCGTTCGCTGACAACGTCAAAAGTCCTTGGGTTCTCCAAATGGAAATTTTCTTCAAAGTATACACTAGGAACAGTTGAAATTGGCGTTGGCGCATGTGCACTCCTCTTTCCACCAGTCGATCGCTTCCGGCCAGATCCTGTAGGTGTTTCAACTGACACAATGGATGCTAAAGATGTCTTTCTAGATATAATTGGTTTAGAACCACGCCGCTCGAGCTCTAGAACATCTGAAAAGTCGTCCACCTTACTGCCTTTCCGTAACAGTTGTGTCCCACCTTCATCCTCATTTTCCTTTGCTCTTTGTAATGCATCATAAAGCCCCCCAACCTGTGTTAAGTATGGTTTAAACTCTGATGGATCGACTATGGGTATGTTGGTGAGAGTCACTGGAGGAATGTCTCGCGCAGTCGGTGGCTTGTGTGCGCTCGATGCGGGGGCAGAGGTATGGGGAACGAGGCCTGTTCGGACGATGGGTGGTTGTAACAGAGTAGAAATAGCTAGCTGCTGTCAGTGTGCCATTGCTTTCATATAAACAAAGTCATAAAATCCATACCATTCTGCCCCGATTCACTCAATTCATGCCATTGTGACGATGTATCCAATGCTCCCCCTATCGAGTGTATCGAGCTTGTGGTTGATCCACGCCTAGGACCGTATCTACTACTCGAAGAGCCTGGTCTTCCAATCGTCAGCATGTTGATATCTCTGAGAACCAAACCTGCACAACAAACCTTGGAAATGGATATTCATTCCGACCTGCTGGAGACGTAGGAGAAAAGCCATCCATAGAAAGTTGCGATGTCGGTGTTTGATTCATGATTCCAGTTGTGTTGATCGTCCTGCGCCAACCCTCAACCTCCCCCACAGCCGCGCAATCGCAATCAAAAGACCAACGTCAGTCTGTGTGCGTAATGAAATGTGTTAAAATAGACTATTTCTCCACACGGTAATGGAAACTGGCCACGGAGGCTCGTTCGAAACCTAGTCAACTCGGATTTGTTGACAGACGCAGAATCACTATCGAAGGATCATTGCTGGCAAGAACGATATGAAAGAGGAACCGTGATTAGAGTAGGCAATTCGTGATTTCGTTCAAACTGCATAGTTGTTATTGTAAGTAACTTTCGTTGAATAGCCTATGCGTATCTTCCGTAATCGATGGATGTTCTTTCAGCCTTCTGTTCGGCGCATTATCATCAGCAGGGATGCCAATGAGACTGGAGCTTCTTTGGTAACGTAGAAGCGTAAGAAACATTAGTGGCTGATACAGGTGGCTGGTGAAAACCACTTTACACGACCCCTTCAGAAGTACGTCGCGTCAAAAATAGGAGAGATCGGAGAAAACGCGTCTCTCCAAAAAAAAATCTCACATTTGCCCTCACAACCTCCACCTGCCCTACTGCCAACCCCGCAATTGAAGATTTTAGAAGAGACGACGAGAAGCTTAAGCAAGCACGATGGATCGCCAATCTGTTTATTCTTTGAGCGTGCTTCCTCCTGAGTATGATAATGATGATACTAGGGGTCAAATACAATCACAATTAGAACAATTTATTCTTCAATTCCGCATTGACAACGCATTCATTTACAGGTAAGGCGACGTTTCCCTGTTTACACGACAAAGCTAATACCTCCAATACAGAGATCAGATTCGCGAGAATGTCCTGTTAAAGCAATACTTCTGCGACGTTGACGTCGGCCATTTGATCTCGTATAATGAGGAACTTGCACATCGGCTTGTTACCGAACCCGCGGAGATTATACCACTCGTAAGTAGCAGAGTATCGGATTCGCATAGCATCTCTAACAGCTCTGTAGTTTGAAAGCGCTTTAAAGAAATGTACCCATCGAATCGTGTATCCTTCAGACAGAGACATTGTTCTCCCGGAGCATCAACTTCTCCTCCACTCCACAGCCTCCGAAATCTCGATTCGCGACCTCGACGCACTTCAAATATCCAGACTCGTAAGAGTTCCAGGGATCGTAATTGGAGCCTCCGTTTTATCCTCAAAAGCCACTGCACTCCATATACAATGTCGAAGTTGTCGTTCAACCAAAGTTTTACCAGTCTCAGGCGGATTTGCTGGAGTATCACTACCAAGAATGTGTGATAGGCAAAAGATGCCCGGAGACCCGCAATGTCCTATGGATCCATACGTTGTTGTTCATGAATCTTCACAATTTGTTGATCAACAAATTATCAAGCTCCAGGAAGCTCCAGATCAAGTACCAGTTGGAGAGCTACCTCGGCATGTGCTTATATCAACAGATAGATATTTGACAAACCGTGTTGTGCCAGGAACAAGATGCATGATCACTGGCATTTTCTCGATATACCAAAATAAAAACAGTAAAGGCTCTTCTACGACCTCAGCAGTTGCAATTCGAACACCATATCTTAGAGCAGTAGGAATTCATAGTGATGTGGATCACACAGCCAAAGGAAATGCTGTGTTTACTGAAGAAGAGGAACAAGAATTCCTCGAAATGTCTCGCCGACCAGATCTCTACAATGTCTTCGCCTCCTGTATCGCCCCCTCTATCTACGGAAACGTCGACATCAAAAAGGCTATCGCATGTCTACTTCTTGGCGGGTCCAAAAAGATCCTACCTGACGGAATGAAACTTCGTGGTGATATTAACGTCCTGCTTCTTGGAGACCCAGGAACAGCCAAATCGCAACTTCTGAAATTCGTCGAAAAAGTCGCTCCAATCGCTATCTACACCTCCGGAAAAGGTTCCTCCGCAGCCGGTTTAACAGCCTCAGTTCAACGCGATCACACAACTCGAGAATTCTACCTAGAAGGAGGAGCTATGGTTCTCGCCGATGGTGGTGTAGTCTGCATTGACGAGTTCGATAAGATGCGCGACGAAGACCGAGTCGCCATCCACGAGGCTATGGAACAGCAAACCATCTCGATCGCTAAAGCTGGTATCACCACGATTCTGAACGCAAGGACATCCGTTCTTGCCGCAGCTAATCCAATTTTCGGACGATACGATGATTTGAAATCGCCAGGTGAGAACATTGATTTCCAAACTACTATTCTTTCACGTTTCGATATGATCTTCATCGTCAAGGATGAGCATGAGAGGGGCAAGGATGAGAAGATGGCGAAACATGTTATGAACGTTCATATGGGTGGACGAGGAAGGGAAGAACAAGCTGAATCCGAAATCCCCGTTGACAAGATGAAGCGTTATATCAGCTACTGCAAAACGTAAGAACTCCCCCCTCCCCCTAAATCCCCCCTACAACCCTCCTTTTTCCCTAACATAAAAACTAACAACCCCTCTAGCCGCTGCGCGCCTCGCCTCTCCCCTGAAGCTGCCGAGAAACTCTCCTCCCACTTCGTCTCTATCCGCAAACAAGTCCACGCCACCGAACTCACCACCAACCAACGCTCCTCCATCCCCATCACAGTCCGTCAACTCGAAGCCATCATCCGCATCACAGAATCCCTTGCAAAAATCTCCCTCAGCCCCATTGCGCACGAACACCATGTTGACGAGGCGATCCGGCTGTTCCTCGCGTCGACCATGGACGCCGTGACGCAGGGCGTCTCGCAGCAGGGCAGCAAGGAGTTGAATGAAGAAGTTGGACGCCTGGAGGAGGAACTGAAGAAGAGGCTACCGGTGGGGTGGTCGACGAGTTTGGCCACCCTGAAGAGGGAGATGTGTGAAGGGAGGGGATTTAGTGAACAGGCGTTGGAGAGGGCGTTGGTGGTGTTGCAGAGGAGAGATACCATTGCTATTAGGGGACAGGGGAGTCAGGTTTATAGGAGTGGTGCATAGGATGGGGATGGATGATTGGGATTGGGGTTGGGGTGGTTATATGAAACACTTATGTGTATGCATGCATGCGTGGTTGCACTGCGTGGTGTTTAATTCGGCGTTGGGTTGGACGAACGAACTGGATGTGATGTGATGTAATGGCTAAATGAATGATATAGTCATGTACTTGTACTTGTACTGCATGTGCAGCTACCAGTACTAGCATGCATGTATTGAAGAAAAACACATCTACCCTACGTTAGGAGATGGAACAGTTCAGTTTTATGACTTTTACGGTAGTAATCACCGAAGAAGCAGAAAATGAAAAAAACAGTTTAAAGCCCACAGAGCCGATTATATGTTGATTGATATTATCCCATCCTGGTATTTACATGTAAGCCTTGTCTCTTCATTCCTGTTCTATCCTTTCGGTAAAAGTAAACACATCCGCTTTCATACGTATAATGAATGCACCCCTTGCTCACTCTCCCTCACCCTCCTCCTGTTGTAGTGTCCAGGTCAATCCCAAATTACAAAAAAATAAAGAGCATCTACAAAAGCTCCATCCATCCGATCCACCCATGTAAACGCCTCTGGACATGCACGCACACAACGGACGCATACATATCTCAACACATCGCTTCATCCATCCGCAAAGCCACCCACAGAGCACATCATAACCTAAAAGAAACAAAGAATGACCAACGCCCAAGATGCAAATAAAAAACAGTGGTTTAATCAAGTGAGTAACTGTGATATCACACATTGTCAATAAAGACATTCTTAGTATTCTGAGAACCTCATGCCTATCCCGAACCTCAACCTCATCTCTGCCCCGGTTCCCAAAAAAGAATTCCATTCTCTCTCTGTCACTCACTACTACTACCTCTCCCCATACTCAAGCCCTCGTATACTTAAAAATACGCCTTTGATACAATCCACTCGTCCATCCATCATGCATGCACGCATCATTATCTCATCTCATCTCATGCCAAACCTAGACCATCATTCCAATTTCCCGCCAACAAACCGACCAAATTAACATGTCAAATATTAATAAGAACCTTCTCCCCTCCCCTCCCTCTGCCTCCCATCTTAATAATCTTACAAAAATTCCCGCTTATAGCTCTATATACCTCTCTTAACATACTTCCTCCACCACTTCCCCTCCCTATATCCCCCCCTCAACCCATCCCCTCTCCAACCTGGACTTCCTGCTGCGTCTGCGTCTGCGTCTGCGGCTGCGGCTGCTGCGATTGCAATTGCGACGCCGCCACCCCCATCTGCAAAGTCGACGACGTCAACGACGGTGGAGGCATCGAAGTCATAACTCTTTTCGGATCTCTATCCGAGTGAGTATCTACTTCCGGGCCCCTCTTCTTCTCTCTATCCTTTTCTTTCTCTCTTTCCTTTTCCTTTTCCTTTTCCCTTTCTTTCTCTTTCTGGGCCTGTCTCCTCGCCTCCTTATCCTTCCGTTCATTTTCTTTCCTCAGCGCTTTCGATTCGAACTCGTGCCAATCTCCTTGGAGAGCTTTAAGCCTATTCGTATTGTTAGCAATAATTCCACATTCAAGACTCAATATCCTAGAAAAAGAGTGAAAAGCAAAACATAAACATACTCAACAGCCTGTCTCGGCATCGGTTCCTCCGTCATAAAGTACGGATGTGCCAGAACATCCGAAGCCGAAGGTCTCTTAACCGGATCATACTGAAACATAGCTTCCAGCAGCTCGAACGCAGCTGGCGTAACGCGCTCCTTATATTTCTCCGCGAAGACATTTGTGCGTCTGGCCGACGGCCGAAGAAGTTCGAACCAGGCCATATCGACAAGGCCTGGCCAGTCATTGCGATTGGGGGTGCCGAGTATAGCGTATATCTTCTCAAGCTGGTTGATCTCGCCGCCATCACCAGGGAAAATCGCGTGTCGGGTGAAGATTTCTACCAGTACGCACGCTGCGCTCCAGATATCTACTGCTGGGCCGTATTGTGTCTCACCTAGTAGAAGTTCCGGCGAACGATACCAAATCGTTATGACGCGATTGGTATAATCCAGCTGTCTCCTTTTGGCGTAAAAGCGAGCCAATCCGAAATCCGCTAGCTTCAATTGACCTTCATCGCTAACAAGAATGTTTGCTGCCTTGATATCTCGATGCAGCACACCGCGGCGATGAAGGTAATCGAGACCTTCGAAAAGCTGCTTGGCAAGATGTTTCTTGTGAGCTGCCTCGAGTTTGAAAGAAGGATGATTGAGTAAACCAGTAAGATCGTGAGAGAGATACTCGAATACCATGAAGCAATCATTCTTCTCTACCATAACCTCTTGAAGGTTGACGATATTTGGATGCTTGAGCGACTGGAGCAATTTGATCTCTCGTACCGCAGTGACCGGGAAACCATCCCGTTCGCCTTCCATACGTATCTTCTTCAGAGCAACCAAGCTCTTCGTATAGACGTTGATCGCCTTGAAAACTTTCCCATAAGTTCCAGAGCCCACCACAGATTCATTCCCAGGTTTGCGGTAATATACAGAATCTGACGCCTTATAGTCAGGAGGTAACTGAGGTTTCGCCTTTAGACGTTGCATAATCTTCTTGACTTTGCGAGTGACTGGCGGCGGCGGTTCACGGAAGGCATGTTGTGACCTTGCAGATGCAGGCTCGGTGGGTGGATGTCGTGATGCTGCTGGACCTCGAGGGCTGTTCTGTATTTCTCTCTTCGCTGGCGCAGCATTCAACTTTTGAGATATCTCGGGTTTGGGCATAGCAGCTGCTTTTGTGGGCCCCTTGAAAGCAAAGCTAAACTTTTGCGCATTCTGTTGATTTTGTGGTCCAGTAGGGGGAGCTCTCGGAGGTGGCGGCATTTGTTCTTCATCAGTCTTTTTGCTGGTATCTTCCACCTGCAGATCTTTCGAAGGTCGGAACAAGTCATCGCTGGCTTCTTCTTCTTCTTGAGGAGATTGAGCAGCACCATGTTCGGGTTGATTTTGAGGAGGAAATTGTTGCGGAGGGGACATATGTTGAGGTGTCGCGTTCCCAGAATTGTTAAACGGGCCGCGATTGGGCCCAGTGGCAGGATTCCAGTTGCTATTGAACTGGTTTCCTCGGCCTGCGCGAGGATCCGATCGGCCACCGCGAGCATTGAAGTTGTTGTTAGCCCTGAATGCTCGCTGATTAGCGCGGAAGTTGTTGTTCATCGGACCTGTAGGCGGTTGTTGTTGTTGTTGAAATGGAGGAGATTGTGCTTGATTGTGTATGAATTGACCCTGTGGCCCAGTAGGAGGAGAATATCCTTGCTGTTGATAATTTTGTTGATACTGCCTAAATATGTTATTAGCTATGATCACATGTGCGACACGAGAGATGATTTACGAATTAGGTGAAAATTGCTGCTGTTGGCCGTTCCAATTGCCACGGCCAGAAGAATACGGAGACTGAGCTTGAGGTGAGCCATGATATGAATTTGGTGTCATTCCATGTTGGGGAGATGGTGAAAATTGCCGAGGGTCAGCCTGAGCAGGGCCCTGAGAAGCTTGATTGAATTGAGGTTTTAATGGAAACGCAGCTTGCATCTGCTGATTTGGATTGTAACCTTGCTGATTTCCAAAGAATCCCCTATTAGCCATTTTATCGGATTTGACTTCAATGCTATTCGCTCCAGATGCTGCTGTCGAAGGCCGGCCAGGTTTGGACTTGGTTTCCGGGCGATATTCGTCTCGTCGTCCTCGCCTATCACGCCTCTCCCTTCTGGGAGAGTTCCTACGATTGCCTTTGGGTCCCTTCGGCGCACGGGGTGATGACTGACGAGCACGAGTTGGAGCGTCGTAGAGATCTGGCACTGGTGACCGACGACTCAAATACGGAGATAAATCCTGCTTTTTCTCGATATTTGTATCTGACTCGGTTACTGGCTTATCGGTTTCCTTTTTCTGTAATCCAGTATCTTTCGAATGTGATCGAGCACGATTGCCAGGAGGGTCGTCGTAGTTCAAGGGAGACGTATGTCGAATGTCATCAAATTTGTCGCGCTTCTGCGCGGGAGATCGGCCACGTCTCTCTGTCTTCCCAAAGTCTCTGCGGTTCCTCTGATTCCCCTCTTCCCGCTGGCCCCCTCTGTTATCGTTTTGGCGGTTTCGATGTGGTGATGTAGACCGACCACGTCGCTTCCTATCTCTTCGCGATAATGGTTTAGAGTTTCCACCGTGCCGTGCAGGACTGCGAGAGGAATTGCGGCGGGCTTTCTTTTGCTGATTGCGACTCGGTGAAGGACTTCGACTCTTTCGCCGTTTTGTAGAATGAGGGGAGTGAATTTTGCTGGCTTTGGCCGTATCAGAGCCTCGCGTATCGAGCAACAGTTCCCTTCCTTGGTTGCGCTTCGACACCTCGTCCTGAGAATCCTTTCCTGGCCGTGGAGATGACTGTCTTCTGCGATCCGGGCTGCGCTCCCGCCTCTCGATATCCTGAGAGCGCCTCGAATTGTCGGGGCTACGATCTCGCGGATTTGATATTCTGTCGTTTTCCGATCGACGTGACGTGGGAGACCTGGACCTCCTCGACCGTCGTTCAATAACTCCTCGGTCTACTCTACCTCTATCTCTGCGATCGTCACCGGGGCTCCAGCTGTCTTTCATCTCGAGCGCGATCGCATCTCGAGCAGCAAGGTGATCTTTTGGTGGTGCAGTGGACAACATAATTGAGAGCAGATGTCGATGATTTTGCTAAAGTGGCGCGCTTCTTTAGGCTTAGCGAGAATTTTGGGTCGATGGATTGGCATGAGCCGTACAATGCGACACAGAAAGAGCCCCGATTGAAAAGGTTAACAAACTTTGAAAGAGGATTGAGGTTGTAAGAAGCAGAAATAACGATGAATAGAATAATTGTGAAGGTTTGTGTTACATTACCTTCGGTTTGTATAACTTACCGCTTTTGAGGGGTGTTGTGTCGAGTCGAGGTGAGGTGATTGCTGGAAAGAGAACGATGCTGTATTGTACTAACTCGGGGATTGTCGCGAGTCCAGCTGTGTTGGTGGGAAAGAAATTACACTCGTTATTTATCCCATGAAATATAGCGGAAGGACAACTTGGCTCCGGATCAAAGGTACCGAAGTCTTATCCTTCCGTATATCGATTCCAGACAATGTTTACAGTTTCGAGGTCACACATAGCATGCAAGTTCTATCTACGATGCGTAAAAACGCAAATATTGCCAGTAAATGAAGGGCGAAGGGCGTACAGTCAGTGCTGAGCCTAGAAGGTCGGCCCTGATGCTCAGTGGAGCGCAATCCTCATTGTGCTTCCTTCGCCACAATATGACTCTGAGAGTGCAACGCAGTGCTCTGCAGTAAATCAAGCATGCGTCGTAAAGTGTGCCGTGAGATGCTGGGTAGTCAACCTGATGGTAAAATCCGTCGCGTAGATACATAGTATGCTGACCGCAGAAGATATACGTTCGTTAGAGCCTCGGAACCTTGATCTTGCACGGCTTCCAGTGTGGAAGGCAACATCGATCCGATGGTACCGGCCAGAATTGCTCATGTCCTCATCGCATATAGCCATCAACGATTTGTACTAGTGGTGTCAAGACTTGGGAGGGAATATCCGGGGGAGCACATTAGACGACGCTCAGAGGCGCTCGAACATGACCACAGTGAGAGCTCGACTCTTTGTAGGTGAGATTTCGCTCGACAATAAGGTCGAGTCCAGCAAACGGACAAGTGTTAGTAGCCCAGAATGCCACCACCTAGCGATAGATTCGAAAGAAAAGTAAATCTGCTCGCTGCAATACTGCGACGCTGGTTTCCTTCTCATTAGGATAACGAGGATACCAAAGTCGTCGATTGATAAGTGATTGGGGAGTTCAAGCATGTCATGGACTGACTCATTAGGTATGGCATATTCACATCAACCTATAGTGTGTCCGTTGTGATACAGTCCTTTGCCACTTCTCACAGCCCAAAGTCTTGATTATCAAATGTGGGGATAGAGGGGAATCCTGGGGTCCTACCACCGCCCAGGAACATGGCTCCTGACCACAATGTGATCAGAATGATATTAACGTCCACCTGCAGCAACCATATGTGAGTTGGCGAATCTGTTCCTTGCGCCGTCGAAGTATATTATACCTCCCTCCATGGAGACAAACAGAAGATGCCACCTGAACCGTTGCTTGCCGGGGGTCCGACGAGACCGTCGTCGGCTCAGTATATTTTCATCAGTCAATCTGGTGTTCTGCGGGTGAACGAGAAGCTGCGCTTTGTAAATTCGTCAAACTGCAGTCGTCTGGAGGTATTGCTAGTGATGGACTTGTCGTGGTGAAGTGGCGCAAGCCGCGAGCGTCAGCGTCGCGTTTTCGTAACCGAACGGTCGCCTTCATCTTCTCCATTTATTAACAAATGCCATCATCTTTCTTCGTAGAGTCTAATGGATTTTCCGCACAAATCAAAGAACTGCATAGGCTTGCCCGGTGGTGATAAGTTGACAGATTCGAGGATTCGAAGGGTTGCCCGGTTCTTTCCATTGTTTGTGTTGCGGCTATATTAGCCGAACTGGATATACGCTGGTCGTTCTGTTGAGTACGCTAGGATTAATTCTGCGGCTATTTTGCTTAATCGCTGTGTCCACCAGAATTACAGACGTCCGAAGCATCATTCAGAGCAAGAGAAAAGGTATGGTAAAAAGGTATGATTCTTACAAATTTCACAACAACCATAGTTATCAACATGAATATAATAAAATTCATTCATAGCTAAGACTGGTGTCTTCATAAAAACCTACTTGTTTTGATAGAGGTACACATTCTTGCTAGACAAACTGCAAAGACAACTGGGTTCCAGAGAGCTTCCGAATATGGCAGCCAGTCCTTTAGAATATCAATACCGTGAGCCTAAATGAGGATATATTGTCATTTTTAAGGACAAATATTATATTTTCGACGGATCAACAGCTACCGAGAACCCTTTCCTCCTGCAACTCTCAAAACTAGTATGTCAACTGCATTAGGCAACGCGCATGCGGAGTCAGTGCATTCTTGCGAGCATTGCCAGAGGGTTGTCCTTCGTCAGGACGCGTTCCAGGAGGAGAAAAGAAGCGGCAGACGAGTTGCAGCTTCCAGGCTTCTCCATCTATTGTAAGTTCAGGAGCCAACGACGGATGTTCACTGCTCTGCTACATCGTGGACCAGTTGGGTGAACCTCTAACCATCCAACGTGCCTGGAGGAGAGACTTGGCGCAGTTGTACCTGTCATTCAAGATGAAAATGCCCGGAACCTTCCCTGACGCGTGTTTGGGAAGCTTGTCTGGTTGGGTCGAAGTTGAATGGAAAGATCAAGGCAGCTACAAGATCACTCACTTGCCTGCTTTTACATCTGGTAAGTGCCACTAGTATTATCCCTGCATGCTTTGGATTTGATGACTGAACAGCTCTTAGAAACATCGACCGCAGATTTTCCCAGCCGCATGGCTGAGGATAGATATGAATGTTACCTCGAAGCGTTCACGCAGCAGGGTGATAGACTGGATCAAGAATTGCGAGTCGTTGCACCCGGTGTGCAAAAAGGCGGATCCCGACTTTGTTCCCAGTAGACTCGTTCAGCTCGACCTCAATGCAGCACCAGCACAAAAGATAAGACTTATTCAGACGGCAAAATACATCAATACTACGACTTGGTTCTGCCTGAGTTATGTCTGGGGCGGAATCCAACCAATTACAACTACCAAGACCTCGCTGCAGTCTCACCTTGATTTAATCGACATGAAAGCACTCCTAAATACTATTTTGGACGCCATACCCGTATGTCAGCAGCTCCGATTCGAATATCTCTGGGTAGATTGTCTATGCATCGTTCAGGATGATGAATTTGACCTATCTCGGGAATTGGGTGTAATGGGCCAAATATATCGGAACGCTGCACTCACAGTTTCAGCAACCTGTGCGAAGTCTGTACATGACGATTTCTTATTCCCTCGACAATACGACTATGAGAAGTTTCCCTTAACAGGCATTCCTCTAGACTACGCCGACGGGAAACGGATGTTCATTTATGTATTATTGAAAGGCCTTGAAGACATAAGCCGGGATTCCAAAGAGACGGTTGTTCTAGAGCCGTCGGATAGTCGAGCATGGACTTACCAAAAGCTGGTGCTTTCTCGTCATCGTCTCCAGTACTGCCAGGATTCGATCATCTGGAACTGTCGTTACGCGGACGAGGACAGCAATATCTTGGGCATCCAGACGTATATACAGCATTTCTATCGGCAGGCTATGGATTACGACTGGGGCACTACTCTGTATGCCGACAAAAGGGAGCTCTCTTTCTCTAGAGACAAAATTACCGCTATATCAGCAATCGCAAGAGTCCATCCCTCTTAATGAATTTTCCCTAGCTCATACATATTGGGAATAATCACAAATTCGAATATTGACAAGTTCCCTATGCATATAACAAGTCGTGCCTGTCCATCCAGAGCTGCCACATTGCCTGTAGAGTATTTAGCAAGATCTAGAGGAATTGCTAGAAGAACTTGTATTCGTAGAATCAGAACCAATAATAGTAGTCGTTAGATTCCCCGTTGCAATTGTAGATAATAAACTACTATTATCAAAGCACTGTCAGTTAAAGTTAAATAAGAAACGAGAACCGCTGACTGCAAAACCAAAATACAGATCTTATATTTATATTCCTATAGTACTGCTAATAGAACATAACACCACCGTCTTCTACATTTACTAGCCGCTAGTGCCTGTTATAAAAGTCACCAAAGTACTTCCTAGGCGCAATTAAATTGTCCCTCCACTAGTTGCAGAAGCAACGCACCCCACCTCTCCCATCATCTCCCCACCATCCATCCAAAACCCTCCCCTCCAACCCCTTCCTCCTCGCACCACCGCCACCACACCGCTAATGCCATGTCCCCCCCACCCTACCTCGAAATCGCCACCTTCACGCTCCCCTCCGCCCTCCTCGCCGCCCGCTCCGGCGCCCACCGCATCGAACTCTGTCGCTCCAAGTCCTCCGACGGACTCACCCCTTCCGTGAACGACTTTATATCACTCGCTTCCTCCCTGCAATCCCAATCCCAATCCCCGTCCCGCGTGCCCTCCCCAACCCAAAATACAGATGATCAAAAAAAAGCATCAGAACAAGACGCAGTAGTAGTAGTAGAGCCAACCCCCTCCCCCTTCCTCTACATCAACATCATGATCCGACCCACCTCCAACACACACACCTCCTTCACCGTAGACGACCCCTCCTACTCCACAATGCAATCCCAGATCCAGCAGTTCCGGCGCGCCGGCGCGCAGGGCTTCGTCTTTGGGATTCTGAAGCGGGATGCGCTGACGGGACGGTGGCGGGTTGACGCGGAGCGCTGCGGGGAGTTGGTGAAGCTGTGCAGATCTACTGGTGATGGTTCGAGTTCTAGTGCTATCAGATGCACATTCCACCGGGCATTCGATCTGATTGCCAGCGAGGACATGGGCAGCGAGCTCGAAAGCGTTCGTGCATTTATTTCTTTTTTCCCTTGTGCTTTCGCTTTGCGTAATGTAATCCCACTACTGACTTACGCAGCTCATCGCCCTCTCTTTCACATCCGTCCTCACTTCAGGGGGGGCGTCCACCGCGCTCGCCGGCGCCGCGGCATCGAAACCGTTGTCCAGGAGATTCTCCGCATGGCTCTGCGTAGGTGCTG
>JAJCXA010000005.1:0-385398 GCA_026770245.1 Clarireedia aff. paspali H2
TTCCCCCTCCGCCCCCCCCCCCCCCCCACCACCGCCTTTTCACCTCCATTACTGTACAACACGTACTGTGTTTACTATATGTACATTGATTGATAAAAGGCCCCCCTCTGCTTTGTCCTCTTGGATATCATATCATATCATTATATTAAACCCTCTCTCTCTTTGCTGCCCCCCACACGCCTCTATCCATACACCTATCTATTCGTATCTGTCTATCTATACATAGAACAGATAGATGTCATAATGCTATAAAACGGGACGATACGATATGCTGGAATTCATCCCTTCCCCTTCCCTTTTCCATCTTCATCTTCATCTTCCTACTACACTCTCCGGAGGTCTCTCCTGCATTTATTCACCCATCTATCGAATCGAATCATTCGCAGTGATTCAGCCACGCTGGAAACCTGCCTGCATAAAATTCCGGTCATCAATCAATTAATCGGTTAACGCTTCTCTCTACTAACCCCAAATCCAAACATCCCAGCGAAGTAAACCCCTCTTGCCCCCCCCCCCCCCCCAAAATCCATCTCCACTGAAGGTCGTTTCCTTCCGAATAATATATACAATCGGTCAAACCAATTCAGTCCAACACCCTGCTAAAACGCCCATGAAGCAAGCCCCAAAAAAATTACACTGGTTTCTTTTGGGCAACAGAAGAAGGGGGTATGATGGGGACGATGCATGCATGTATGAATTGGTAACTAAATAGATCGGTTGATTTATTGATTTATTGATCGATAGATAGATAGACAGATGTACAAGAAGGCCAAGTCGTGGCTTTTTCATGCTTTGTCCCATTTTATTTGGGGTTGAATTATGCTTGATTAAGCTAAGCGATTATTCTGCGGTTTCTATATTTGCTTCCGCAGGAACTACAACGGGCTCGGGCTCGGGCGCTTTTTTTGCTTCTGTTTCTGTTGCGGGTTCTGCTTCTGGCTTTGATTCTGCTTCTGGTTGTACTTCTGGTTGTGCCTCCCCTTCAGGGACAGTCAATTCTGCTGAGGCGGTTGCTGGAGTCACTATATCGTCTGGCTTTAACGCTGGAGCTGGAGCTGCAGCGGGGTCCGCAACTGGTTCTGCGACTTCTGTTTCTTGCTCAGGAGCCACTTCAACCGTCTGCTCGGGTTGTTCTTTCGGTGGAGAAGCTGGAACCGCAGGATTGGACACCTCTATGGACCCTCTTAGACTCGCAATAGCTTCGGCGACTGTTTCTGCTTCCTTTGCTAAATCTGTTTCAGTGGGAACAGGAGCTGCTATTGAAACAGGTTCTTCAGCAGTGTTCTCGGTTTGGACTGGAGACTTTTCTTCCTTTGGCGCAGAGCCATGGGGCGCTTCTGCTTGTTGTGCTTCGGGTTCTGGCTCGGGCTCCGGTACAGGGGCAGGCGCAGAAACCTGTGGGGCAGAATCGATGACCATAGCTTCTGGCGCAGGCGGAGCAGGGCTTGCTTCTTTTACTGGCTCAGTTGGGGCAGTCGAGGTACCACCCGTTATCATCTCCGTATCTTGTGGCTTTTCGGAGACTCGGGCAGTGCCTTTCGTGGTATCCGCGACCGCTCTCGGCTTCCTCGATTTATCCTCCTTCCACCAACTTTTTGTGCCAACCCCATTGATCTCTCCTTCATTTAGTAGCTCCGGTCCATGACCCCTCTCAAAACTAACCTCTTCCATTCTTTCATCCTCATCTCGACCATTCGCTCGCTTTCCATTCCCATTCAAATGCCTTTCTTCCCAAGCCTCCCTCTCCGCTTCATCCTCCCTCAATCTCCTCATCATCATCTTCTTCCTCGCAACCCTACTTCCACCTTCCATTCCATCGACTCCATCGACCCATTTGATCTCCTTAATCATATAACTCAATCCATCATGCGCGGTTGTGTTTTTACCTCCCCATTCGCGACTCTTGATACCAAATCTTGTTGTACTCGAGTATTTTTCCAATGCAGGAAGAATTAGAATTTCCACATGCAAGTCACGATTCGACGGAACAGCCATAGGTCCTTTCGCGGGTGGGTCACGGAGTGTTTCGTCAGGTCCCGTTGCAATTGTGTCTGTTTCTGGTTCCATCATCGAAATTCCCTCATCAACCAAGTCGAGTCCAAGATATCTGATATCAACACTTTCATGCCATTTTCCGCAGAACCATCCCTGGTGAATGCATGCCGCAATGATATCCGAATCGTCCGAATATACTTCTGTACCCCAAACTGCTCGGCGTCTCGTTATCTCTTCTCTACTCTTTGGGGTAAGGTGAATCCGAGGGACCTTGATAGTATAAGTACAATTAATTTTGCCTTCGAAGTTTGGAATTGCCTTGTTTGTACTAGCAAACCCACATTGCGATGGGTGTGGGACCGGATCGGCAGTGCGTCGAGGTCTCAGATTTGCCTGATAATACTCATACCCAAGATGTGACCGAGGGAAGTGGGATGCTTCTTCAAGCACAAACTGCGATCGGACTTCGCGTTTTGGGAGTGGAATTACAGTGTTGACGGGTTGGGTGGGTTTCGGCGCTGAAGAATGGTGATGGTGATGATGTCGAACATGATGGTGTGGTGCAGATCGTTCCCCACTTGGTGGAGATACGTTAGCATTATTTCCTTTGATACTTTTGAACGGCGTTAATTGCTGTGCGTTTGTTTGAATATGTTCCAGAGGTTCCGGTCGGTGGTGGTGACTACAATCTATTAGCAATGAAACATACTGAGACTCAAGGGATGCATACTGGTGACGATGTGCAGGATGTTTAGCACGTTTTGCACGACCTGTAGGGGTTTGTCTCCCAGTACTGCTTTCATCATCGGCTCTATCTTCCTCTTTGAGTTTTCTTCGTCTTCCGCCCAAGGATGATGTTCTTGCAATCATGTGACCACCATTTTCCACAGGCGAATTCTGCACAGACGAATTCTCCAAGTCTTCTCGGCGTGCAGCGTTGGAAAAAGGCAGTCCAGCCGAAGTACTAGGTATGGGACTTGGCATACTCATAGATGCTCCAACCCCACTTCCAATGCCAGGGAAGATCTTACCGAATTCACTTTTGATTCCTGGCTCACCAGCCGGACCATGTTGCTGAACCTGGGCACCTTGAACCGCCTGAGGGATTGGGGAAAGTCGACCACCCCTACGATTATCTTGAACACTTAAGAAGCTTCTTTGACTCTGTTGTTGCTGCATTTGCGGTGCCTCTTCTACAGGTCTTCGCTGTGGTGAGCCATTGATTTGGTAGGGTGCACCAGGTTCAGGACCTCCATAAATTACTTGTCGTGCTTGCATTGAATGTTTTTGTGCTTCAGATTGTTGCCTAGCCGCCTGCTGCTGGTGTGATGGGCCAGTTCGCTCCAGCCTTTCATCATATCGGGGCTCATAATGGGACCCAGGAGCTGAAGTCGGCTGCGAAGAAGCATGCGACCCTCGTGGGTATCTGGGGTCTCTGGGGTCTCTGGGGTCTCTGGGGTCTCTGGGGTCTCTGGGGTCTCTAGGATCTCTGGGATCTCTGGGATCTCTGGGATCTCTGGGGTCTCTGGGGTCTCTGGGATCTCGAGGATCTCGAGCATCATGGGACTCTGGCGCATATGCCGGGTGCCCTTGGTACTGTGGGGCCGAACTTCTGGGATAGTCATAACCATTTGACGGATGTGATTGTTGTGGTGGCGGTTTATCATATTGAGGTTGTTCATATCCAGGCCTTGGCTGATCATATCCAGAGCGCATCCAAGCTTGCTGTTCCCTAGGTTCGGGTGGCCGATTATAAGCAGGCTGTGAATCTCTCTGCACTAGTTGGTGAGGATACTCTTGGCTCATGCCGGGTCTCATAGGTTCATTCATGGCTGATGGTCGAGCTCGCTCCTGCATTTCCCTATCCCTCATCATAGCTTCCTTTTCTCTGTCTCTCTGCAGTCGTTCCCTCTCCATGTATTCATAAGCCGGACCATGTCGGTCTTCAAATCCACCCTGAGGTCTTTGATAAACAGGTTCACCTCTTGGCAGATGCTCCATAACTCGCCCATTACTTTCCACTCTCCTTCCAAATGGCCCATCGTTGGGTATCGGAGCGCGATCTGGTGGGCGAGAGATCGGCGGATTGAAAGCTGTCGGCTGGCTGCTTGGGCGTGGCGGAACACCCATATTTGTAACGCGGACTGGCTGCGATTCCCTCCTATCTTCCTGTTGTTGTATCATTTGACCTTGCGGTGGTCTCTGGCCATATGTTTGCGGAGTACCAAAACGTCCGGTATCTGGTGTTCCATATTGTCCTCCGGCGCCAGGTGGAGAACCTGCAGAGTTTGCGCGGTGGCCACGGGTCTCAAATGCTCGCTGGCGTTCGGGGGTCTGCGGTCGTCGATAAGGCCCATAATCTGCAGCCGTAGAGCTAACGCGCGGTGAAGCATGGGGCGCATTGGAATACATTGGAGGTTGTTGAGCAGATGTACCAATTGGTGAAGGGTACTGAGCTGACATCGGCTCTCTGTTAGCAGGCGCTGGACCTCCAAGCATCGAAGAGATCGACATGCTGCTACCTGCAGTACTTGGTGGGCGTCCCAAGGGTGGCAGGGTTGGTAGTTCTCGATTCGAAGGGAACGCAGATGGTGGGCCGACAGATACTGGAGGTGGGCGAGGGTGAGGAGGACCATAACCATGCTGTGGTGGTTGTTGCGATGGCGGCTGCTGGGGTGAGGAAGGTGGCGGCATGTTGCGATTCACTGGTGTGCCATGTCCTATTGATGAAGCACTTGGATGTCTTGAATGGCCTCCCCCAGGCATCGGAGCCCCGTCCTGTGAATAATTTCGAGAGGTATAAAATGAACCATCTGATGTTCTACGCTGATGATCGGCATATGAAGGGGCATTACTCGGCGGATGCGACGCAGGAGGATATGGTTGTTGAGATGCCGTTGGCGGAAAAGGAGTGCGGCCATATGGCGAAGACGTGTTGCGCGAGAAGGGATGATGCTGCGGCTGTCGTGGATCCATAGTGTCTGATCTGCGGGAAGAAATTTAGATGTGGTCGCGATGTTTTGATTGGTGTTGATGAAGATCTTTGTGGCGGCTCTGCGACCAAGCAACGTAAAGTACTTCTGCCTCTTCGCTTCCAAAAGTCAACGCCAAGTAATTTCCTTCATCTGCAGATAGCCGAGATGGTGAATTTTGATGAAGCTCTTGCAGTCTGCCACGACCTGTGTTTTCCTTTGAATCGAGGTTCGTGTAAAAGGGGATAGGTAGTATTAGGCGCTGTTGATAGCTGTAGTGGACAAGAGCGGTCTCGTGGCACGGTGTAGGAGATTTACGGCGCAGGGACTTTTTGGCGGGTACGATAAAAGAAGATCATCAGTGGTGGTGGGATCGGAGCAGAAACGGGTCTTGAATCGCGACGAACTCAAGGATGGACGCGGCAGCAAAGTTGATGATGGCGTAGTAACGTTTGTTCGTCTTGGATTGCGAAGCTTGTGAGATGGGGATTTACTTTGCATCGGTGTACAGATGGGAAGTGTAGGTGTAGGTGTAGGTGTGGTGTAGGTGTGTAGTGAAGTGTAGGGTGTGTATTATGTAGTGGAGATGTAGATTGAGGATGTAGGTGTAAGGTTGCAAGGGAGGTAAGGTGGTGTAGGGTGTAGGTGTAAGTGTACTTCGTAGGTTAGCTGTAATCCTTTTTTCCCGCTTGGCTGTCACTTTGAAGCTTTGATGATGAGATGCTTCGCTAGCTCTGCGTCCGACTAGACTCGATGGGGCAAGACTCAACTGGCGAGTTAATGGAGAAAGCGAAATACAAAGGAAATCTAAGGAAATCTCGAGCACATCTGCAACCCAAGGAAGGAATGGCCCCACTGTCCCACTTAAAACGCGAAGAAGATTGGAACTTAGACTCCATTGTCGCAGGGGTGCGACCAGGGGGGCGACCAGGGTTCGCGACCAGGGTGCAATCGGTCATCCGTGACTGGAAACAAGGATAGACAAGGGTAAGCATGGACGATTTCACGTACCTTCCTCATTCTCGGCCGTCTAATTTGATGCATGCGTCCGGGCTAGAGCGAAACAGCTCTAGCCTTGAGCTTAAATCTCAAAATGGGGCAGAAAAAAAGGTACAAGGTTTAAATTCAAGTCAATCTATGCATCCATCAAGGATAAACTGACGACTTTTTTCCGCCCTCTGCCCTCTGTCCTCTCGCCCATCAGATGCCGAACAAACACACCAAACACTTTTGCCCGGCTACGTTCATCCAGCTGCATGCTGCTTGCTGCTTGCTGCTTGCTTTGCTTGTCTTCACTTGTCACCGAGTCGACGATGTGTGACCAACAAGTATGATCTTCACCCAAATATATCTCCAATTCACCGACATCTAGCACCGTTCATCGATCGTCGCCGGTTCCCTGGCATTTTCGCATTTTCTTGCTTCATACGGCCATACTTGCATTACTCCCTAGCAATGTAGTAGTAGGTACTAGGTACTCCGTAGGTGTTCTCCATACAAATCTCCCCACCTAAAACATACATCGACAACAACCTCTCAAGCTACACAAATCTCACTTGCAGGAAGGATTCACGCAGCGCAGCACATCACATTCACGCATCCGCATCAACCACCCAATATCCTCCACTCGTTCCTGTCTTACAACACAGCCAACCCAAAAAGACATGTCTATACATAACCTCCAACCAATCGGTCTGGAGATGATCCACTTAGCCGCTGAAGGTTTCATCTTCCCTCGCTCCCGTTTAAGCGCGACGTTTATTTGCTGATCCATACGAAACCTTCATTCCTTTTTCGAGAAATCCGATAGAATATATTTGAGTGAATTTCAAAGGTGGCCCGATATTACATGTTCATACAATACAAAAAAAGTTGTGGTGTATCATATACAGCCTGGCTGCAGGTGATGTGGCTTCAAAAACGTGGAAACCACTTGACTTCGTCGAATAGTGAATCTGGGAGATAAGAATAGATATCCCAAGCAAATCTAATCCCATCTGATCTTTCCATCAACAGGCGTAACTCCTGTCGTCGCACAGAACAAAGTCAAGTTCTGCCACGGAGGTTGGTAGAGCAATTCACCGCTTTGGTCCTATTTGCTTTATTGCATAATTTCATCGATGGGTTGCATGATCAGTATGCGTAATCCAATTTGTATAGTGAATAGAAGTGCGAAGAATTGCAAACAAGGCAAGAATGACCGTACGGAGATAAGCAGGGTGACGACCTAAACGCAGTTCGTTGCAATGAGGGGCGGAGGACAATCATAAATATTGGATTATTATCAGATTCCAGTGGTGCACGCGCTTCAGGCTTTACCTCGGGAATTAGAGCAGGAACGACGTAGCGAAAGAATTTCGAGGACCTCATTCATCACAACCAAGTTGTTGCGCCTTTGGGTACACGCAGTTGTGATCTGATACACGTCTGGGTGAGCATTCTGGGTGAGCATTCTGAGTGAGCGAAGTGAACGTAGCGCACGAGGACTGTTAGTGTTCAAGACTCGTATCATAGTGAAGTGGAAGCCAGTCAGAACCTACCAGTGGTATACCGTTAAAATGGATCAACGACAAAGATCAGTGACTCCATGCAGTGAATCCCTTTCGCGGTGCGTTGCAGTCTACAAGTACACCTGGTACAAAGTCTTACAGTAAACAGTGGTCGACGCTCGGCCAACTCATTTCCGTCTGCTTCCATGCGCATGCTTCGATCAGAATCAGAAGTCGAAGAAACCAGCAATTATGTGCAAGTATAAATCATCTTGTTGCACGAAGAGTGTGTGCTCGTGTTTCGCCAATGTGAGTCGGCTATCCCTTATTTGAGTCGGTTATCCCTTTGGTTGATAACTGAATATTTTCCTAACCCCCACTATCCTCGCAGTAGCATCAACCTAAACACTGCGAAGTTTCGCTCATTTTTCATAGTTGATAGACCTTGACGAGTGCTAAGGTGGCAGTAATCCAAAAACCACTAAAGCCTTATATTGCCCGTTATCCGATTAGCCTTGCAGGTTTCTGCAGATCGTGAAGAACGAAAGAACCGGCTATGCAAGCCACTTTTCAGAGGGATAGCTCCACTTCGAACACGACGATTCAAAGCCCGCGGCAAGAGCACTGGCGCTCGCAACCCCAAGCAATAAACAATAAAAAGAAGAGCTGACCAGAACGTCGTTGAAATTCACCAACAATCCGCCATGAGCCCTGATACTCGACGATCTGTTGTGATTTCTAAACAGAATGCACATCCCCAAGAAAGTGATCGCCGCATAATAACAGCGAGATGGAAAGATACTTTGGATGACGTGTCCTAGCTTGTATAACGGCATATTGACACAACCAAGATGAAGCGCTAGAATCACAGTTGTAGCTAGCTGCCCAAGTCTTTGTGGTGAGGTAGCCGAACCACGCGAACGACAGCCACATCGTCACGAGCGCATCAAGGCCAGACAAGTCGGGTAGCAATGTGAGAGCAATAAGCACCTCGGAGCTGCATCCAGGGTGTTGAAGACTCTAATAAGCTGTCTGCATCTGGCTTACCGTGTGCAGGAAGCCATGGTAAGAGAAGCGAGCGAAAAGACGTGGTTGTCGAGACGTGTAACATTTTGTGAATGGAATTGTGCAGTCATGGACAACTTATGCATGCCTAAAGGAGGCCTCAGGCATAAGGACACAGAGTTGACGCGGCCGACGATAAGAGATAACGACAGCAGCTCTAACTGCATCTCACCGAGCTTCCAAGGCACATGCAAAACATTCAGCTGCAAAACCATATTGCACAGTTTCTTTCTATGTCATTTATAAGCACCCTTTTCAACAGTTACGTGTATACAGCGACGTCCGGGTACAGTAACCTCCGTGATATAATTCCGTCACACTTGATATCATCACGTTACTGTACCCTTTCCTCACTCCTTGTGCGGCCATGAACAGATCCCCAAGTTCTCCCAGCATCGCATTTCCACTGCCAGGCTCACCTGGATCTTCCTGGGCCATGTATCGTGCAAGATTTAAAGCTATATTCCACGGTGCAGATACCTCGGTCTTGATCGCATTCTGGCTATTTGGTAGGATATCTCCTTTGCTCTTGTTCCGACTGTTCTAACGTTTCTCTAGGACTTATCAACAATGTTTTATATGTGATTATCTTGTCTGCGGCATTAGATCTAGTTGGTAAGTATCCAGAATTCTATGCGCCGGAGCTCTGCATATGGACGTCCAATCTGCGGAGTATATCTAGGCTAATCTCCTCTCACAGGTCCTGATATACCCAAATCCGTCGTCCTTCTCGCAGATGTTCTACCTTCCTTCGTTACGAAACTTATTGCACCCTACTTCATTCACAAAATCCCATATTGGGTACGCATAATCATCTTCTGCGCCTTGTCCTCCGGCGGAATGCTTCTGATCGCAGTCACTCCGGCCGAGAAATCGGTTTCAACCAAACTATTCGGCGTTATACTTGCGAGTCTAAGCAGTGGTGGAGGTGAACTGAGTTTCCTAGGTTTGACGCATTACTATGGTCATTTCAGTCTTGCGGCATGGGGTTCTGGTACAGGAGGGGCAGGGTTGGCTGGTGCAGGTTTATATGTGCTTTTGACGACGGTCATTGGGTTATCCGTCAAAACGAGTCTTTTGGCTTCTGCGTTCCTGCCCTGCATTATGCTTCTTTCGTTCTTCGTCATCCTACCCCGTGGACCGCTCCGTCGAGCTAGTCGCCAGAAAGATTATCATTCCATCCCAACAAACGAGCCGATCAACGAACCCCTCACCAACGCAGACATATCTGACCTTCCTCCCACCTCGGCAGCATCCTCCCTCCTTGCGCCTGGCCCCTCTGTCGTATCTGAGGCATACACCTCTCACTCCCCTCTTCGCCCTTCCAGCCCCAATATGACCCTCCACTCCAAACCCAGCTTCACGCAAAACCTCCGCCGCGCACGCTCCCTCTTCTTCCCCTACATGCTCCCCCTCCTCCTCGTCTACATCGCCGAATACACCATCAACCAAGGCGTCTCCCCCACCCTCCTCTTCGAAACCCCCTCCCCCCACAACCCTTTCACCACCTACCGCTCCTTCTACCCCGTCTACGGCTTCATCTACCAAACCGGCGTCTTCATCTCCCGCTCCTCGACGCCCTTCATCCGCATCCACAACCTCTATATTCCGTCCTTCTTGCAAATCGCAAATCTTTTCCTGCTGATCTCGCAGGCGTTGTGGTTCTGGATACCAAATGTGTGGTGGGTTTTCGCGGTCGTGTTCTGGGAGGGTCTGCTGGGGGGCGCGGTATATGTTAATACGTTTGCGGAGATTATGGAGAGCGTGGAGGAGAGGGATAGGGAATTTAGTTTAGGGGCGACCAGTGTGAGTGATAGTGCGGGGATTTGTGCTGCGGGGTTTATTGGGATGGGATTGGAGGTGGCGTTGTGTGGGTGGCAGGTTAGGAGGGGGAGGGGGTGGTGTAAGATGGAGTAGTTGGGTCGTTTCATTCATATAATATTTTGGATGCATTTGTATAGGAGATTGGAGTTGGTTTGGTTTGTGTAGATTTTACTTACTTGATCTGGGCTTGTGTAAATGTGATGAAATTTCAGATACCATTTCAATATACATTAACCTCACTATCTGTTGTGCTTCGTATGGGCGTAGTTGCTTAGGATACATCCCACCCGGTCTATCAGACCGTAACATACATCATAACATCAGCCTGTCTTAGTGAAAAAACTAGATCTAAAGCGCTTAGAAATAATCATCCATATTGCATTGCATCATCTCAGTCTTCCCCACAATTCGCGAACTGTCCCACGGTTTGTCGTTAAGCTAGACAAACAGATCCATGAAGACGAATCAAGATTGATGAAATGGGGTGGTTTCATTGCCTTGTAAGCTATTTGGATGAAATTATGGTGTTTCGGACTGGTGCAAATCTCCTAGTTTTGATAATTAATTTTTTTTTTTTTTGGTGGAAACTTGGACTTGATCGTAGAGACTAGGACTCTCTCCTTCCTATGCCCGGTGGATAATCAAGTCTATTTTACCAAGTCCATCAGTGAGACGTACTGAAGCCATTCTCAAAACTTCGCCCAATTTTCTGTAATGGCAGTATTACTGGGGTGCTCCGTCACTCATGATGACTATCAGAGCGTCGATGTATCAGCCAATTCAAAAATCTCCTCTTCCTTTTCCGAACTCCCTCCTTTCTCCTCTTTCACTTTCACATTCTCCTTTCCTTTCCCTTTTCCTACACTACCACCCACCCCCAAATCCGCCTCCTCATCATTCGCCCCCGCCCCCCCTTCTTCTACATCTTCCTCATCTTTTTCCAACTCGGTAGGTAATTCGGATTTCACTCTCACATCTGCATTTCCCTGTCCATAAACACCGCCACTTCCCTCCGAACCCTGCAACTCCGCTTTCCCGTGCCATTGCTCGCTATCAGAGTTTACGCTTCTGGGAGATCGCGTGACTATTTCTGGCTTCGCTGTAATGGCTTTCCTGGTGCGACGGCGACGTAGCCAGAGGAAAAATGAGAAGAGGAAGAGGGAGATGGCTCCGACAGAGGCGCCGACACCTATCCCGGCTTTGGCACCGGTAGATAGGGCAGATGAAGCAGCACTGATGCTGGTTGGCGATGTTTGGGAAGCAGAAGCGGAGGTGAATGAGTTAGAGGTGCTGGATGATGTAGGGGTTGCAAATAGGGTTGTCGTAACTGTAGTGAACGGTGATGTGTAAGTTTGGAAACCGGTGGGTTGGCTTCCGAATTGACGTTTTAGCTCAAAATGAGGTAAGAAGTCCATGGTAGGGTTGAGAATGTGGAGAGTGAGTTCTGAAAAGTGGATATATAAGAAATAAGTAAGGTAAGACTTGACTATGATTGGTGATGTAGGTATGCTTAGAATTCTGGGATTTCGTCTTGCTCGCACAATCGGGAGTGTAACACGTAGCAGGCACGGAGTTGTGTAAGTCAGATTGTGTATATGTGGTGGCGCAGATCGTGGATGATTATCACACAGCTCAATACCGTTACATATGGGAAAATGACGATACTGATGATACTGGGGCTTTCAATATCATCAGAATTGAGACTTCTCAATATGACAATGGTCGTCGCCCAGGGTAAAAGAAAGAGCAAGTTCTAAATGTTGGAAGAGATAGAGATATAACACAAGCTGCCCAACCAATTGGAAGAGATCCAGAAAGTGGCGGCACGGCAAGCCAAGAAAGTTACAAGAATGCATCTGGTGCATTGATGGAATTCGACCTTCGGAGTACCCCACCTAGCGACCTAGCTCTGGGATGTAGCTTTACTACTTGGTATAGCTACATCCGCAGGACTGGGCATTGGATAATATCCTTGGCCTAGCTATCCTTTTTGGGTGTTCGAAAGCCCGATGAATAGATTGAGTTTGACTATCCATGTTGCGGTGACACTCGAGTTCCCTTGCGGCCAGAATAAGGAGCGAAAACGAAGCCGGTGACTCGACGAACGTGTCGGCGATGTGCGGCTTGGATAAATTCATGATCTTCCAAGGGATTATGGCGATCTCCCCTTCTCACTCACAATAACCCGGAGTTCACATGTAGATTGTGGAAAATCTGCAAACGCGTAAGCTTAAGGTCTCCCGCCTCCTCCATCATGCATCTAGATATGTGCTAGCGTCAGCTATTCGGTGCACGGCCCTTCTCGTAAGACTACAACCCTTCCGAAGCTGTTGAGCTGTAAATAGCATCATGATTGCCTAAAGCCATCATTCGCAGTCCGTGTAAGATATATCATTGACCATTCCCTCAGATATAGCTCATAAATGCTGAAGAAACTCTCTTGTGAAGGTAATCTACTTGAGGTCAATTATCCCAAAGGTCGTCCATTCATTTTGTCAGCACCATTTATCCAGAAAGGACGCTGATAAGCAGCAGTATCTGGCCCCAGCTTCCACTTTGATCAACCCGCAATATTCACATCCACCTTTTTGCTATTTAGACTCATCATTATGCGCTGGCTACATGGAGCTCGTCTTCTGGCGGTGGTTCCACCCATCATTGCACAACATCAGGAACCCATTGTGGACGCAGCGAACCAAACACCCATTGACCTTAAGTGGTACCCACCGAAGTCTACCGCTATCAATGACCTTGGACAAGTGATGGCCGAAGAGGGCGTATATGGCTTCATATATGATTGTTCCCAGACTACTAACGGTGCAGCGTATGGGACTTATAATTGGTGTGACATGCCGCATGTCAGGAGTCAGGAATATGTGACGCCGCCTGAAGATTACAAGTTGAGATATGTGGAAGTGGTAAGCCTGCTATGGCCTTACCTGCTTACTTGTGTTGATGTTGTGATAGATTCATAGACATCATAAACGTACTCCATATGCCGCGAACTCGTTTCCTGTCGAATCGTACAATTGGGACTGCGACGATGCGGCACTTTACCGTTATGGACAAGATGAAAATGGACATGAAGCCGCAAAGACATACTGGAAAGGGTATTCTTCGGAGGTAAACCCGTTTGTACCGAGTGGGTTCTTGGGAAGCTGTCAGTTCCCGCAAATTACTTCAGGTGGACTACAAGATTCGTGGCAACATGGCAAGGATTTATGGGGGGTTTATGGGAATTTCATCGGACGCAAGAGTAATGCTGAATTCAGAGTCACGCCGAATGTCATCACAAGTGAAGTTGCTGGAATGGTGGTGAAAGGAATGTTTCAAGATGACAGCAGCTTTCCCTTGCTCATACAGGTAAAACTTACTCATCTGATCATCATCTGTCAATATTCTCATCCTCAACCTCTCTAGGCAAGCTCAGTCGATTCGTTAGAGCCTTCATATTCTTGTCCGAAGGCCACATCTGTCTTTAACGAAATCCGATCTAGCAATGTTTGGAGATCCCATCTAATGGCAGCCGGGCCTCTCCTCGTTGCTCTTGACTCAATCTCTGGCGTATCACCATATGATATCGGTTTTCACGTGTCGATGGATCATTATTACGATAACTTGTCTGCGCGTCAAGCCCACGGTCTTCCACTGCCATGCAGGTTGGTGAATGGAGCCAATACGTCCGATTGTGTCACCCAACCCATGGCAGATGCCACATACCGACTTGGGCATTGGGAATACTCATACATTTATCGCGACGACCCAAGAAGTCTCGATGCCAGTATCGGAAGTTTCGGAGTCTGGGTCGCAGAGTTAAGCCAACACATTCAAGATACTCTGAACGGTGTCGGAAAAGTCAAGTATCGACATAATGTAGCTCATGATGGGTCTCTGGCTAAATTATTGTCAATACTTCAAGTTGAGACAATGGTATGGCCGGGCATGGGCTCGGAGATCGTTTTCGAACTCTATGAAAAAGAGAAGGATGATGCTGAAAGCGAATGGTTCATGAGGGTATTATGGATGGGTAAAGTTCTGAGAAGTTCTAACCCTACCCTTGGAGTGATGGATATGATCGAAGTGGAAAAGGTTCTTGGTTATTTCGAAGGTTTGGTAGGCCACAGAGCGTCCCTTATCAAAGAGAAGTGCGGTCTGTAATTTTGGGTAGTTAAATTTGTTTTTATCAGTTTGACCGGCACTTTAATATATATCGTAGAACATATTTGATATCTCCGGTGCATGTTGGTCTGTTATTCAGTCCCCTTAGCCAAGTCCAGGGTTTCGGATGAAGTCATTTTTGGGCTTAAAATATCGAAATAGACTGGAAGTTTTGCAAGCAATCTAGACTATGGACTCTTAGTCCATTTTGAAATATCTACTACTTGGTATAAATTTCTTCTCTTCTCACATGTAAAACAGGTTTCGTTTTATTTTCATTTTTACTTAATACGATACAAACATCAGAGAAGAAACCCCGATTTTTAGAATTTAGATCGGTATAAAGCTATCACAATACTATTCAATTTAGCTCCCAAAAGCCTAACGAAAATGTATATCCCAAACTCAACACCACAGCCATACATACTTCTTTCCTCCGAATGTGCTTCCCCCCTTCCAGCTCCACTACCAATAATCCATCAACCTCCTGTCAGGGCACACGTTTTCCAGAAACCGGAATATCACACTACGCTGGTAAATGATCAATTGTTGCCAGGTGCAAACATTCTGAATCATGATATGCATGGAGAAGATGCGGTGGTTTTCTTGGTTCCTTATTCATTATATTTACTTCCTCAATCTGAGGTTAAAGATATAGGATGGAGAAAAAGTTAAGGATACTTATCAATGTGTTTACTGCAGGATATCCCCATCTTCATCACCCCCACAGCCGCCATTACCGATAACTTTACATCTACACCTGCTATCGCTAGTAAAACTCGCCAATGGATCTTCTCATACAATCCGTTCATCCTAATTTCGGAATTGTCTAAATGGGAGATGCAAATTCAAATCCTAATCATCTTCACACTACCCCTCGTCCTCATGTGCTTCACTGGCGCGAGCTTGATGGATTTTCTTCCTAATGGCACTCGCGACAAGAGAGGAAAAAAGAATGAAACACAATGAGATGCAGAGAGGGATGGATACATTCAGGACGAGCTATATCACAGCCTTTGCCAGTTATCGAATTCGCCTGGTCCGTAGATCAGTGCAATCATGACAGAGAAGGAAGAGGGGGGTGCAAAAGGAGAGGAGGATGAACAGGGAGAGAAAGATGAAATTTGTGATGACGCAGATGATGAGCTTAATGATGAAGAACGTGAGTAGAGGGTGTTTCGTTTGTCTACATATATTAGGCACTGGCGTGCTCGAAGGTTTGAAGAAAAGTGGCAGATATTGGGTGGCAGGGCTCCGTTCAAGATGCCTGTATGAATTTTCAAAATGGAATTAGATATAAATCTTACATATCCAGGAACAAATGGAGATAACTCCATGGATAGATTGCAATGGCTCAGAATTGAAGGGCATTTCTCTTGGCATATTACTGGAATACGTCGGCTAAGTACGGGGCTCATGTGGAGAATCAGTCGCGATGAAGCTTCTAATCCCATTAAACTCAATTTAAGACAGCCGCCAATAACCGTTGGTAGCTAGTAATTTATCCACTGATAAGCCCGTTATCAGAAGCCCCAAGTTGTCAATACGCCCTGCAGCTTACTGGGATCTAGAACTTCATACACAATACAAAAGACCATAACCAGTTTCCCAGAATGAACGTTTCTTGTGAAGTTCGTGATACTCTGGTGAGGACGTATATACACAGAGCGTACTGTATATAAAGGTTTCATTTTCAATGACGTCACAAGTCAAACCACAATCACAACCACAACCACAAGCTCACCCTTCGGCAGAGGTCGAACTCTCGCCATGGTCTACGAATCATCGGGGTGTAGCTGCAGCGGAAGCGGCGAGTAATGCAATTGAGGAGAGGGATCACAATACCAGTGACAGGATGTCAGATATCGATGTCGAAAATCGTGTGATTCAGCAGCTTCTCCCTGCTGATGGAGGACGTGCTGCATGGCGTGTCTTGGTTGCGGCGTTTGTTTTCGAAGCGCTGCTTTGGGGTACGTATTTTTTTTTATTTTTTTTTATTTTTTTTTTACCTATCTTAATTCCTATATTTATCTTTTCGTCACCAAATACTGCAATGAAACCCCAGCTAAAAAAAACCCCAGGCTTCCCCATCTCCTTTGGTGTCTTCCAAGCCTACTACACCACCGTCCCCCAATTCTCCGCCTCCTCCTCCCAACTAGCCCTCATTGGTACTATCGCCCAAGGGCTCACATACCTCGGCTCCCCCTTCTCCGCCTACCTCACCAAGCGCTTCCCCAAATACCAAATCCCGCAGCTCTGGCTGGGCTGGTTCACATGCATCGCCTCCCTCATCATCGCCAGTTTCCAATCCTCCGTGCAAGGCCTCATCTGGACTCAAGGCGTCATGTACGGTCTCGGCTTCCTCTTCCTCATGTACCCCATCATCAGCATGATCAATGAATGGTGGGTCGTACGTAAGGGAATGGCTTTCGGCGTCATCAGTGCCGCCAGCGGCGTAAGTGGTGCTGCGCTGCCCCTCGGCATCGAATGGCTGCTCGCCCGCTACGGATACCACACCGCGCTGCGCGTTATCGCTGTCGGCATTGCCATCTGCACGGCGCCGTTGCTGCCGCTTCTCAAAGGTCGACTCCCCGCCGCAGAGCACAGCCAAACTGCTCGCACAGACTGGACGTTCCTCCGCGTCCCGCTGTTCTGGATCTATGCTGTGAGCACGCTGGTTTATGGACTGGGCTTCTTCTACCCCGGTGTCTATCTCCCCTCGTTTGCGAAAAGCGTCGGCCTCAGCAGCACGCAGGGTGCGGCGATCTTAGCTGTTATGAGCGTGGCGCAAGTAGCGGGGCAGTTTGCGTGCGGATGGGCTTCTGATCATAGCAAGAAGTTTAGTGTTAGCGTCGCGTGTGTGGTCTGTTTGCTCATGGCTACGATGGCGTCGTTTGTACTGTGGGGCTTGGCGAAGAGTCTGGGCTTGCTGATGGTATTTGGAGTTGTGTATGGGTTTTTCGGATACGGGTATAGTACGATGAGGGTGGCGATGGGGAGACAGGTTAGTAGGGATGCGTCGAGTACGGTGGCGACATATTCGATTTTGGTTTTTGTGCAGGGGATTGGGAATGTGTTGGTGGGGCCGATTAGTAATGGGCTTTTGGAAGGAGGGGTGAGAAAGGATGTGTATGGAATTGGGAGGTATAAGGATTTGGTGGTTTGGACGGGAGGTTGTATGGCGGTTAGTGCGGGGGTGATTGGGTTGTGGTGGATGAGGCTCAGTAGGTTTAAGGGGGTGAGTTGAAGATGTGAGGATTATTAAAGACAGGTCCAGCTTGTATACAAATCGCTTGCAGAATGAGGTTTGGATAAGCCCAGCTCAGAAAGGAAAAGAATGAGTAGGTAATTAACACGTGGGGTAGTTGCAGTGGTCTTAAACTGCGAGAATTACACACACTAGGTAGAGAGCCTGTTATAAATATCGAAGTTTTGGCGTTGGTCGATGAATCAGTACACCCCAGTGACAGCCCAAGCCAAAAAAGTTCTAAATGGTATCTTTCATCTATCATAGCAGAGCAATCATATAATACACATATACATGAACCATAAAACTACATCCCGAATCGAAGCTCTGTTTTAGATCCGAGCCGATCTCAATCCCATACCAAAACTCCAAAACAAAACACGCATTTTAATCGCTGCATGTAAGATCTAAAACGCCATAGCAAAAACTAAAGCAACCCACAACCCCAAAACCTCCTTTCCCAGCCCCAACCCCGGCAACTTCGTCTTATCCGCGCCCGAGCCCTTCGTCTGACCACTCCCTGTTTGCGTCGGCGCAGTAGGCCCTGCTGTCGCTGTCGGCCCTGCTGTCGCTGTCGCTGTCGCATTCGTGTTCGCTCCCTGCGCTCGATAGACCGGTGCTCTCTCGTCACTGACTCCGTTTCCGCCGTCGAAAAGCTCTCCACTACCATCATATGGCGTGTCTGTTTTTGAATTCTTACCCCACTGTTCTTGCACGGCTGGGAGGACGCCTTTCCCACCGGCACCTATAAGCTTGAGATTTGGTGTAGGTATTTCTTTGTATTTCGCGGGATTATTGTTGAGGAAGCCGGGGTAGGAAAGGGAATTGTTTATGAAGGACTGATCGAGGTTGATGTTACCTTTATAGCCGGTTTTTGTGGCGACGAGATCGAATACATTTGCTCCTACGTCGTAACGCCCTAAACACTGCAGTCCCCAGTTGTTCTGCAGGGTGCTAAGAATAGAGTAGTGAGAGTATATGGTAGCGTCCGTCGTGCCCCTCTTGTCTTCAGGGACGGCTCCACCAAGGAGCACGGAGTAAATACTGTTGGGCTTGGAATAGGTTTCAGATTCGTCGTAGGTGAGGAGGATAAGAGTATTTTTCATGAATGATTCGTTTTGAAGAAGGGGAGTGAGGAACGATCGTGTCCAATTCGCGGCGTAAGCCAGTGAGGTGTTATGGCCGTCATTGCGCATGTCTGGCGAGATGTGCGCGTATTGTGGGAGATTGTTCTTTTCGACCGCGGACTGAAAATCTGAGAGGGAGAGCAATCGTTGGAGTCGTGTGCCATTGTTATTTATGCTGTCGTAGCTCACGAAGGGGCTGCATGGTGATATGGTTAGCATTAGGTCGCAACAGTAGAAAGCAACAATAATGAAGAGCATAAATGTACTTGTGTTTCCGCACATAATCCCATCCGTTGCCATCCTGTCCAGTACTTCCCTCCCCCATATAACCCGGTCCAGGCATACCCTCGAAATACCCATTCCATGCAATGCCCGCGCCATCAAAGATATCTACTATCGTCGAGACATTAGACGGTATGCGTACGAACTCGTCATGATTCAGACCGAAGTAATCACCACTTATCGATGCGATATAGTTCGGTTGTGAGGGATGTGTGAGGCCATAGTAATTAGAAAGAAGGATGCCTTGTTTTGTGAGGTTTTGAATGTCCGAGTTATCTTCTACTTTAACGTCGTCCTACAATGGATGCGCGATTAGTGTTCTGCATGGAAGACAGAGAGGACTATGATGAGGATATACTTACTTGGTTTTCTAGCCATATGGTAAAGAATCTATCGAACGCAGCTCCAGGTACATAGGCCGCGCAAGAGCCCGTAATTGCACCCGCTACCAACCATATCGAAGAGCGCATCGTGAACCAGCAATGACCTTAAAGGTATGGCTCCAGGTCTTTATTGAGGTAGCAAACGCGACAGAATAATTGCACTCCTTGTCGCGACGACAAGATCAATTCAAGCAAGCAATGAAGGATTAAAAGAAAGGAAGAGGTCAGATAAACTTTATCGAAGTTTCAATATGGGACGATCGTTATTACTCCTGGCACTGTAGATGACAGCTAAGACCTTTTTTTATCTTCTAAACGTCAAACGCAGACTCAGGACTGCGATGTTTCACCCTATTCTGTACATACGATGTACCTTGCACCAACCTTGAGTGAGTGACATTCGCGGTGACACTCCGAACAGCCTTGAATGGTGTGGTGGCACGGAGAATGCACAGAAATTGTATTGCGCCTTGGGATGGGGTTGGTTTTGGTCTCGGTGTGGTCTAGCCTGTTGCAGGGGGTTACTATATTTTTAGTATCTATCTTACCTCAGTTGCTCTCACTTTGCATATTGAGACCTTCCTTTCAGATAGATACCTAGATGTATGTGTACTCGCTCAGCCGCCAACATGGGCGAATTTCTACCTGCGAAAGCAGGAGGATTTCCAACATCACCAACTCACAGTTGTACGTTCGACCCCAATGTCAGGATTCATTCACACATATCTGCGTGGCGTTGAATTGCAATAAACATCCGAAAGAGCCATGAAAAGTATGGTGTAACCGGAATCGGTCAATTGCTATCTACGCCGTTTCTAAAACAGGGGTATAATTCTCCGCCCATCTTTACTCTTCCTCTTCCCACGTCGACGATATCGAATCATCGTAACATTTTATACAAATCCCCAATTCCTCCTTACACCGTCCCATTCCCCCGGCTCCACTATCTGCACCTCCCTTCCCCGACCAGCCCCTTTCTCTTCTAGATCGCCCCACCTCAAGTCAATCCTCGCTTTAACATCCGTAGCTCTCTTTTTCCCGACCCCTATTCCGGATCCCGTGCCTTTACTTGAATCACGCTCTGCCAAAACCTTCCCTTTCTTGACAACGGCGTCCTTCCAGCCTCTCCATGCCTCATAATCCTCTCTTTGTCGAGCAACATGATATTGCGGCGTACTCTTTGCCGGCTTCCACTTCAGCCTATCTTTCGGCATGGTGCTTAAATCATATAACTTAGCTTCCTTTGTGAGATTTAATAGTTCGTTAAGAACGTCTTGGCCTTCGGCAATAATCAATTCTCTCCTCTGCTCGTCTTTCGATTTGCTCTTAATCAATGGTTCATCCAGCCAATCTAGACCAGCACGGAGGTTCGAGTCAGCAAGCCTCATTCTTCGGTTGTCCTCCCGTAGATATCGAACAGCAGCCTGTAAACCTGCGATTTCTGTTTTAAGCGCATCCATTTCTCTTGCTGTAGCAACTGCGCGTTCTTGACCGGCTTTCGAGCCCGATGTGACCTGGCCAATCGCTTTCGATTCCTCGGCCACCTTCTTCCATTTCTCACGCTCAGCTTCCATGGTTGATAATTCTTTGTTCTGTGATTCAATCGATTCAGTGAGTTCGGCTTCGCGCTTCTTGGCGTCTTCAATCTTCCTTTCAAGCTCATTGATACGTTCATTCTTCTTGGTGGCGTCGCGCATACGGCTCTCGAGAAGCTCAATCTTAACGGACGCTTCTTCGAGTGTCTGATCACGCATAGCAATCAAACGAAGACGTTCATGATTCTCCTCCTTGAGTCGGCGCACTTCTTCTTCGGTGTCGATGGTAACCGTCTTGGATGATTTGAGCTCCTTGGCTCTGAGAATCCATGGTGCCTCCGCCCGCTCAAATTCGTGAGTCAGTTCAAGGTCGGACGTAAGAGTAACTAGATCTGAGAGCGAACTGCCCAAGAGACGAAGCTTGTTGGCATACGTGGAGAACAAGTCGGATTCGTTGGCAGACAGAACTGTTGAAGTTGTTTGATAAATTGCATTTTGAACTTCGAGATAGGTGTATGGCTCAACTCTGCCTTCCTCATGTAGAATATTAAATAACTCTTGTCCGATGGTACGAGTATAAGCGGCGAGTTGTTGGGTAGCTGCCTCACATTGCTCGAAGGATTCGATTGTATCAGGCATTAAGGACAATGATCGAGCCCTCATATCTTCTAGTGAATGAACCGCTTTTCCAACAATGACCTTTGCGCTTCGAGTCTGTGAAATCACCGCTTCCGTTTTCTTGGAGAAGTGTTGGAAAGCCTCATCTTCATCATCTTGGTTGGGAATGATGTTCTGCACCATTGTTCTGGTAGAGTTGAGGGCTGCTGCCGCATTTTCCAGATGGCTTTGCATGATAAGAGTCCTCATATGAATTTCATCTGCATAGCTAGCCTGACCACTGGAAATATGGACCTCTGCCAGATGAGACATGAGCGCAATAGTACGCTGCAGCTCCGTGGCGCATTGTTTTTCCTTCAGATCATCCTTCCGGAGACCCTCAATCCAGCCGTTGAGCGCTCTTTCTACTGGATCCATTTCGTAGAATGCTCCTTCGAATTTCGCGAACTCTTCCGTTGAACAATGACTGATGGCATTGACAAAGCGATCGCACATAGCTCCAATCCAAACAAGTTTATCGAGCACATCACATCCAGCAAAGGTATCATCCTCATGTCCGGGATGTGGTTGACCGTTTACTCTTTCATTGACGAAGCTGTGTAGAAGATTTGCCTTAAATGCAACACGTCGGAATCTTAACAATGCCATAATCGAATCTTTTTCCGTGTTGAATCCTTCTGGGAGGAACAACTGAACAATCGACAAATGCTCCGATGCCACTTGAGCCTCCATCTGTCGTAATTCGAGATCGATGGTCTTGACTTGAGTTTTTGCAGCAGATACCTGAAGCTTCATATTTAGATCTTGCATTGCACGTGATCTTTTGTCTAACTGCTCGGATTCCGTTTCTGTGACGGCGTGAGAAGCTCTCATGTCCTCCAAATCGCTTTGAAGGCCAGTGACAAGCTCTCGGAATCGCGACAGAGTATATTCCATATCTTCAAGCGTCTCTTCTTGCTGAGCTGCTCGTCTTGCTTGTTCGTTGATGACGCTCTCCTTGAAATCGATTTCTTCTTGCATCTCCTTTTCGGTTTCGACATGATTGATTTCGAGCTCATCGTTGAGCTCCTTCAGACTTTCGAGATCCTCGATGGTAGCTTTTAACTCTTCAATCTGCTCGCTCATACTCATGTTGCGGTCGGTAAGCTCCTCAATCATATCCTCGGCCCCTAAAGCATTGTCAAGCTGCTGTCGCAAATCCTCAATACTAGCCTCGGATTGCGCGAGCTTCTCTTTCACAGCTTCATAATGTTCCTTCACACCACTCAATTCTCGTACATCTTCTTGCAGGCTCTTTATTTCGTCTTTCAGTTCGGCCTCAGTCTGCTGTGTCAAGTCCCTTAATCTCAATAGAGCTTCTGTTAGTCGCTCATTTTTCCTCTCCATCTGCAGATAACTCTGGCTAGTCTTTTCCTCCGGGCTTAATTCCCCACCCAGCTCCGCGTTCTCTTCTCTCAACACCTCGACTTCCAATTCCAATTCTTCGGCCTTTTGTTTTAGCGCTTCCATCTCAGCCTTAGCGGCTTCTGCCATTTCCTCGGCCATTTCTCTATCCAGAGTTGCCATCTCCAAAATTGTTTCATGTTCAGCTTGTAAGTTTTCAACTTCTTCGAATCGAGCTGCAGCTTCCTTCAGCTGTTTCCTCAGATCGGTGATCTCTTGCTGCTGGGGCTGATATTTGGTCTGCAGCTTCTGGATTATTCCTTCAAACTTGTCCCTTTCAGCTTGTATATTCTCAAACGCCTTCAGCTTCTCCCTATCCTCCATCCGTTTCTTCTCCATAACTCGTAGTTTTGTCTTGAGGTCATCAATCTCTCTACTGGCTGCTGTGCTCGCTGCACCGCGTTGTCCGATCGGCGAGACAGCAATAGAAGACGATGGAGAGTCTTGTCGATCCGCAGCAAATGTTCTGGACATTCCAGGACTGGGGAGTCTTGGCGACAGAACTTCTGCGTCACTCCTTGAAGGCGACAAAAGCCCATCGTCCTCGATCGCATCTTGATTGCTTCCATCACTACCCTGACTGGCCTGCCCGCTACTTATTTGACTTGGGACTGACGCTATACGGTCAGCGTTGGCTTTAAGTGTACGTTGGGGAGCCAGGGACGTCGGTCGACTACCAGTCGTCCGGGCCGCAGGTGCGCCCATACGATTTCCTGCACCACTACCACTCGCCACCGACTTTCCTCTGCCGGCTGGTGGGGGTGGGGGTCCCATGGATGTTCGACTTGTAACCGAGGGAGGTCGTGTTTTTGGGACACCGGGGGGTGGTGCTCGAGCATTGGCGGGTGTACCAGTCCGTGGTGTCGAGGTCATGGAGGTCCCAGCAGAGTATAATTGTTTCGTAGGTGACTTCGTAGGGGACTAAGCCATATAATCAGACTAGAAATCTTATAAGAGCAGAATGTACTCACCCGAAGCAAGCTCGATGGCCGCCGGTTCGCTGGGGTTGGACTCATGGCATTTTGGCTTCTTCTCTTGGCTCCCGTTGCGTCAGGTACAGAGCTTGTCCTTCTGGTACCAGATGGTCCAGAAACACTACTCTGTCGGCCTGGCTGCCTTTTTGTAGGCGCAGGTTTCGGAGGTGGAGGTGCGGGCTGGTCGATGATAGTAATAACTGCAGGTCGAACAAACATTCCCCGACCCATTTCACACTCGAAATACCGCTCGCCTTTGACGCTCCCATCATTTTTTCCTCCGCCATCTTCCAACTCTACTCCTACCCAATCCCCTGGTGCGAATGAAGGTTGACCTATGTAACGAACAATTCCTATAGCCCCATCTCCGACTTCGACGGTCTGACCAATTCTAAGGTCAGATAGAGACATTATGCGTGAACCATCAGCTAATTAATATTCGAGCGGTGCATCAAGCAGGGTATCGAAGTGGCGGAGGTATAAGGCATACGTCGATGGTTTATCAATAAGTTTATTACATAGTTGTTATCGCGTTGCGCGTTTGACAGTAGGGAGCTTACTAAGCATGGAGCTTTGCTGGTGCGAAGTCAATGTCACAGTTTTTATCTAAGCACAATAATTGCATTGAGCAGGACAATACTTTGCAGCCAGAAAATGTCACAAGGTTGAGTCTGGTCTCTAGATGCTTTGTGAACTGTTTTCCTTGTTTATGGAATGTCTGAGGATACTGGAGTTCAGAAAACGCCAATACTCCAATTCTGCTTGATACACGTACGTTTCTAATGTTCTTGGGTGAGCACAAAACCCATAGAACTAACTGGAGTAACATTTTCACGCGCTACACTACGGATATCAGATCAGGTCCGATACCATGCTTGCTATCTATTTCTATATTCCCAAGGAGTACTGGGCCTTACCTCGGTTTCGATTCATGCGTAGCAGGAGTGTCACCATGATGGTCGATAGGACGCAGCATGTCTTCTATGCTACCCAATCTGTCTACAGAACAGAGATACCCAATCTGTCTACAGAACAAAGATACTCAAGCTTACTCTCAAATCCTCCATTTCAAAGCACTCAAGGTCTCCCAACGCCTCTGGGGAACGGATACCATTCTACTTTAAGCTTTGGATGATGTGACACCATTGATTGAGTCCTGTGGGGAAATCTTCGCAAGATATCGTTTCTTCTCATAATATTCTACGGGAGAGCCAAGCTGGAGCTAGCTTTCATGCAACTGTTTCATCGATCTCTGTTCATGTTTCGGGTCACTCACAGAGTCTATGCTGCGGGTTGACCCCCGCGTTTCGGGTCCGTTCAAAGCCCGTTTCAAACATGATCTACAGCCCAGTCAACCTTATATCTTTACCTTAACCTGTCAAGCACCGCTGCCTATCCATTAAAGTATATGATTAAACTCCGTCCCCGTATTGCGAGCGCGAGGATAAAACAACGCTCTGCTTTGTTGACGAATCATGATGAAGACTACCCGGAAGCCCGAACGTTGAGAGGGGCATCAGATTCTACAACAGCCATTGCAATTAGCATCTTGCTTCTAAACACCTTTACTCCCAAGGCTCTAGTGAGACCCAATGCTACTTCTTTCCGAGTCGAAGGTCTGAGGATACCTTCATACTGGTGGGGCGTTTCCGAGTATTGCTTTGCGTCTTCCAAACCTTCTCTTAGAATGCCTTATATCCCATTCCCCTTAAGATTCCGATTCCTTCACCTATCCTTCACCGTTGTGCAACTTTTCCTTAATTGTTAATCTTTCGTATATTTGCTGGACAAGTAGCATTGAGCAATTTTAGATTCTATTACCCATCTCTCACTATAATGTATTCTGTACCAGTTCTCTGTCAGGTGCTGCTAGCCACCAGCGCAGCAGCACAGATGTCACTGTCACAAGCAATCTCACAGAACAACAAGACGCTGTCAACACTTTCCAGTAAGTCACGTCTTCTCAGATCAATCTATTATGCAGACTGACCCATCACAGTGCTTCTCACCCAACAGCCAGCCCTTCTCCGAACATTGTCAAATACAACGACTGGCATAACCGTTTTGGCTCCATCAAATGAAGCTTTCAGCAAATTCCTCGCGTCTCCAGAAAACAAAGCCGCTGTCGAGAAGAACGATGTCGTTACAGCTGTTCTTTCTTATCACGTTCTGAACGGCACGTTCCCTGCGAGTAAATTCAGTGCGCAAGCTCAATTCATTCCTACACTCTTGACAAATGAGAGCTACACAGGGGTTACTGGCGGGCAAGTGGTGCAAGTTGCACTGGATGGAACAAGAGCCGTCGTTACAACGGGCTTGAAAGAAACGAGCTTCACCAAGGAGACTGTAAGTTTACCAGCTAATCTGGCCCCTTTCCTTTATGGAAAGGACGGCGAACTAACCTAAGATAAAAGGATATCATGTTCGACGGCGGGGTAATGCACATCATAGATACCGTTCTCACCATCCCAATGTCCCCATCCATGACAGCCATTGATTCTCAACTCACTTCGCTCGCCGGCGGTCTCACAAAGACAAATCTCGTCACGGCTGTTGACAGACTAAAAGACGCTACCATCTTCGCACCATCTAATCAAGCTTTCGAGAAAATCGGAAAGACCGCTGAAGCACTCACTTCAGACCAACTCGGGCAAATCCTCCAATATCACGTCATAAAAGGCACTGTAAGTGCACTTACTTCCGCCCTCACATAACTCCTCTATTCTTTTCCAATCCCAATCCTACCTTAACTCCAAAACCACCCCACTAACTAAACCCCTAATTCACTAGGTCGGCTACTCCACCCTCCTAACCTCCGGCCTCGCCAACGAGTCCTTCCCAACTCTAACCGGCGCCTCCCTAACCGTAACCGCCGAAGACGCCAAAGTATTCGTCAACTCGGCCCAAGTCATCACCACCGACATCATCGTCTCCAACGGCATCATGCACGTGATCGATAACGTGCTGAACCCGTCCAACTCCACGATCGTGACCGATCCGACAGCGACCACGCAACCAATTGCGTTCGAGGGCGCGATGAGCGCTGCTATGGCCCCATTTACGAGCGGCATTATGGCGACTACGACGGCGCCGAGCGCGGCGACGGGGACGAGTGCAGTGGGGAATGAGGCGAGGGAGGTGAGCAGGGGGATGGGTATGGGCGGGGCGTTGATGGTAGTTGCGGGCGCGGCGGCTGTTTTGCTGTAAGGAAAGGGGGAAAGAACATAATATTTGTGTGTGAAACTTCGGTGGTCAGTAGCAGAGGTTCAGAGTGCTTACTTTCCCAATTTGTATACACTTCTAGAGTACTCGCTTGCCAATCACAAACACTGCTTGCTATCCATAACCATCATTCAGAAGCTTTCCAAATACCACAGCCTACATGCGTACTCACCCACTCCTCTCCCAGTAATCAGGAAGCTCTCGCCCCGAAGTAACCTACCTATCTCTCCACTATTATTCACTCACTCTCCCCTTCAAAATAATTGCCTTTCTTTCACCCACCCCCCTCCCTATATTACGCGTTGGGGATCATCGCGTGACCATCACAAAAACAGGTTGTTCTTACAATCTAATCTAATCTACACAGGCTATGAACGACTCCATCAAAGCAGACTTCAGTCCGTACTCTTCTCTCTGAAAACCCATCGCTGTGATGAGCAACATAACATCATCATGTAAGTTAATCATTAATTCAATGAATTACGAGATCTCGAATCGAAATTCGATTTTATTTTGTTTTCTCATAATGTTAGTTAGTAGAGGAGCTAATGTAGACAGATAGATACAAAAAAACATAAGGGGAATATATTTGCTGTAAAGAAAAGGAACTTACTCGATTAGCTCCATCAACGTACTCCCCATGTTGCTAGAAGGAATACAATATACTACGACCAACCATCGAACACCCATGAAAATCAAATGAACGCACCCAGTAATGTGAACAACATCACAAGCATTTATAGTCCAAAATATTAGGATATCATAGTTGTATTTTCTTCTCACTTCCACATTTCATTTCACTGACCTCTATTCTGTACTCCCCTTTGATACCAATGCTTATAACCCATCACCCCAAAGGTTTAAGCAAAAACCAAACCCATTTTCTCTATCTCATCATATCAATACTTTCTTTCTCTCCCACCTGTCCCCCACCCCCTTTCTCTTTCCTTCTGACTTTCCTAACATTTACTCCCATCCCCAATCCGCATACCTGGCCCAAAACAAAAAGCCCAGACCAGACTAGACTAGACTTGACCAAGTCTTTCTTTTTATTCTTTTAGAGCGCCATCGCGATGATGTACTGTAACTATACTGTATTAAAATATGATACCATGAACCTGTGTCCCAAAAGCCAACGTGTTCAGTGGGCTTGCTGCAAAGGACGAAAATATTTTAACAGCTGGCAGGAGCACGCTCTTGTTCGATTCCTTTGCATGCTAGCCCGATAAACACATTCCGAAGCACTCAACCATATATGTGCGTGGCACAACTCTGTCAGCCCGCTCATTCAATAGCTTTTTTCAAATCTGTCCACTTCCTTTGTAAAGTTTCATGCGCCTGGTTCATCTGCAATGAAAATTAGCATCTCGCCTTGTCTCTTATTTTCTAGTTGCAATCAAAACAACATACCTCAGCGTATTTCATCTTCGTCTCCACCAATGCTTGCTCCATTTCGTTCATCTCATCCTCCAACCTTGTATTCTCCTCATGAACCTCCTGGTTCCTCTTCATCAACCTATCCATCTCGCTCTGTAACTTAGCTTCGATCTCTTCCGGTTGTTTATCCACTACGATCTTCAATTCCCGGACTTGAACCTTCAAGGATTCATTTTCATCTCTGAGTTCTTCATTTTCGACTTTTGTTCGTACTAGTTCTGTAGCAAGCGCTGCATGCTCGGTATCATGTGATTCGACCCTTTCTTCCAACCGCCGAACTTTGTGTGTGAGTGAGATATTAGTGGACTTCAGCAGTTCTATTTCCGCTTCTCGTTCCTTTTCCAATTTTGTCTTTTCCTCCCATTCTAGAGCATATGCTTCTAACATCTTCGGCGTAATTTTCACAGCACAAGCATCTTGTATCAGATGATCTGCTCGATAGACCTCTTTGTCGATACTTGCTCCCGAGTTTCCAAAGAATCCAGATTCTAAGATCGAGCCAGCAGAAGGAGAAGCATCGATATAAACGTCAAATAACCGATCCTTGAGGAAGGTGGTTAACGCAGCCATATCGTTGAGAGCCAGCAGGTTCGACACGTTCTTCTGCATTAGTACGATACCAAATTTCAGGATAGCTTCTAGACCTTCACTTAGGATAAGATCGTAAATCCGAAGTACAAGTTGTAATGGGAAACGATAGGCGAAAAGCGTAAGAAACCATTGGGTAGCATATAAGTGAGGTGTGACTTGTCGGCGGTGGAGATGGCAATATAGTGCGGGTTCGAAATCTTCCAGTAGTCGTTCGAATTGATAAAGATGTTTGTGCAATCCTGGCATATCCTGAATGAAAAGATCTCGTAGGTGATACCGATTCATAAGTCGCACTAGTAAACAAAAGGCTTCCTCGGCGGGCATCTATTGAATGTTAGATCTTGTTTGAAAGAATAAGGTTTACAACATACATTGAATAGCAACGGCATGACCAAAAAGTTCATGCCTTGTGCATATCCTACACCTTCATCGTAGAGCGCATATGCTTTACAAACACCGAATAGGCCATCTTGCAATCCTGCACTTGCGGCGAACTTTGAATAACTCGTTCTAGCCCCCATGTCCCTCCTGATAGCCTTTTCGAGCCTTGTTAGAGCAGCGGCATCTTCTTTCGCCTTTTTCTTCTTCTCGGCCATCGTTAGAACGGGGGTTTTTGCTGAGTTCTCTGAATCCTTCTCAACTGGCGGCGAAGGTGATCGCATCCCATTTGTAATCGTTGTGGCAGGTGTGGAGCTCTCAGAGTGCACAGATGAAGCAGACGAAACTACAGTCTCTTTTGTTGAGCTGTTGCTCTGCACTCCACTAGATGTGCTCATCCTGTCCTTGTCCTTATCAGTGCCTCTGTTGACCAGATTTCGATATACGGCCTCAAGCTCCTCGTTCTGACTTTCTGCCAAAACCTGCCAAACAACTCCTCTAATGGCATGAGGTATACCTGTAGCAATAGCTCGGTTGAGCTCTTCTGGGCTTGTCCTAGCGACTGCGGCTGGGCCCTCATATACCACGTTTTGCCACAAATCCCAATCGACTGGTGCGGATGGGTCACTCATGGCAGACGGTCCGGCAGAAACTCCAGACGCTGTACCTGGGGCCAATGCTGGGTTTATAGTCGCTGGAAGAGGACTTGTAGGTGGCATCGGTGAAGTTGGTGTGTCCTTATCTTCTTGTGTACCTCCAAGACTAAGTCCAAGGCTTGTACTTTGTCTCATTAGACCACCAAAGCTCGCGTTACCTGTATCATCTTTTTCGTCTGGTAGTTCGGTGATGCCAGCCTCCTCTCGCATTCTTAATAGTTTGAAACGATCGCGCAGACTGTTCCTCGCTTGTCTTCGACCTCCATTCACAGCATCCGCTTCATTACTTTCATCCAGCTTACTTAACATCATCTCAGGATTGCTATTTACGGTTGCGATCGACGAAGCAGTATGCCTGCGCTCGTTTGTGCCAGGAGTTGGTAGAGGTGGTGAGGTTATACGTTCTTTGGGAGCGGATGTATTGCGTGAAAGCCATGAGAACGGGCTAGTTAGTTTTCTCGTGGGTGGTGCTGGTGCAGGTGCAGGCAGGTTCGCAGATACTGGGGGGGCAGGTGGCGGTGGGGAGAATGGTACTGCTGGGAGAGCCCCTGATAGTCCTTGCATTGGTGGTTTGTCGGGCTTGGGTGGTAATTCGGGTGGTTGATCATCCTGGACCTTTTCTGGTGCTACTACAATCCTGTGCATCAGCGCCGAGATTCCAAAGGGCATGGAGACTAATTTGGAATTAGTACCTGTTGACACTGATGGAGGCGGAGGCGATCCAATGTCGTCTCCATCTTCGAGGTTGACATTATGGAGGGATGTGGTGGACATGCGATGTGAGGTCAAAAGGGGTGAGTTGGGTATTTGGTTGTCAGATTCTGTTTCTTCGGTGTTCGTTTTGCCATTTGTTTCTGTATGTGATACTGTTGAGACAGGAGGAGCAGGGTCGGAGGATGTATCTTGTGTATTGCTCTTGGTCGAGGATGACCGTCGTTTAGTCAAGGACCTCGTCCTCTCGATGGGGGACAACAGCGTGTCTGCAATTTCTTCTGTATCGTGGGCATCCTCAAAAGTGTCCTACAAAGAATTCAAAATCAGTAATCGATTGGCTATGTGGTATGCAAGTAAATTGGTCGTGTTACTCTGCAGGAAGGACAGGGCAAATAGGGGATTGAAGTAAACAATAAAGTAAACGAACATTTTCATGATCAGAACCCTCTTCATCCTTTTTCCCCGTCTGGTCCATTATGGACTCGGTTTCCATGTCAGAATGATGTTGATGGTCGTTCTCAGACATATTTCATGAACGAGTGAAAAGAACAGATTAAGAGAATGAACAGAAATTGGTTGCAGTTCCAAAGTATCAAGTGAGGAACTCGAAGTCCAAAGAAGGTCTGAAGTCGGTAGCTGGTTTACTATTGTAGGTATTTTAAGAAGGTGCGCTATTCAATGATCGTCCACGTCCAGCGGAACGTTTGAATAAGTAAGATGCGGCCGCACCCACATAGACCGAAACTGGTACAGTGTTAGTATTGCCGTAGTGATGTGCAGATGTGCAGATGCGCAGATGTGCAGGGAGGCTTTGTGTCGACGAGATATGCAGGAGACACCAAGAGCAATGCAAAAAAGGTAAGAATTGTGGAGTGTCACTATATAAACCCAGGGCCAAGTTATACTCGGCTGGGGAAGCTCGAAAGAGGTCAAGAAGAGCAGAGGACATGTGAATCGGTGTACGAGTACGACGAGTATCGGTGTGCTGTAGCATTCGTGGTAGCAAGTATACTATGACTTTGCATATCTGAATCATAACCGCATCACTCATTCTTATGTGTGTTTGGGTTCTTGTTTCTGTGAACTTGTTTCTGTGGGAGGTGACAGGAGATCTAATATTCGCCTGCTCTGATGCTCCTTGCTGTTGCTTGTCTGTTGCTTGTTTCTTTGATGCTTATGTAAGGAAAGGGTTGGAAGGGGTTAGGGGCTGCAACATTGATCGGGTGATAAAGGATAAGGAAGTCTAGCAGCAATACTCTGTGGGTGGGCTCGGCGGGGTGGACTATTTGCTAATAGCGTAAAAGGAGAAAAGATATTAACTTATGAAGAAAAACAATTGCTACCGTATATACAGCTATCGATGGTATGAAAAAGACACATTTCTAGTGCACCTCTTGCACACTCACACACTCACACACTCACACAGGCAAAAAGCATTAACTCCATCGCTGTTGAGTATGCAGGGGACAAACGGGAACTACTTTATCTGACGCATAGCTTAGCAGCCACATCTTTTACCTTGCACGGGAGTACTTTGTACCTTTGTATATCTCTGTCCAGGACTGCAGTGCATTGCAGTGCATTGGCTCTTTACTTCCAATTCCCCATGCTTCTGTAAGCTGGAATGAACCTCTGGCTAGATACAGGCACGTGCTATGTCCAGGCCGTACAGCAGTTGTTATTCGGGCTCGGTGTCTTCCCTTGCACAACATATATGGACATAAGCAGAAGAGAAGGTAACGCAGATCTCGAGTCTCGCACACCTTCTCTTCTTTCCGCCCGCCATGTGTGGCCTTGTTCTATATTGATTGTTCTTGTAACTGTACGAAGTAGCTGTGCGATGAACGAGAGGGAAAGGCCTTTGGTGTTACGAAATATAGAACGGACTTCAGGAAAAAAGAAAAGCCGAAACTGACGTAGCTCAAATAGCTGCCTGACTTGTATGCTTGTACTCCCGTAGTAAAATCCTACTACGAACCAGAGGTACTTGTAAGGCAGACATTTCATTCGGCGGCTCCAGAGCTTGTAACCGCAAAGCCGTACTGCGCTGCTCCTACAGCCGAGAGAGCTTCATTCAATTTCGAAATCGTCCATCCACCAACTCTCCACCCCCCCATACAACTCTCACCCTTCAACAACCCCCACCATAATACGCCTTCTCACCTCAACATCGGACACTTATTTACGACTCTTTTAATATCTATCTTGCTCTGGCTGCTGGTTCCTCCTCTCAGCTGAAATCGAAAGAGGGAGCTTCTTCCTCGTTGGATGATAACGCAAAAAGTATTTTGAAAGGCGCCTGCACCGTTTCTTTCAAAATCACCTACCACTCTTTCGATTCGATTTCACGAGTTTCCTCACCTCAATTTTTCCATCTACTCGCACATTTAAAATTTCACGATATCGCCATTTTTTTCACTCAATCATTCATTCCAAAGAAATTCTCACGGAGCTCCGAATCGTGAATAGGTAATTCTAGTCATTTGAAAGTACTGATTTTGCAGACACAGCGCGACTGTACATAGGTTATTGCCTCGAAAACTAATATCTTCAACTTGGCCCCGCACTCAGATAGTTTCCACATTTCCTCTACAATTAGAGTTGTAGTAATAGCTGGGGGTCGCCGGCATCATCGCGTCAAGTTGTTGCGAGGTAGGATATCTACGGAGGTAGTGGAGGGGTCGAAAAACAATTTCCTTGCGGTCTTGCCGCGTCTGCCGTCATCATGGTCAGAATAACCAAGACGATACAGCCAAAGCACCTGGAAACACTGGTAAGGCGGAATGATCCTTCTCGATCGAGTCGTGTTCTGCTGAAGCTGACTTTTTTCATCGCAGTCGCCATTCGTTAATGACTTTCGAAATACAGCATGTTCAATATCACTGCCCCTCCTTCCACAGCACCTTGCAAAATTCCCCACACGATGGCCTTTCCCACGGGGCGACCTGTATCATTGGATCTCTCTCCTAAATAGATTCGATGTCATACTCGAAAGATTCTGCGCGACCTACAAACTAGGAGATGGCCCTCAAATGGTGGAATTTGGTCGTGAAATGTTAGAATCAAAAGTAGGCGCTGCAGCGGACGATACTGAGGTCTACAATTTAGAAGAACTAGGTTATGGAAAAGATGGAGATAGACAGTTGATCGAAGCAGTCTTGAACTTCTCCCGGATGTTGCTGGAGAATTGTGGCAATAGGAGCATTTACTCAAGCAGCTCGCATCTAAGCAACCTCTTCAACACCACTTCACTGTCTTTACTGGAAAGCAACCTACTGCTCTGTTCACAGCTGGCACAACGATATAACTCTGCTATGAAACGTGTCGGCTCTGCTAGGAGTGGCAAGCACCTATTGGCGGAACATTATAACATTGATCTAAACAAGGTTGTGCAACTTTCATTGCCCTTCAGCAAGACAGTCAATACGCCACTTGAATCAGCGCAACCTATGACACCAAACCCAACCACTCCTGGACCGAAAGGCAAGGAAAAGGATAGGGCATATTTCAACATACCATCAAGTCAGAAGAGTTCAACTACCGTGGTATATGCAAACGATCTCGTCTCTCTTGTCAAGGGTGGCTCTGGCGTTAGTTCAGGCACTAAAGGTCCTCGAAATACCTCAGATCACACTTCGTCACCTGTCTCGCAATCAAGCTGGGAGGAATGGGGTGATATTAAGATGACATACTACCCTAAAACTGCAGCTGAGCCGGAGACTGTTAACACCACTCCGCGTCCCGCTCCTGCAGCCGTTTCCGCTACCCCAATGACCCCAACGCCTGTTCGCAGAACATCTAACCTTGGCCCAAATGCTCAGCGCGGCAACCGCTCACCAGCAGTGGACGAGTCTCCTTCAACGCTACCTCGTTCTGCCACACTGACTACAGACGAAAGTCCACGTCAAAACGCGAAGACTATCGAGATATCTTCCGCCAAACTCAGGTCAACAGACATCCACACTCTGATGCGGGAGCATGGTTCTGGGTTACCGCAGGAAGTTCAATACGAGCTGTTCACCAAGATTCGCATAGCCAAAGCCCTCACCTCGTCTTTAGAGACTCGGCAACAAGCTCTAGCCATTCGCATTTTGGCTGTAACAAACATGGCATATGTTTATCAAGAACCTCAATTCCTTGAGAGTGTGATGAAACAGGACAGTGATGAGCCAAAACGTCTGCAGTTTATCTTCCAGGTAGCTGATCTCGTACATCCGCCTGCTGATGGCGACGCGCCAGTGTCCACGTACATGCAAACGTTGGCCTTGTCGGTACTAGAAGCCATCGCCGGAATCTCAACCAAATTTCAAGATGTGTGCAAAGCTCTGAACACCACGATCAACCACGGCGTCATGCTTTACGTTATTAGGAAAGCTGTCGCGGAAATGAGCGAGGAAGATTCGGGTGATCAACTTACAGATAAAGATCAGTGGCGGAATGCTCTTTTCAGCCTTATGACTAGCCTCTGTCAATACCCACGTACTGCTGAAGGCCTCGTCTCGGCTGGCTTGATACCAATCATGATCGAAATTCTTGGACTTCGCACTACCGTTGCTCGGCGCTACCAGCCTAAAGTACTATCATTTCTTGATAATGTTGTTTACAGTGCACGAGAGGCCTTTCAAACTCTTGTTAATGCCAATGGACTTGACAGAGTCTCTGACCTCATTGTTTACGAAACCCAAACTGCTGCTGAGATGGCGGCCGCTGGCAATGGTATGCCAATTGAACACCGCTCACCATCTATCGACTATGAGATACCCTTCTTTCACCAACAAGTTCTAAAATGGCTCTTCAAGTTTATCCATCACATGATGTCCTCAGCTAACAGTTACGGAGGCAACTTCGATCGCCTGTTAAGAAATCTAATTGATTCCTCCGCGCTTTTGGGAAGCCTTCGTCAAATTATAGGCAACGGACGTTGTTTCGGATCCATTGTATGGACTAACGCAGTCGGCATATTGAATGGGTTTATCAATAATGAGCCAACAAGTTTTGCAATCATTGCCGAAGCCGGTTTGAGCAAAGGTTTCTTGGAGGCTATCACTAACAGCAAAATCGAAATGCCTCCAGCTTCGACGCCAGCAGAAAAAGAACGCAATCCTGAACCAGAACAAGCCGATGATGGAGACAGCTCAGCAACATCGTCCGACGATGAAGAAGACGAAACCGAGCCTATTCCAGTAGACACAACTCCTCATCCTCCAACATTAGCTATGCTGCAAGCCCCACGTGAAGGGCCCTTAGCTCGTGGTATCATGCCTACTCAGGAAACCATCAACATTGTACCGCAAGCTTTCAGTGCATTATGCCTGAACAATACTGGCATGAAAATGTTCCGAGCCTCACGTGCACTCGAGACATTCTTCGAGATATTCGAGAGCCCTGAGCATGTAAAGTGTATGGATACTAATATTGACTTACCTTCTACCCTGGGAAGCACGTTCGACGAATTGGCTCGTCACCACCCTCCTCTTAAAAGCGCAATCATTAACGCCATTCTGGATATGGTAGCACGAGTTGGTTATCTATGTAGGACGAAAGCTGAAAGAGAAAAGGCTGGTGCCAAATTGTGGAGCTCTGATTCCGCTGGCAATCTTATCACTGCCGACTCAGGCCTCAAGGACTCGAATTCAAAGGGAAAGGGAAAAGCTACTGACGCTGAAAGTGACGTTGAGATGCAAGACGTGGATGAGACGCCTCGGGCGCCAAAATCGCCAGTTAAAGATTCTGACACTTCGATGGCGCCATACATCACCTCGGTTGCCTCTTTCCTTGTAACCGTGTTGAACAATGGTACCGTCAGAGCCGAGTTTTGCGCTAAAGGCGGCATTGAATATGTTCTTGATCTTGCTGAGTCCCAAAGTCTACCTGCAAACTTCGGTGATGGCATGTCGTCCAGGAATCTGCAGAACGTCATTGCTCTTCTAGCAGAGCAGAAACCATATGTCATGATTCCATCCCTACTCAAACGGGCACAAGCTGCGGCAGATGTGCTTGAACCATTCGCCAAGCACGATAATAATACCTCCTTCTTCGCGCCGTTTGTTAGTCGAGAAGCTCGAGAAGCTGCAGATGTCGGCACCTTGGCTCGAGGCACAGCTTTCGCTAAAGCCTTTGTCAATATTCAATCTCTCGTAGGAAATTTGACCGCATCGATTCAAGGCTCTCCCTTCTCTCATCGAAACCCACCGGCTGGCTTCAATTCCATGTACTTTTCTGATTATTATATCCGCTTGATACAGACACTTGGACCCTTATTAGGCGCCTCGTTGAAAGAGGAAATTCTGCTGCAAAAGGTTGTGCCAGAGACCTGGAAACATGCTACAAGACTCAAGGAGTCTACGTCCAGCGACCCTGTTATAAATTTGGTAGTAGGCCCCGAGCCCGCTTCGCCTTCCGTCGAGGTTCCTGCCGTTAACGGTGATTCAGCCGAACAAACGGCGGCCGACAATAGCGCCGCAGTGACTCCTTCAGCCCAAGTTGATGCCAATGCTAGTTCAGATGCTTTGCCTAAGCCTGCGGCTAAGCCAGACCCGAATTCGCCAGAAGTGAAGAACTTCGGAACCCTCCGCTTTTTACTTGGTAGAATGTCTCGTGTCATTAGCCCTTTCTTTCAGCATGTTGGCAAAGCGCTGCTCACTAAACGTGGACCCGATCAGTATTATAGATACAACCACACGACTATTGCAGAAGCTTTGGCTGAGACTATGCTCAAGCAGTTACGCCCTTCTGGTGATGAGAACAGCATCGAGAACTACTCGTACTGGATTGGATTACTACATGTCTTGAAAGACATGCTAATTGATGGTAAGATCCCACAATTCTGCTTGGGAAAGGAGCATCTACTAATAATTTCTAGCTACGCGACATACAGATCGTCCCAACCAAACCATTAGTCTTGTATTACGGGCATTTAAGGACCAGTCTGGTTTCGAGTCATTGAACCACGTTTTAGATGTTTTCACTTCCGAAATTCAGAGCAGCAAGTTGGCACAAACGAATGAGCAGCAAAGTGATGAAAAAACAACAGAGAAAGTCATGAAATTTGAGCTGGCGACAGTCGGAACCAAGCATATTCTTTCGTTATACGGGGTCATCGTAAATGCAAAAAATGTCACAGAAGGATCCCAAACTTTAGCCATGATACCTCGACCAGAACACAGGGAGAGAGATCGGTCTCGATTTGATCAATTCTCACCCAGCCAGTTCGTCGTTGAGCTTCGTATGGCTGTGTTACCTACGGTTCGCAAGATGTGGGAATCAGATCTAATAGAGAAAGCACCTAGCCAGATCTCACAAAAGATCATTGAAGTCATTCGCACAATTGCATCGGCTGAAGGGGAGAGTACCGCGCTGAAGAGGGCCGATAAAGCAGGGCCTCCACCAAAGACTGTTAAGAGGACATTTAAAATCAACTCTGAAAATCTTAAGGCTTTGAAAGATCAAGGCTTCGAAGATGATCTCGCCAAAGAAGCTCTGTACCGATGCAATAATTCAACTCACATGGCACAGGAATATTGCAGAGAACAGAAATCAGAACGATCCCGCGGCCGTAATCCAATTCCTGAAGGCGAAATTGAGATTGAGGCTGAGCCTAGTGGTCCATCTCGTCCATCAAGTGGATCTACGGGAACAGCAACGCCGGATGAGCACACTATGACTATTGATTCTCTTGCCGGTGTTCCAGCTATTGTCAACTCTCTCAACCAGCAGGTCGCCCCACAATCCGCGTCAGGCGAGGATCTCTTAACAGCACATAATTTCGACCAACTTCTAAATCAGATTATTCCTGGCTATGAACGAAGAAATCCAGACAATGCGAATTCCTCTTCTTATGTACCACAAGAAAGCCCCTTGACGCATATTCAACAAACCCCACAGACAGAAGAAAATGCTACCAAGCAAGTCACCGTAGATGATCTCAACGAAGAGCGTGAGCTCGTTAGAGATAATTTGATCGATAAGTGCCTAGATGTTATCAACGCGCATGGCGATGTAACCTTCGAGATTTCAGATCTAATTACGACTGTTGTCAACAAGTCTAGCGATCCTTCCGGGCTGAGAAAGATCGTTAGCGAAACACTCGTGATCGCATTGATGTCTTTCGCTAGCGAAGATGATGTGCGCACAGCTGGAAATAAAATCGCAGCATATGCTCACTTGCTAGCGTTAATGCTGCGCGAGAAACAATTTTATGCCGCCGCCGTTGGTGAGTTAAAAGAGAATCTTCCTACCCTCCTGGGGTTTGTCAAGTTGTCCCCTGGCCATTCTTCGGAGGAGCCATCACCTTGGATTGCACAAATCCTTCTTATAGTCGAAATGCTTCTGAGCGAAGATTCCAAGCCTAGGAAAACCAAATGGACGCCACCTAAAGATGAAAATGACACGGTGGAGGCACCTGTTTTAGAAAATGTTGAATCTGCTGTTTCGGATGAGGAAAGAACGCAACTCCTAGAGTCTATCCTGGATATTCTACCCCGCATAGGCAAAGATGAATCACTCGCCCTTGCTGTTCTCCGAATCCTTGTCATCTTGACACGTACACGCTCAGTTGCTCAATCCATGGGTGAAAAGAAGAACATTCAGCGTTTGTTTGTCATGGCAAAGCAACTTGCTGGTGGTAGTTCAACTCGCATCCAAAGTCCTCTGCTTTTGGTGCTTAGACACATTATTGAAGATGAGGAGACTATCAAGCAGATCATGCGATCACACATCAAGACACTTTTTGACAACATTCCTCGATCCAATCAACGACATACGATGGATACAGCGAACTACCTACGATCCCTTTCGGCCGACGCCATCCGTTCACCAGAGCTCTTCGTTCAAGTGACAAACGAAATGTGCCGGTTCACAAAATGGACATTCCCATCTGAGGGCTCAAGTCGACAACCATCACTGGTTTTGAGAGAACCTCCTGAGAATGACAAGTCAGCTTCTGTTAAGGGCAATGAAGATTCGGTACAGCCTACTGTGCAAGCGACGGAAGACTTGACGTTACAAGACATCAAACCATCAACCGAAGCTATCGACACGGACATGCCTGACGTTGTCAAGACAGCTCCCCTCGAGTACAAAACCCCCGTAGTTGAGAACCCTGATGGCGTTGTTCATTTCTTGCTGTGTGAGCTCCTCAATTACAAAGATGTTGAGGACAAGGATCGCCCAGTGACTGTCACCAATAACGTCGACAAAAGCACATCTACAAATACCAGTGCTGGAGATGTTACCATGTCTGGGGCACCACCTGCACCTGAAAGTTCGAGTAACGATCCTCAAAAGAATCAAGCCTTTGGAAAGCAGGACTTCAAAGCTGAGGAGCATCCTATCTACATCTATAGATGTTTCCTGTTACAGTGTCTTACCGAGCTCTTGTTGTCTTACAACAGAACAAAGATTGAATTCATCAACTTCAAGCGCAGTGCCCCACCCCAGGCAATGACTCCATCGAAGCCTAGATCTAGCGTGCTTCATTATCTCCTGTCTGATCTTCTACCTGTAGGAACCCTGGACTACGCAGAAACAACTATATCCCGTAAGAAGCTTATCACTTCTGGCTGGGCCGATTCTGTCTTGACTGCTTTGGTACAAAAGACCGGCGAACAAATTCTTGACAAGGAGCGTGAGATATCTGACGGAGAAGATGAGCCAGACCTGTTGTTCGTCCGTCGCTTTGTTCTCGAAAATATCCTGAAGGCATACAAAGATGCAAGTGCTTCAACAGAGCCTCTCGAGATTAAGTATTCGAGAATGCTTTCTCTCGCCGACCTGATGACTCATATTATGACCGGAAAAGACAGTCTGGGCAACTTAGACCCTTCTGTTACTAAAAGATCGCAAACTCAGTTGAAGCGGCTTATGTTCGAGAAAGGGTATATCGCTGCGTTGACTGCCTCCATTGCTGACATTGATTTGAACTTTCCTGGCGCGAAACGAGCAGTTAAATATATTCTTCGCCCGTTGAAACAGCTAGCTTCACACGCCGTCTACCTTAGCGAAAACTCTCTAATATCTTCAATCCCCGGACAGGCCGATGAAGAGGAGATTGAATCTGCCACATCCGTTTCTGACTTGGAAGATGAGCGTGAAGAAACGCCCGACTTGTTCCGCAATTCAACTTTAGGCATGTTCGAGCAAGGCGATGAAAATGATTCATCATCTGGCTCCGAAGTTGGTAGGAAATTCTTTACTTTTTTGCATATCATAGATAGACGGCTGACTGTTTTCAGATGATGAAGAGATGTACGAAGGGGAGTATGATGATGGCATGGATTATGAGGAAGATATGCCCGAGGACGACGAAGATAACGTCAGTGACGAAGATGAGGATGAGGGAATGGGACCAATTGAGGGCTTGTCCGGCGAGCATGGGGTTGATGTTGAAGTTATCATGGAGGATGATGATGATGAAGAAGATGATGATGACGACGACGACGATGAAGATGATGACGAGTCCAGCGAAGACGATGACGAAGATGATGAAGGTTCAGATGGCATGCCGGATGACGCTCGAATCGAAATCATGGACGAAGCCGGAAACGTTCAACAAATCGCTGATGAGGAAGACTTAGAAGAGTGGGAAAGTGACAATGATGAGGAAGGCGATGAAGACGATGACGAGGACGAGATCGATTACGAAGGACAAGGGGCTGATGATGAGGAAGCGCACGTTCATTCACATTCTATGAGTGGAGATCTCGGGTCTATCAGTAATCTTGTTCGTGTACTCGCTGGCGGTGGAGATGAAGATGATGCTGTCGAAATTCTTCAACGCATGGAGGAAGAAGGTGTTGGTGACCCAGAAGATGACGAAGGTGACCAATTAGGAGAATACATGGAAGATGTAGAAGAAGAAGGCAAGTCGACGAATCTTATCATTGGGTTTGAAATGCGATTTCTAACGAATAATACTAGAAGACGATGATGAGGATGACGAAATGGATGAAGAAATGCTTTTTGAGCAAGCTTATCCAGGTATGTCCGGTATTCGTTCATTTCACACATTGCAACTAATGAATCAAGCGGATGGCGTCGGCCCAATCTTTGGTTGGGAAGGAGATGTAGAGCCACCAACCATCATTAGCCATCGGGGACACCAAGGCCGACACCGTCATGCTTTCCCCAGTCCATTCCCCTTTATTCCTGCCGGTTCTCGAGATCCACTAGGTGGTATGTTGCAACCTCAAGATTTTCCAGTTATTTCTGTCGCTGCGGAACGAAACCGTGTCGCATTTGTCTTGGGATCAGTACGCGACTTCAATACAGGAACCAGAACTAATCACCTCACAGGACCAGACTATCGATACAGATCACACCGAGCAGGAGCACCCCCAGCACAATCAGATGATGGTACTAACCCGTTACTACAACGCCACGGCTCAGGCGCTTCTAGTAGGCAGGGCCACAGCCGCGGGCCTCCTATGGGAAGCTGGGTGCAAACAATGGGACCCGGAGGAAACTTGATAGACATGGGCATTGGTTTTGGTGGACGTCATGAGCATCCACCTGATCAGATTATGGACATGATTAGGTCTTTACGTCTCCCTGGTGCTATTTCTCGTCATGGACAAACAATGCAGTTCCACATTACTGCGGGTCCTGGTCCATTCCCAAGAGAACTCGAAGCATTCCTTGGTGGGAATACACGTCCTCGTGTTGAGGGTAGACGCGATGTAACTGAGCCTGGGAGCGCCACTTCGTTTACAACTCATCCCACCCACTTCCGATGGCTAGAAGAGGCCAAACTACTTTTTGGGCCCGCCCACACAGAGAGAGCTACTGATCTAACTAGTGCTATTTTGGCTGTACTCGTCCCTCCCACTATTGAAGCAGACAAAGTTTTAAGGGCAGCTGAGAACGAACGAATCCGAAAGCTGGAGGAGGAAGCTAAGAAACGACAAGAAGAAGAGAGACTTGCACGCGAAGCTAAAGAAGCGGAAGAAAAGGCTGCGAAGGAGAAAAAGGATGCCGAAGAAAGAGAAGCAGCAGAGCGGGCCGCCGCCGAAGCTGCCGCCGCTCGAGAGGCGGAGAGCGATAGGGTGAATGAAGAGGCGCCTGTAGGAAGTAGTGGAGCCGAAGTCATGGAAGGTGTCGAAACGCATGAGTCTGAGCAGGCTCCTAATACCGAAACTCAAGGGAATGAAGAACCCGCTGCTGATAGACCGAGAGTCATGACCGTTATTCGTGGCAATCCTTTCGATATCACTGATTTAGGAATTGATGCAGAATTCCTTTCTGAACTCCCAGAGGAGATCCGCGAGGAAGTCATAATGACCGCAGTTGCAGAAAGACGTCAACAAGCTGCCGCAACTGGTGCCCAGCCTTCTGACATTGACCAGGAATTTCTCGACGCCTTACCAGATGATATTAGAGACGAGATTATTCAGCAGGAAAGACAGGACCGTCGTCGCCGTGAGCGAGAAGAACAACGTCGTGCTCATGCTGCGAATGCTGGCGCGCCCCCTGGCGCTGGAGATATGGATGTTCCAAGCATCCTTGCCACATTCCCACCGGAACTTAGACAAGAGGTATTGATGGACGGAGACGAAGAACTACTGGCTTCACTGCCTCCAGATATCGCAGCCCAGGCACGCGCCATGCGTAGAGCACAACCTGAGCATGCTGGCAGAGCTCCCGCAGCTGTCAGCCGTCGCGTTCTCCCTGGCGAGGAGTCTCGAGGCGCACCACAGCAGCCAAAACCCCGTCGCGCAATTGTACAGATGTTAGATAAACAAGGCATTGCTACATTACTGCGTCTAATGTTTGTCTTCCAACATACAAGTTTCCGAAACACGCTTAACGCGGTCTTACAACACGTATCTCTCAACAAACACAATCGTGCTGAGCTTATCAGCACACTACTTCATATTCTTCAAGATGGTAGTGCTGATATGAATGCAATTGAGAGAAGCTTTTCGTACCTGTCATTGAGAGCTAAGCAGCCGAAGGACAAAGATCCTAAAACACCTCAGCAAACCCTTCGCAGAACTCTTACTGGTCTTGGAACCCTCGCACAGATGAATTCGGAAGCATCTCCTCTCATGGTAGTTCAACAATGCTTGACTTGCTTGGTTTATCTCGCTCAGAACAGTCCTCATGTTGCATCCTTCTTCCTGACCGAACATGAACCGGCTGGTGGACTGAAGCGCAGTCTTAGTCGCAAAGGAAAAGGAAAAGACAGCAAGGCCCCGCGATATGCGTTGAACTCCTTGCTCAGTCTTCTAGATCGGGAGCTAATCATGGAAAGCGCCAATGTTATGGAGTCTCTTTCCTTGCTTTTAAATATTGTTACCACACCATTAATTGCCTTAGAGCGCAAGCAAAAGGAAGCCGCTGAAGAAGCCGCGAAAGTAAAAGATGCACCCGCTACAAATATTGGAGAATCATCGGAAAGTACAGTACCTGAAAACACAGCAGCCGGGAGCTCAACTTCAGCGAACGACCAGTCTTCTGAACAACCCTTGGCGTTACCAGAGGTTACCACTCCTGTGGTTACTGATGTGCCTTCTACCAGTTCCAATACGTCTCACGCACCTCCACCTCTGATCATCCCGACAAATGCTTCTAATGTTGAGGAGGCCTCGGCCGCACCAGGAGAAGAGTCAGCTAAGCCAGACGCCCCTGCGAAAGGAGAAGAAAAGAAGACGCATACATTCACTCCCCCAGTTATACCCGAGCACAATCTCCGATTGGTCACGAATATTTTCTGTTGTGAATGCAATTCCAAAACCTTCAGAGAGACAATATCAACCATCAAGAACCTCTCAACAATCCCTGGAGCGAAGGCCATTTTTGGAAAAGAGCTCATTGCTAAGGCACAGTCCTTAGGTGAAGTCATTTTGATGGATCTTCAAGAGCTTCTACCTCAGATTCAAAAAGCTAGAACTGGGACCGAGATTCAAGGTGTGGCTTTGGCTAAGTTTTCTCCACCAGCTTCTGATCAACACAAGCTTTTACGAGTTCTTACTGCCCTAGATCACTTGTTTGATCCTAAGCGTGAGAAGAAAGATGAGACTGACACACAAGGCTCTTCTGAACTCATGGAGAAACAAGATCTTTTATCAAGTCTCTATGAGAACTCCACTTTCGGTCCTATGTGGGAAAAGTTGAGTGCATGCCTAAGTGCAATCAGACAGAGGGATCACATGCTTAGTGTTGCCACTATTTTACTGCCTTTGATCGAATCTTTAATGGTTGTGTGCAAGAATACCACGCTCAAGGATGCACCCCTTACTCGGTCATCGAAGATGAAGGATTCAGTGCTTACAAGCCCCGCTCCAGAATCTCGTATGGAGAGCTTGTTCTTTACATTCACAGAAGAGCACCGCAAGATTTTGAATGACCTTGTACGACATACACCAAAGCTAATGTCTGGTACATTCTCCCTTCTGGTGAAGAATCCTAAAGTTCTCGAGTTTGATAATAAGCGTAACTATTTCAGTCGTAGCATTCACAACCGCGGACAGGCCGGTCGTTCTGTTCCACCTCTACAATTATCAGTTCGTCGCGAGCAAGTCTTCCACGACTCCTTCAAGTCTCTCTATTTCCAATCTCCGGATCAAATGAAGTATGGCAAATTGAGTATTCGATTCCATGGCGAAGAAGGCGTCGATGCTGGAGGTGTTACTCGAGAATGGTTCCAAGTCCTTTCGAGGCAAATGTTTGATCCTGGTTATGCCCTCTTCATCCCTGTATCTTCTGACCGCACTACTTTCCACCCCAATCAATTGAGTGGCGTCAATGAGGAGCATCTCATGTTCTTCAAGTTCATCGGTCGCATCATTGGAAAAGCACTATATGAAGGTCGTGTTTTGGACTGCCACTTCAGCAGAGCAGTCTACAAACGCATCTTAGGTAAATCCGTCTCTGTAAAGGATATGGAATCTCTGGATCCTGATTACTATAAATCACTCGTCTGGATGCTGGAGAATGATATTACTGATATCATCACCGAGACTTTCTCCGTCGACAATGATAAGTTTGGTGTTGTCGAGACCATTGACTTCATCGAGAATGGTCGCAACATTCCAGTTACGCAAGAAAACAAGCACGAATACGTCCGCCTGATGGTAGAGTGGAGACTCACTGGGTCGGTAAAGGAGCAATTGGATGAATTCTTGAGAGGTAGAAATCGTTGTTCCATTTAAACTTGTGCATGTATTAACATTATTCTAGGTTTCCACGATATTATCCCTGCCGAACTTGTTGCAATCTTCAATGAGCAGGAGTTGGAACTCCTCATTTCTGGCTTGCCTGAAATTGATGTGGACGACTGGAAGAGCAACACTGAATATCATAATTACTCGGCTTCTTCACCTCAAATCCAATGGTTCTGGCGAGCTGTTCGATCCTTTGACAAGGAAGAGCGAGCCAAGCTGTTACAATTCGTCACCGGAACCAGTAAAGTACCTCTCAATGGCTTCAAAGAACTTGAGGGCATGAATGGCTTCAGTCGATTCAATATCCATCGTGATTATGGTAACAAGGAGAGACTTCCGTCCTCTCACACATGCTTCAATCGTAAGTTCATACCTTAACACATGCGATATACTTTTCATACTGACTAATTACATAGAACTCGATCTGCCCGAGTATGAGAATTACGAAACTCTTCGAACTCAGGTCCTCACAGCCATCACAGCCGGCAGCGAATACTTCGGTTTTGCATAAAAAGAATCTTTCCAATTGACAAAAATTTCTTTTCATTACGATATCTTGCATGGCAGGCTTTTGATCAGCATTTGACGGCGTCAAGCTTTCTTTTCAATGGTGTGGATTGTCCATGGTAATCTTTCCTGATGAGCTGATGGGTGGGTGGTATGGTACGGAAAGAAAGGCGGCGAGTTTGCTTTCTTGTGATGTGGCTTTTGGTGGAACGGGAATGAAAATATTAAAGAAGGTAGATGATGGGCAGCAAGTCAGATGGATGATGACGATAGTAGTTTGACTTTGCTGGGATGGATTAACACAAACGAAGTGCAGGTCGTTTTGTGGGATGAAGTTCTGGGAAGGAGAATTAGATAGTTAAATTTCATCGGATATATTCCGGTTTCGAAGGAGAGCAGAAGAACTCTGTAACATAGATAGCTTTTTATAGGCAGCGTCAGCATTCAGCATAAATTGAGGATTTGCAGCTTTTGTTCTCTTATAGCAATGCGCCAACTACTTTTCTACTTATTTCTCGAGATTTGATGTCTCCCATATTAAGTTATTGTCCAAATCCAGGGCTCGATATCATTCCTGCGTGCTTCTGCCTTAATATCTCTGCTCGACTGGGCTATCTCGACTATTTTGGGCTCGCCGTTTCCCCGCCTCGGCCAAATGCGGCAAAGAGTGGTTAGCTGCTACTGTAACGGATTTTCGTTTCGCCGGAGACCCCGCAAAAATAATTTCTCAAAGAGATCGGAGTTCTGCTCATACAGCTCACAATCATTCTGAATCATACATATAATTGTTCTATGCAATTCCAAAGAACTACATAGCCATTCAGTTCATAGGAAATTCAATTCACGGTTGCACGAAAACCAGTCGACGGTAGGCGAACAAAACTTGCATCTGCAAAGAGGACTATTGCGACATTTCTTGTTCGAATCTCAGAACCTTTCTTGTAGGCGCACAAGGACAAAAGTACTGAAGAACCGATAAATTAAACATAGGAAACAGACTCCAGGTCATTTGTTATAGTTAGATTCACAGTCAAGAAATATGGCGACGAATTCAATTAAGTTGCTCACGGGCAATAGCCACCCGCAATTGGCAAAGTTGGTCGCTGATAGGTGGGTGCTCGATTCTTTCCTATTCGATTTTGAGAGGATTGTTGAAAAACGCTCTCTTTATTGGAGCCCTCATTGGGAGGTTCAATGTCCAATTAATACAGGGTCATTGAAATGGATTACTGGCTGCGGGCAAGCAGGAAGAGGAAAACTGCAGGCTAACTGGAGTTGCTTGACAGACTGGGAATTGAGCTGGCGAAGACAATGAGCTTAAACTACTCAAATCAAGAAACCAGCGTTACAGTAGGAGAGAGTGTCAGAGACGAAGATGGTTAGTTTCCTGCCAACCCTCCTATGCCCCTCATTTTCAACAAAACTCCTCCTAACCCCTCGTCCGCTCAGTGTTCATTCTCCAGTCCACCGCCCCCGGCGATATCAACGACGGGCTTATGGAACTCCTTATCATGATTAATGCATGCAAAACCGCATCTGCGCGCCGTATCACCGCCGTCATTCCCAACTTCCCATACGCTCGTCAAGACAAGAAGGACAAATCGCGAGCCCCCATTTCAGCGAAGCTTATCGCAAATATGTTACAGACGGCTGGCTGCAACCATGTTATCACGATGGATTTGCATGCCTCCCAGATCCAGGGCTTCTTTAATGTCCCGGTTGATAACCTGTATGCGGAACCGAGTACCTTAAGATGGATTAGAGAGAATCTGGATGTGAAGAACTGTGTGGTTGTTAGTCCGGATGCGGGTGGTGCTAAGAGGTTAGTTTTACGTTCTATTCATACTATTTGTCATATGTTACGTTTGAACAACAAACTAATGTCATCCCTCAACAGAGCAACCTCCATCGCCGACCGTCTCGATCTCGGCTTCGCTCTCATCCACAAAGAGCGCGCCCGGCCCAACGAAGTCTCCCGCATGGTTCTCGTCGGTGATGTCGTCTCCAAGATCGCCATCCTCGTTGACGACATGGCCGACACCTGCGGCACGCTGGTCAAAGCCGCGGAAACGGTTATGAACCATGGAGCCAGCGAGGTTGTTGCGATAGTTACTCATGGTATTCTGTCCGGCAACGCCATCGAGACCCTCAATAAGAGTAAGTTGAGCAGAATCGTGGTCACGAACACGGTGCCGTTGAGGGGGAAGGAGGAGATGTGCGAGAAGTTGAGGGTTATGGATATTAGTGCGACGTTGGCGGAGGCGATAAGGAGGACGCATAATGGGGAGAGTGTGAGTTTCTTGTTTACGCATGCGCCGATGGAGTAGAGTTGTTGGGTTGGTGGTGTGGAAACTGTGGGCGAAGCGAAGGGGTAGAATGACATCGAATGGAGGTTTTCACAGAATACTCGTTGCATTGTTGGGAGAGACATGTTCTAGCACTTTTGTTGGTCTATTCGATTGATCGGTTGTTGAGCCATACGAAGATACGCCTCGTTGACCTATTTTCCTTTTTCTTTGTGCATTACTTTCAGGCATTTGCAGAGGTGATAAATAGAACTGTTATATAGTAAGGAAACAGAAAAACCATGACCATTTAGAGACTATTAATAGTGAGGGGTTGATAGAGGTAAAAAAAAAGTTTGACAAGCTCAGACGCTTGAGGGATATAAATATTACGAGTATCAGATATGAAAGCAATTTCTTTTTGAACAGGGAGTGCGAGTCCTAACTACAGGAGATCAATGAAGGCCACAGTATGGCGAGTAGGTGTAAGGATGACCCATAAGTTATAAATCGCCAAAGCATGATTTTAAATCAGATCAAAATAAGCACAGATGTCAAAAGCACGGGATGCATTCCAGAAAACACCATCCTGGGTGGTCACATTTAATGCATTTAATTTGCATATTGCATCCGAATATTGGGTATGCAAAGCTTTTCTTTGATACAACTCAAGATCCAGGTCGAAAAGTATCCCTTCCGCACGCCAACCAATCATTCCATCAAGACCACCATTTTTTTGGACACCCCAATTTGCAACCATCTACTTACGCATAGAAGAAGCTCTGCGCTTACGAGCATCGGCTTTCTGGGACTTGGCTTCGCTGACACGCTTGGCAAGGAGAGCTGCATACTCATTCTGCACAAACTTCATTAGTGACTTCAAGAAATGGTATGATTGGTTTCAACACTTACGGCAGCATCCTTGGTGCGCTCAGCATTACGGCGCTTGAGTGCGAGCCTGTGACGCTTATGTTGGAGACGTTGGGGAGTGACCAATCGTTGGATCTTTGGTGCCTTGGTGTATGGCTTCTTGCCCTCACCCTTAGGTTCGACCTCACGACGAATGACGAATTTACGGACCTAACAAAAATTTATCAGCATTTCTGCTTTGGTTTTACTTCTCACACTCTATCTCTCAAGCACCAGCACGAATGCGGTTGAGAGAGATAGGCGATGGAGATGTCTGTTCCGAAGGGGGAAACGTACATCATCCTCCTTGGTGAGCCCAAAGAACTTTCTAATCTTGGTGGCACGCTTAGGACCCAGTCTCTTTGGGTGAACGACGTCGGTGATGCCTGGAATTTCGTTCTCGCCTTGCTTGACGATGCTCAAGGCAAGGACGGACAAGTCCATGGCAACAATGCATCCACGGACAGATTTACGCTTGCGTTCACCGGTACGGCGGGCACGGTAGCAGGAGTGGCCGTCAGAAAGAAGAAGGCGGACACGGGTTGGGTGCATAACACCTTGCTTCATTGGGAAACCTTGCTTGTCGTTACCACCGGTGATCCTGAAGATGTAACCCTTGAATTCATCTCCGACAGAGTCTCCTGGAACCTCGGCGCCCATTCTGTATTTAAAAAAAAAATTAGACATCTAGATCTCATTGTAATTGGTGTCGGATGTATGTATGTACCTCTTGTCCATGAAGACACGGAGCTTGCGCTCATCTTCAATGTCGATGAGCTTTTGACTGCCATTGGCAGGCTATATTGAAAATCGGTCAGTTCGTGGTCTCTGTGTCGCATCGATTGGAGAGAGGATTATCGCAAAACGTACGAAGGAAATGTTCTGTTGATCAAATTATGTTAGCAATATTCTCACTACCAATTTGCAAATACTGAGGTTACGGTACATACCAACTTCATCTTGACGATGGCGCGTGGTCAAGAGTGTCGAGATTGTCGTCGATTAATTTGTCGCTGAGGAAGGATTGGAGTTCAATATTTTATGAAAACTTTCGAATTCGTGTGTGGGCACGCTAAAATTGTTAGCGCGAAATTTTGACGGGGAAATCTACAACCGAGCATCATGTGATAAAAGTACCGACATTTAAAACAGCATCAGAATAATCTAAGAGCAGCGTTTACAGGGACCCCAATCCACCCAGCACTTGCATCTACAAGTAAAAATCACGTCGCGTAAACCACAGTCGGGGTTTCCTTACTGAAATCCAATTTATCTCACAGGAACTTCTCATACTCTGGGTGACTGAAGTTCCTCAGATAGGGAGCAAGATAGGAAGAGTCGGGGAAAATCAACAAGACCGAACATCATGTCGAATACAATCCCAGTTCACACCACGATCAGTCGTCCATCCAAGACCTTCGAGAATGCACTTCCAAAGCTTCTTCAAACGCCTTCTGGACTGGCGTTGCTAGAACTGCAAGGAACAATCAACCTTCCAGAGCACAACATCGTAGATGATGATACAATCAATGTCCAAGAAAGTCAAGGTCACATGCAACAAACCTCGATTGGACGTTTGATATTCCCTGGGTACGATGCTCAGAATCCGGACGACCTCAAGTGGATGAAGCGAGTTTACTTGTACGTAGGGAAGCATCAAAGACTTACAGGAGAAGTCAAAAAGCTTCCGAAGGCTTTTGCAATCATCAGAAAACGCAACACTACCGCGACCTCCACTGGCGATCACGATACTTCTATGGAAGGCTCAGAATCGGGAACAGCAGACGAACTGGAAGTTGTGGAAATCGTCAAATGGAAGATCCTGTTTTCCACCAGACCTGAACCAGTTGGTGCCCTAGTAGCAGGAGCTTGAGCTATGGAGAAAGCGTCTTCGAAAAAAGTTTGCAAATTCCGTCATCATGCTAGTCCCCCCAAGCGCAACCCAACCCTGCAATCCATTACTCGTCATGGCCACGATGCCCATTACCCTGGACACTTGGTTACCCTGGACACTTGGTCAACTTCATTCCCTGATCACACACGCCACGATGTCCGCGGAAAAGCCTAAGGCGCTGCCGTTTATGTCCCCGAAAGCTGAGAATGCACAACCAAAACCGACCAAGAGCAGGCAATCTATGCATCCCGAATCATACCACTTGCCTCACCCAACCTGCTACGTCTCAAACCCCCCCTAGCCTGTTCTTATATATCGATCCGTCCTTCCCTCGCCCTGCGATCCTTCTGCTCTGGGAAATCTCTGAGTCCAATAATTGAATCTGGGGTGGAGTGTTTGCGCAATTTCCCGACTATCACTTCCACAGTGTAACACGCGAACGCTATGCTGTCGTCAACAGCTCCAGCGCAATTTTGTTGGGAAAGGGTCCTTTAGATGACACTGAAAGAGGAATAGAAGTGGATGTGAGATCTGGTGATGTGCTTGTTTTGCCAGCGAGTGTTGCCCATGGCATACTCCAGTCGGACGCGGATTATAGCTATCTTGGATTGTATCCCAAAGTGCGTTGTTTTTGGTGGTCTTTCACGTGTATACTTCACTGACATCGTTAAGGGCAGTCCACAATGGGACAATAATTTGGGTAAAGCAAGCAGAGACGAGACAGCTCAGAAGGCGCTGAATGCAAGGCGTGTGCCAATACCTGATTCGGATCCATTATTCGGAAAAGAAGGACCTCTGGTGCAAATTTGGAAGCACATTGAGCAGGCTGGGGTGGCATATCCAGGGTATAACCAGCAGTGATTCAGGATCGCTGCGCCCTATGATGTCTTTTTTTTTCGCAACATTCAATCTGGAGTCATGGCAGAAGGCTGTGCATTACTCTGTATGTAGACTTTTATGAGTCATCAATTTTAAGATTTACGCAGGATCCTAGAACTCTTTATGGCTTTATATTTTGCTCTATTTCCAAGTTGGCGCATTAATAGTGCGATTCAATTGTGAGTAGAATTGCCCAGTATCCCAAACCACCCAAGAATTCTCTGGTGCGAGGACTCGTCACCCTAGATGGAGCTTCAATTATAACCAACCACTGTTTGGATGTGACACGCCAATTCAGTTTATACTCCTACACATCATTTTTGACAGCTGGGTGCAGAATCATCCTGTCGATCCCATTTTCTATATTACGGTTCGACGTAGACCGATCTATTGTACAGTATATCTATGAAAGCATATCGCCGAACAAGTACTGAATTACACATTGGCAGTAATTCATGAGGTCTACAAATGGCGTCCTTTTCTCTCTTATATTAGTTTAACAGCTCAACAAGATTTGATTTGCATATACAACCCTTTTCAGAACACTCTATCTGCATTTCCTCCCATCGGAATTAAGCAAGTAGTTCGCACATCATCGCATTGAAATCATCGCTACCCAGTAGACTATTAAATCTGCAACTAAATTTGTTGCAGCAATTGTCCTACCCTAACTAGGCCTATTGTTCGTGGAATATATATCATCACAATAGCCTCCCTTAATTTAAGCGAGGCTAACGATGGCGGGTACCAGAGTTCTTCAGCTTGGTAAATGGGTAATTGCATCTAGTTTTTTCTTCAGTCGATAAGAAAATAATTAAATTATTTAAAATGCTTCTCTGTTCCCAATTCTCGTAACATTAACCAACCTCTTCTGCTTCTACGATAGCTATGGAACAGCTCCAGAACAATTCATACCTCCATTCCGAAAACTTTAGACATCTCAGAATGCCGCAGCTAACAGTCCCCGCTGCAGCAAGAAATAAGTCACCGCCAGCATCAAAGGGCCCACCAGAATGGCAACCAATCACCTCATTCCCTCAATTCAGCCTTCTGAGTGCAGAAATACGACTCATGATTTGGAAGCTACACATTGCTGGACCTCGAATTGTAACCATATGTGAAGGATATCAAGAAGTCAACCAAAGGGACATGCCCAAAGATATTGATCTTGACCTGTGCCTCAATACCATCAGAGAACCATCGATTCACGACCACAACCCCCATACCGACCACGCTATGCTTTACTTCGACGTTCCACTCGTTATTCAAACCATTCCTACCCTCTTTCATATCTGCCGTGAGACAAGATTCGAAGCAAAGAAGATATGGTCAATCCATTATCACAGTGACTTTCACAGAGCCTTTCAACGACCACCCGTGATTTTTAATCCCTCTAGGGACACTTTATACTTCGCCAGTACACGTGCTTGGGAGCTCTTTACACGAACCCCTACCGGTGGTTTGGGCTTATTTATGGGACGTCGTCTTTTGGCTTCTGAAGATGGTCACGAACAGCCCACTGAAGCCGCAATCGCTTATAATGCCGCTCTCAACGCCAAGCTGTTGCGGCAGTATCGAACGAAGGATCCGGACAGGAGGCTTCTCAACGAGATGGAAAACACTCTCAAGTATCTTGCATTCGGTGGATCCAAGGAAATTACACAACCCAGAGCTCTACTCGGCCAACTCCACCGGTTCTGGAAACTCAAGATGCTCCTTTTGGCAAAGACGAGAGGCTGGCAGTTTCGAAACAGGTATCGACGTTTTATGCTCTCAGACGCCAACGAATCGTTTTTGAAGCGGAACTGGAGAGTGGAAAGCGCGCAGTGCAAGGACCATGACGAGTGGCTACAGAGAAAGGAGGAGTTTGAGCATATTCCTCTTCCGCGAATTGAATACGTGGCGGAAAGCACAATGAAGAAGAAGCTTCAACTAAATGAAGGGTTTGACGAGAACTTTCGTGCGAGACCGCGGCCTCCTAATAACTTTGATAAGATCTTGTTAATGTAGCTCATAATCTCCTTCATGTGCTACATTTGGATATCTCATTTCTTCCTTTTGAATTTGGAGTCTTTGAACATGATACTCAAACTAGATCTTGTTGTTAGCGATGACTGGGTTGAGAAAAAGAAGGAACAAGCGGGAAACCTTAGGATATTCATGGTGTATTTGCCGTTTTTCGTACGTTGAATAAATTTGTTTGAATCGAATGGATAAGCCACCGCAATAAGAAGATATGGTCTCCCAAAATCGAGTTACGTAGTGAACTACAAAGTGTCACGATTATCTTAATTGACCTGAACGGTGCAACCATTGAGATTTGTTTCTTTTTTCCATTTACGTGAATATATAACAAACTTATTCTGTGAGAAGTAATATCGTGGTCCATCTGCCAAAAAATCCCCATGCACGCCTTTTGCTTGGTGAAAGCTGTTACACCCTCCCCGAAGGTTGTTTTCTGCGGCTTTCTCGTGATTTAGAAATGCGAAATGTAAACAATGAACCTCCATCCTGCACTGCGCGGGCAATCCTCTAGGTCCAGATTCATCTCATAATCTAGCCACATAGAGCTGCCTCTCTTGCCGTAGTTTCGTACCATGGCTGGCATAACTCACGAGGATGAGTTGATGATTCATCACATCACACCTTCCTCTGGCATTTATACTCGCGAAGCCAAAAGGAGATAATTTTTCACGCCGGATAATCTACGTAATCAGATCTATTTCTGTGGTTTGACTTCCAAACCCTTGGCATCAGAATCACTCAAATGGTGGTTCAATGCTGTGGGTTCTTGGTAAGTTTTGATCGTCATTATGCTATGGACTCGGGGTGAGATGCTCTCCTGTACTACGAACATGAATAGCCTCATTTTTCAGTCTCTGTTCGACTCCTGTAGCCTCTCCTGTATTCTCTTTCGTAATCCATTGAATCCTCCCGTAGTCCATTGAATTCTTATCCCGACAATTCCTTCAGGTCGATCTCTCTTACTCTCAAGAGAAAATATATTAACTATGTTCCTGAAATACATAACTACGCCCATGTTCATGATAACCCGCAAATCAAACCCTCGGAGGGAGCTGGGGCATATCCATCAAATGGTACGCACCGCGCATTTCCGCAACAAAAAAGCTATACGCTATGTCTCAAAACACCCAATACCTTCCCAAAAGGTTTTAATTTGTAGATGTAGAATACTTGACTAGATTTGAAGTATGCCCATACGTGTCCTCGACCAGTGGAGTGCTTAAAAAGTGGAGTGTATGCCCTCAAACCGACCCAGCGTGCTTCATAACAGACAGAGAGTATACTAGGGTTCTCCGAGACAAGGTAAATCTTAGACACCCGGAGGGATTCGTTCTGGTGGTTGGGAGGAAGTGGGAGCTCGGTCACGTCTAGAACGCGAGGCTCTCTTGCTACAAATTCCCAGACCATGTGTCTAATCTCAGCAGGAAGCTTGCGGAATGCTGGGAAATGTCCATCTGTGCGTTCTGCAGCGGCCCTTTCTAGTACTCTTCTACTTTGAGATCTAGTAACAACCGGCATGATGGGTGATCGCGGGGGGGGGGGGGGGTGGGGTTGGAAGTTCGTGGAATACTGATTATGCGCTGAATAAATGCAATGTTTTCCTCAGGGTGCTACTGCCACGCACGAGTTAGTCATTGTCTTAGTCATATGTTCTGAGTTGTAATCATATCAACAACGTACCAGATGAATCTGCTTTTTGTCGAGTATCTTTAGAATATTGAGCAAGGATTCAGGTGGCAGTAGATTTACTTGAGGACTTCCTCCACAGGAGAGGTAGCACATTTGAGGTGTAAGAGATGAGTCGAGGATTTCGATTCGAGACCAAAGAATGAGTTGTAAAGTAAAGGAGAGGAATCACTAGCATCATCCACCGGTATTTTGGTGTCACAAGCTACAACGACGACAGAGATTGTGGTCTTCGAAAGTAAAAGTTTGAGAAAAGTAACGTTGAAGGATGGATCGTGAGGTTTACCCGAGATGACATCGACATTAGTCAAAATGGTGAATATCTCCTCGATCAATCAAATGTGAGGTACTGTACAGGTAAGACATAAAAAACAGACCATTTAGATAGATGCAAAAGTGATAATATGTCTTGTACCTCAGCGTCCTCCGACAGCTACTGGCCGAGATCTGGCTTTTGATTATGAAATCACTCTGTTTTGTATCACTTCATCCATCAGCAAAAGAGTCACATCGTCCAATTCGAGCTTGATATGAAGATAATGATAAGCTCCTGGCAACTGTAGAAAATTGGTTGGGCCAACTTGGGGAAGTTTGCCTGTAAGTAGGTCTTTACTGCTTGTGGACATGTTGACTTGGGAATTCTCGACCTGGCGGACATATCTCATGTGCCGTGTTAGAAAGAGCAGTATATTGCATGCCTATCGATGGAAGCGTATGAGCCAATGAGATGTACGAGGTCTTCTCCAATCAAGGGAACACCGCACGAGATGTGGGCTTCTAGACAGAAATCTTGTTCACCAGCTACTCCAGAGACTAATCGCCACACTCCTGTAGGCGTGCATATTGGCGAAAGAAAGCTACGTCATCAACAGAGGGCTGAGAGTAGATGCTGTTTGCTCTTGGCCCCCTAAAGTGTTAGCTGTTGGGAATATGCAACACGAGGATAGCCTCTGTGATCCTATAGATTGGGAGCGTCCGATGACGCTCCCAATGTGGCAGACAGTGAAATGGGCTAAGACATGCATATACGGATACTGGTGAGAATACCGAGTTGGATGGTTCTGCTGCTTAGAGACTCTGTGTCCAGGGGGAGTGAGGCGCCCAGTTCCCTGAAATGAAGCTGCGCTTTAAAGGGGCTATGAAGAGCGCTCCCCACATATCGGCGCAGATTACGAGGGCGAGGAATGTTGTAAATAGTATACATCCTACATTACCTAGCCGCCCTTTCCAGGATCTCTTAATACCAGGAAAGCTTTCGGCTCTCATACAAGGCAGAGCAAAGGCCTGTTGTTGTTGATCGGGATCTCATTGACCACGCCTCGGGATAGCCTCTTGTACGGGTCGGTTTGGAGAATCGTATGCATCCTTCCGGTCCCTGCCATGAATCATGAGTCGGACTGTTTCGGCGATAAAGATCGTCTATTACGCGAGAGCGACATGGGTGTAAGGCCACATTAAAGGCATATTTCCCAAAACTCAAAAGATATAGCCATCGAAGCATAGTTATCCCACCAAGTCAAAAGCTGGGGCAACATCAACTTCGAAGCACCATTGTTCATCCAACTTCAGCCGCGGCGTAGCTCTCCAAAAAGATCGACAAAATACCGCAGGATTGGGAATATTGAATGTTTCGGGGCGTGGATGACAGTTCATCCGTTGTTGGTGCTGCTGCTGTTGGACCGGTAAGATCTTGGATGTCTCATCGTTCCGGTTTCCTAGAAGCTTGCCGAGACAGGTGTTGATCGAACTTGACCGCAGATTCCGCACACCACCTGAGATCCCTAGTCGTACCGTATATGGTGACCGTGTAAGCGCCGTAAGTTATGCCAAGTTTGGGAATTTGTTTGTCACAGCCTACTGCGACCGCGAGGCACGGGTATTTTGCAACTGCAACAAGGTTGGTTTTGACCGTAGGCAAATTGGGACACATGTGCTAGTAGTGTTGGAATCCAATATGAGGGCGAAGTTGACATGGGATTGGCCGCCAAACCCTTGAGATTATTCCAACGGGCAACTCAAACCATCGGCTCGGCCGTCTTCAGCTTAACATGCAACTTTCTGCAGCAATTTGCATCCCGAGCCTCTGCAATGTAATAGGTATTGCACCGTATTCTCTTCATTACATTGGGTGAGAGCGCATCGTGAAGAGGTAAGAACGTGGCAGAGCAACTAACGAGCATCTCCAACCTCATGCATAGAGATTGTGCTGCTTCAATGAGTATGGTAATCTTGGATAAGTGCAGTTTCATAAGGCCATCATCCCCCTACAATCCGACAAGCAACCGTTGGTGTCCAGGTCCTAATAGGGCTAGCTTACTGGCTTTTCTGCCAGACTGTCAAGCCTGCCGATAAAAACCCGCACACCCACTATGGCGCTTCCGATGCCGACACGTGGAACGGGTAGGGCGATAAGAGGGTGACCTAAAGTTCAAATCCCCAAGATATCGGCGACCAGCAAAGACAAAGTGTTTGATTGAGGACATAATGCAGTTTTCAGTTGACCAGGGAGTGCAGCGGAATTTACCCAGTACGGATACAAGGGTATGCCTACCCGAAATTATTCATTATAACACCTACTGATACTATACGTCGGATGCTTGATATCAAAATGTCGGCGAGGGGGAATGCTTCAAACTACCCCAACGCCTACTCCATAATTTATTGACCGCATGCCGGAGGCTAGTCAATGATATTGATCGGCCGATAAACACTATGCTTGTCGGAATTGATTGCGGTGGGCTATTTCATGCCTGGTAACGATGCGTGCATCCGACTTTCGCAGAAATATAGTTGGCGCTCCTCTGAGCACTTAAAATACCAGTCCATTATCCATACTTTAGGACGCTCGTGACTACTCGATGACCTCCTGGGGCACTCTCGTCCTTCTGTCTGCACGTAACTCTTATCTCTTCTTTTCTTCTGTTAACCTCAAAGCATTCTCCATATAGTCGTTTGTTCTCTGGAATGCAGCCTTCCTTGTCCATCCCTTTGTTTTCGAGTTCTATCTTCCAAGCAGCAATCCTAGCCACTATTCGACTATCCCATGCACCTTCTCTTCGATGGAAGCAAAGTAGTAGGGATAATGCTTCATCTCTTAAGGACGGACAGTTGCGGCAATCCATTACCACCGAATAGAGTGGAATTATGGTACGGATCTCGAAGTCAAAGTAAGGTTTGTCTGGCAACAGTTAGGATGTAGCAGATAAAAATCCAGGAAAACATACCCGTAGCCAAGCGCCTTTCGTAATCAATGATGTCTCTAGAATAAGACACGAAGAATTGAAAATATGGAAGAAGGCGATCGGTAGATGTCTGCGGCGCATTCAGACTGGTGACGAGGTTTATGAGCAACAATAAACCCCTCACTCTCAGCGAGCCAGGCTGCAGTATAGGGTGTCTTGTTTCATCGCCTTCCTGCGGAAGATCTTCCATGTACCGACAGTACGCTTTATCCCATTTCGTCAACTGGTCAACGAAGTATCCTCTCAGTCCAAGTGCAGCACGAGGAATTTTATCCTTCGGCGTGAACCTGTATTTAAATATTTCCAAATAAAAGTTTGATGCCCGTTTCACAAGAATGGACAGAGTTCTGATGGCTTCGTCATGACTTGAAAAAGATTCGGGAACGGACATCTGCTCCTTATCGAATATGGCCCTGCGATAGGAAAATACCGAGTCGAACCCCATCGCTGAATAATTCTGGTTGTCGAGATGCATCAGTACACTCACATACCTGGAATCGAGACTCGCTTCAGATGGCGAGTCTGGTGTGTCCGTAAGTAGTGCCCGAGCGCAATGCATATGAGCCGTTGCCAATTCCCGATTTCCAAAAAAGCAATCAAAATATGCCAGTACCAGACAAGATACAAATAAAGTTCTATTGACGTTCTTCGATCCTTTGGAGCGTGTAATAAAATCTCTAAGGGCTCGAATTGCTTTGCCATACTGGCGTAAAGCAAATTGTTCATGGAAAGGCTGGGAGCATGGGGTGTCATGTCGAAAGCTTTTGACAAGTGCAGAGACAGCAACGATACCATGGCGTATACATGGCGATGTATGACTCTCGGGGAGAACTGCTTCATTCCAAAAGAATGAGTCAATCAACATGGCTTTGCGATATGCATCGTTCACAATCATTCCGTATGGATCCGTTGATGTGGAAGCGGCAAAATCTTGGAAGTAAAGTTGTTCTTGCTCATCAAGTTCCAGATATGAAGGCTCCAGATGCGATAGTGAAGGTGGTGCAGGTCTAATGGGCACTAGAACATGTCGGACAGTCTCCTTTTTCTTTGTTACAGGTGTCTGGGTTGTATAGCCACGACATCTGATACCAGAATTGGTGCAACGAAAGCAAGCGGGTTTGCCTTCATCACATTTCAATCGTCTGAACCTGATAGAGAAGGAGATCAGCAAACATCTGGTAGATATACGTAAGCTACCTACTTGCACGTAACACATCCAGATCGGACTTTTGGCTTGGAGGCCCTTCTTCTGACATAATTTGACAAGTCGCTCATCTTTGACCACAGACAACGTAAAATAATCACTAGTTCACAAGCTGCTTAAGTTTGAAATCATACGAGGTGCGAAAGGGTAATTTAAGGTTCTACACTGTCGTTACATCTCCATGCAGCAGCTGATGCAAGTGGTTGGTTCCTGGCTGAGCCTCGCGGCTAAGGTAGGGTTCGCGGTTGGAAAACAAGACATATCATTGAGAAAACGAGTTGAGACAAGTCTTGCTTGACTTGCAATAAGCAGGGATAAGTATTGCACTGTAACTTAGTAGGAAGAACGAGGAAAGTGTGTATGTACTTCTTCAAGGCCCAGTAAGCGATGTTGTCAGATATCTAGGTGTTCAAGGGTCCCTGGGACTTGCTTCGAATACTAGCGAATTAGAACAATGAATTCTATGATTAGCTCTCATGATCATCAATTTATGCGGTGAGCCTTGTTTGATACTATGATTTGTCCAATGAACATAAGGATTGGAAGAAGCAGCAGTTGTGGGCTTGGTTGTACACGAAATGCCGACGAGTTGGAAGTATGGGCACTGGCCTAGATCAAGAGACCCGGTGTTCTCCCAAACGGCGTAAGCAAGTAGCAAGGCAAACCCTCTACTGTATCTCATCGGTCGAAGAGACCCAGAGCCTACGGCAATATCGGGCGGGGAAGACGAATGCGCGTGTGCGGCGGTAGATCCTTGCGCGACTTTGCTTCTATTTTCAACGCCGCAGCCTTTCTAAAATGAAAAGCCCCTTGCTGCCCCTTGCTGTGACGCTGGATTCTGCATAGAAAGTGCTGGAAACATGGAAATGGTAGGGTAGTATGTCCCAAAGAGGGTGAATAGGTCGTGGGAAGAAGCCGCTCATCGTAAACCGAGATACCCATGGTCGACTGCAAGCAGGGTGATTTGTCATGTCGATGTAGAAGTTGATTGGTGACGGGGACTGGGTAAAGCCCGAGCGGTGCGGAAGAACTATCTACCGATCGGCCATCTTTTTCTTTGACCCCGCGATCCCACTGGAAGAATATCCCATACAAATGTGCGAAGATCCTCTCTTAATCCTCTTTACACTTTGGCGCAAACCCCTAACCACAGAGGATTCTTGTCGGCAGATTAAGTGTCGGAGTTCGTTAAAATGGCCGAAAATATCTACGACGAAATCGAAATCGAGGACATGACCTACGATCCTGTCTTGCAAATATACCATTATCCGTGTCCATGTGGCGATCGCTTCGAAATTGGCATCGCTGATTTAAGGGACGGAGAAGACATAGGGGTGTGTCCAAGTTGTAGCCTGATGATTCGAGTCATTTATGAAGTGGTAAGTTGATCTTGCTGTGTAGCTGAAACTTGAAGGAGAGATGGCATGGATGGCTCCATAGACGTTTATTTTGTTTTACTTTTATTTTCCGAGAAACTTATTGACGCTGCGTTTAGGATGATTTACCAAAGCCAGAAAATGACCAAGGTGCTGCGCAGGTCGCGGTCTCGACATGACGCATGACACTTGACGCAAAACGAAAGAATCGCACCATACAATATCAGAGTCCTCGGAGGGGAGGCCAGTTATACGATGTGAACTGCCCGCAGATGAACGATCCGGTCAAGTCATGGCTGAAATCTGCACAGTAGCCGTGGTTTGGAAAGCTACTGGAAACTATCAAAGCTATGTGTAGCTGATGTAGTTACGCAAGAGAACATTACATAATGATGGGCGACCTGAGAGTACATTGTATCGCGAAGGCAAAGCAAGCATGTGGGGGATTGCTAGATCATTGAAATTATCGGAACTCCAATTACTACCTGCGAGAGCAGAAGATGGGCCGAGCACGATTCGCTCAATGTGTTGCGTTGGGTTTTAGCTATTGCATATTAAATTCTGATAAATCCTCAAGATGCCAATACCAAGTCCCTCAAGATCCACAAGAAGTAAAGCCCGATTGTCATTAAGAAGTGAAAATGAAAATTTCCTATTATCTCAAGTCTCCGTAAAGCTTTGCATCGTGAATCAGTCAAAAACACCCCCCAATAACCATTTTGATATCTACAACTCGCAAGAAGTGCGTCTTCTGTCGTTTCACTCACATACCTCATCATCTTTGGGCGCCTACTCGTCTCCCTGCATTTCTGGCGTGTACGAGCGAGACAGATCGACGCCAACTTCTTTGAGCAACAACTCATTCAAGGAGCTTCCATCCCTCAAGTAAATCCACTCGCCTTCACCTGTGCCTTCCTTTGAGTCTTGTCCTTCGCTAGTGACTACGAAGTCATAGCGCTTAGGGCCCGAAATTGGAGACGAAAGCCATATCTGTTTATTTGGTGGCTGCTTGTTGATTACATATGTGCCAATGGGTGGGAAAGTGAGATTGAGCACTCCAGCCTGTGCATGAGATAATTAGCTCGAGCTTGATTCTAGAGATTCGCATTATTAATAAGAGAACATACACTGTACTCAACATCAATGTCTTCTCTCTCCTCCTGTAGCTCTTCCAACTTTTCAAGCACCATATTCATGTATTCATCCGACAGTTCCTGATACTGCGCTGCAGTGAGCTCGGTGGCCTGCTTGTGAGGGGCATTGCCTTCTGGTTCATGTGGTTGTGGATTCTCGGACTCGGGGGATATGCCTTTTCGCACTCTATTTGTGTATGTAATTGACCGGATTGACTCAGATTTAAAGAAGGGACGCGCCAGGGTAATTGCGCTACGGGGAGCAACGGCGGAGCGGAGGATTGACGGTTGTTGGCTATGGACAAGGCGTCGGGATCCCCGCAGGAATTTCGTGAGAAGTGCGCGAACCATTTTCTGCTTTAACTGAAATGAAACAGTAATTTGAAGAAGTCATACGATGAAAGTTTATGCACTGTCAATGAAATTGAAGTCACAATTTCGCAGAAGCACCAGTTTGTTCAAGGTTGTACAAAGCTCGGGCTGAAGCTTTCGAGCTACCCCACGTTTCGCTAACCTAAGTGTGCCGGCCGGACGAGAAATGCCGACTTCGTCAGTCTTCCTAGGATTAAACAAAGTGCCAGGACATACCTTCAGAACATACAGGATCACGATGATTAACGCTGTCTTGGTTTTCAACAATGCGGGACAACCGCGTCTTACGAAGTTCTACACTCAACTGGTCAGAAAGTCCCCACCATACCATTTATAGGTCGTATAGCTAACAGCAAGTCAGGAAACATCCGTCCAGCAACGTCTGATATCTGAAATCTTCACACTCGTTTCGAACCGCCCTTCTGGCTCCTGCAACTTCCTTCCTCTCCCACCCCTCCTCGCTTCTTCTTCGACCTCCAAATCTGACTCCTCTCCGCACAACGATGTTCCATCCTTAGTGACTTACCGTCACTATGCTACCTTGTACTTCATCATAATATCCACATCGACTGAGTCGCCTCTTGCATTAATAGATTTGATACAAGTATACGTGGAGGCTTTGGATAGACTGTTTGAGAATGTGTGCGAGCTAGATTTGATCTTCAACTTCGAGATATTACATGCTACGCTAGCGGAGATGATTGTTGGCGGGGTAGTGATTGAGACACAGTTGGAGAGGGTAGTAGAGGGCGTAAGGGCACAAGGAAAGGTGGCGAAGAGGCCAGTAAACGAAGGGAGGGGGGGTGCCTTGAGCGGTATGGGGATGGGAGGTAATTTTGCCTGGGCAGGGAGGTGAATGTTGTGTTGTTCGGAGATAAGTTAACTCTACCAACATCACCACAGTCAACCAGCCATAGAGGACAGAAGATGGGAAGATCAAGATGCGCACCCGCAAGAATCCATTCAGAGCTTTTCAAGGAGATGCGCTTCTAATATTTCAAGCGCTCAGAAGATGGCAGAGAATTATCAGAAAGCGACTGAGCAAGGAATACTGGAGGTCGAACGTTTTTATGACAACATTTTACAACGGTCGAAAGATTCAAGAGCGGAGTGTCGATGTTCCTACAAAGCTATGCTCTGCCCTTAAAGGCCCGCCCAAATGCCAATGTGGTATATCCATCACCAAACGCCTTGCATGATGTTACAAAAGAATGCACTACTTAATCATGAAATGGCACAATTCATTTCCGTGCATCCCCCACTGGTGATGCGCTGTTCGACTGTTCGGCACGCCTGCGTACTGCATCTTTCGTCCATATCGAATCTGTAAGGCTAAAGAACCATTTCCGAATCTAGAGTCCGTCAGTAGGTGATGTATCAAACACAAGAATATAACCATACTCCGTCGAATGGTGTACGCTGAGAAGCCAAACCCTTATTCCAATCTGCGAACAACACTCCATAGACAAGCACAACTATATTAGCAGTGATTAGTGATAGTTTTTTAATGCCCGAAGTGCTACTCACAAGTAATGGCACCCAATTGAACAATTTTGACACCCTTCGTCCATCTAGGTCTTGCCCACTTCAGCTTCGCCCTCCTCTTATATCTCCGTTCTAAGCGGAATTGATGCTTTTGCGAAAGTTTCGCAAAGTCAGGAGGCCATAACCTTTTGGCTTTATAAGGATTCGCATATATGTCGAAAGGTATCTTGTGCTGAGTCTGCTGCGCAGCCCTTCGTGCGATTGTCCAGAACATTATTGATTGGCGAGCTTTGTCAACGAGCTCTGTCAACGAGCTCTGCCAACGAACTCTTTCACACATCGACCGAATGCGCACTTAGCAAAGATATTTATGCCTAATAATCGAGGCATTCATGCTTCACCCCACCACCCGCAATTTACAGAGTTGAGTCGATTTTCTATGCGAACTTTTGGTGAGTCAGTGTAGGTTTGAAACAAAACATATACACGCCCGAAAAGATATTGGACAGATTTTAGTCCTATATCTAAATCATGGCAGCTGTTGAATCCACCGCGAAGGCTTTGGAAAATGCCACAATCTCTAAAACCAAAGAGTTGAAAGGTGTAAGTACCCCTCCATTCTCGAATCCGGGGGCTATCTAACCTTAACTTTGGGATGTAGACAGAGAAAAGAGATACCCTCATCGCAATTGAGAAGAAATACCAAGCACAATGGGAAAAGGATGGCGTTTTCCAACCGGATGCTCCTTCGACCTCCGAAATTCCCATTCATTCAATATCAGCCGCCGAGCTGCGCCAACAGCACCCCAAGTTCTTTGGTACGATGGCATACCCTTACATGAACGGTACTTTGCACGCAGGGCACAGTTTCACCTTAAGTAAGGTCGAGTTCACGGCTGGTTTCGCGCGTATGCAAGGAAAGAGGACTTTGTTCCCCATGGGTTTCCATTTGACTGGATTACCCATCAAAGCATGCGCAGACAAACTTGTGAACGAGGTGAAGCTGTTTGGTAAGAACTTCGAAAATTACAAGGAGGAAGAAGAGGTCGCGGAAGCAAAGACAGCTACACCCACACCAAGCACGCACCATGAGGATGTTACAAAATTCACAGCGAAAAAGGGAAAGGCTGCCGCAAAAGTGGTCAAGATGAAGTACCAGTTCCAAATCATGAGAGCTTTAGGAATTCCGATGGAGAAGATCCATGAATTCGCAGACCCTCATCATTGGGGAGCATACTTCTCGCCGCTCTGTAGAGAAGACTTAACGAACTTTGGTGCACGAATAGATTGGAGAAGATCTTTTGTTACCACTGACGCAAACCCGTACTACGATGCATTCGTTCGATGGCAGATGAACCGCCTCAAGGAGCTTAAGAAAATTAAGTTCGGAAAGAGATACACAATTTACTCACCCAAGGATGGACAGCCATGTATGGACCACGATCGAAGCGATGGAGAAGGTGTTGGGCCCCAAGATTACACAGCCCTGAAATTGAAGGTCAAAGAATGGGCACCGGAAGCCGAATCTGCTATTAAGGGCAAAGTACCAGCAGATGCAGATATCTTCTTCGTGCCTGCGACACTCCGGCCAGAAACTATGTATGGACAAACATGTTGTTTCGTGGGTCCAAAAATCGTATACGGAGTTTTCAAAGTCTCAGAGAACACCTATTTCGTCATTACCGATCGTGCAGCAAGGAATATGTCATACCAGGATATCTTCCCTCAGAATGGAGTAGTAGAGAAGGTAGCAGAAATCGTTGGCTCGGCATGCGTTGGTACGCTTGTTGAAGCTCCTCTCTCGATTCATACAGAAGGTGTCCGAATTCTCCCTATGGAGTCAGTGCTCTCAACAAAGGGCACTGGAGTTGTAACATCTGTTCCATCAGACAGTCCCGACGATTACGCTACAGTCACAGATCTTGCCAAGAAAGCGGATTATTATGGCATCAAGAAAGAATGGGCAGAGTTAGAAATCGTTCCTATAATCAGTACCCCATCATACGGAGATCTCGCAGCGCCATTTTTGGTCAAGAAGCTCAAAATTGCTTCACCCAAGGACAAGCAGAAGTTGGAAGAGGCGAAGGAGCTTGCTTACAAAGAAGGTTATTATCAAGGCACTATGGCTATCGGGGAGTTCAAGGGCGAGAAGGTTGAAATAGCCAAGCCTAAGGTTCGACAACAACTCATTGATGCCGGTCAAGCTTTTGCGTATTCCGAGCCAGAACGGAAGGTTACTAGTCGTTCCGGGGACGATTGCTGCGTTGCATTAATGGACCAGTGGTATCTTGACTACGGAGAAGATTCATGGAAAAAGACGGCTCTTGAGTATGTTGATAACGGATTGAACACATATTCACCAGAGACAAAGAACGGGTTTGAGGGTGTTCTCAACTGGCTCAATCAATGGGCATGTGCTAGAACTTACGGTCTTGGTTCAAGGCTCCCTTGGGATCCTCACTTTTTGGTTGAGAGTTTAAGTGACAGTACCATTTACATGGCATACTATACAATCGCTCACTACCTCCATACGGACATTTTCGGTCAAAACCAAGGTCTCGCCAAAATCAAGCCAGAACAAATGACGGACGAAATATGGGACTATGTCTTTGCCCGCCGGGAGCTCAGCGATGAGATTTTGAACGACAGCAAGATTCCCAAGGGAACACTCGCATCGATGCGCAGAGAATTTGAGTACTGGTACCCACTTGATCTTCGAGTGTCTGGGAAGGATCTTATTCCTAACCATCTTACTTTCTTCCTTTACGTTCATATTGCCATTTTCCCACCTGAGTACTGGCCAAAGGGTGTTCGGGCCAATGGTCACTTGCTCTTGAACGGTGAAAAGATGAGTAAATCAACTGGTAACTTCATGACTCTACACGACATGATCAATAAGTATGGTGCAGACGCAAGTCGTATCGCTTTAGCCGACGCAGGAGATGGAGTTGCAGATGCCAATTTTGAAGAAGATGTCGCTGATAACAATGTTCTACGTCTCTACACCCTCAGGGAATGGTGTGAGGAAATGGTCAAGGAACAAGACAAACTCCGAACTGGGGAGAAGAATGACTTCCTTGATGCTCTTTTCGAGAACGAAATGAACGCTATCGTCCATGAGTGTTATCAACACTACGAGGCAACCGACTTCAAGCTTGCCCTTAAATCCGCCCTTTATGATTTTACGGGTGCTCGAGACTTCTACCGAGAAGCCAGTATTGCTGCGGGGGTTAAGATGCACAAAGACCTGATCTTCCAATACATTGAACTCCAAGCTCTTCTTCTCACAGTCATAGCCCCTCATTGGTCTGAATACATCTGGCTTGAGGTCCTCCACAAGCCTTCTACCATTCAAAATGCTCTATACCCCGTCGTTCCCGCCCCAGTTGCCTCCCTCACTGCCGCTCGTGACTATGTCCGTTCCACATCCTCAAGCATCACTTCTGCTGAGGCTGCTCAACAAAAGAAGAAGGCCAAGGGGAAAGACATTGGGTACGACCTCAAGAAGCCTAAGAAGCTTACCATCTTCTCTGCTGCCAATTTTCCAGCTTGGCAAGAAAAATACATTGACCTTGTGCGTGAAGCATGGGACCCAGAGACAAAGAGCGCGAATGACAAGGAATTGAATGGAAAGATTGCTAAGATGGGGGAGATGAAGAAAGCCATGCCATTTGTCCAAATACTCAAGCGAAGATTACAGCAAGGGGAGAATCCAGAACAGGTCTTTGATCGTAAACTAGCGTTTGATGAGAAGGAGACATTGAAAAATATGGTGCCAGGATTGAAGAAAGCGGCGGGATTGACTGTGGTGGAGTTAGTGGTGGTTACTGGCGAGGAAGGTGGAAAGAAGGGAGTTGTGATTAGTACGAAGGGTGAGGAGGACAAAGATTATGGCGATCTACCAAGTATGGCGGAGTCGGCTGTGCCTGGTGTACCGACTTTCTTGTTTGAGAATGTGGAAGTGTGAGGATTTTTCGGTACTTTAGGAATGTAAGTGCATGGCTCAGAAAATCAACAAATGACGAAATGAAAAGATAAGATTAGAAGACGGTGATAAACTAGAAGTCGCTGTCTTGAATGAGAATGTTTTACGCAATTTGTGCGTCAGCTTTATTTCTGTTGCTTTATTCATGAGAGAAATCTTGATGAAGATCGGGCATTGAAGGCGCGATACCACATTCCTCGGGTGGAAGCGGCTGAAGAAACGGATGCAGCATAAAAGAGCACGCCGCACAAGGGTAGGCGCCAGGCTGCTTGGAAAGAGAAATGTTATCAGGGGGTGTCAATGTCCGAACTGGCGATGGTACTGATATCATACTGCACTCGTTTGCGTGTTTAAGGCCAAGTATCAGTAGTCTTGCGCTGGCTACCAGGTGAAACCCAGGGAACTAGACGTTATTTTCCGGTTGCCATCAGTTGGCGCAGTAATGCGGGTGGCTTGAAATAAGTGACGCGAACAGATGGACATCTAACCAAGAACAGGCATAATGATTGATTTAGATTCGAATGCAGTATGGATACTTTGAATAACCAAGACGAAGGCCGGCGAAGTAGTAGATAAAATCTATAACCGGCGTTCTTGCGTCAGTCTCGAAAAATAGGACCCTACTGTTTTCAATTTATCGTTGTAGGGACAATATAGGTCCTCATATCGTTCGCGGCAAAGTTTCTTCATTTGCTTTGTCGCCCTCTTCACTTATCCACCAACGCCTCAAAGTTCTTTCCATGACATTCCACATCCACTTCCGCAACCATGAGCTCTATCCAAGGGAACAGTGACACCCACCCCGCTATCGATATCCCCAATACTTCCGCACGCAGGTTCAAACGTGAAAAAAGAATCGCACTAGATAATGAGATCCTGTATATAACCATGCTACTCACAATCCCCGTCCCATGACCTCTGATCTATCCTGTAAAACTCTTCCAGTCGTTTTCTCATCCCATCTAGATTTTTGCTCGGGCATCTGCAGCTTTCCGCCATACAGCCCTTAAATTTATAAAAACAAGAAAACAAGTAGATCGTGGCATTTTCTCAGCAGCTATGCGTTTCAACACCCCCATCTTCCTAGCGAGCGTCCTCGCCCTGGCCACAGCCCAAGACACCGAAGGCCTCGACGCCCTACGCCATCCCCGCACCAGCACCAGCACCATCCGCCCCAGCACCAGCACCATCCGCACTAGCAGCAGCACCATCCGCACCACTTCCAGCAGTGTCCGACCCACCTCCGTCACCACAACCGTCGTACCCACCACAACCGTTACTCCCACAACCGTTACTCCCAGCAGCACTACTATCACCACCTCCCGAACCGAGTCATCGTCGTCCTCCCGCCGGGACACCAGCACCGATTCCGGACGCATCGTAACCACGACCCGCGACCGCAACGACACCACAAGTATTGTTCCCCCTCCTCTCACACCAACCTCCTCCATCGGCAACACCACCACCACCACCACCATCGTGCCGCCGCCTTTCACCACTAATACTCGCGGCGGTGACAACATCACCACCATCAACCCACCGCCTCTCACTCGCACCACCATCAACCCACCACCTCTCACTCTCACCACCATCAACCCACCACCTCTCACTCCCACCACCGGGACGGAGACGCGTCGCACCGAAACCACGATCCCGTCTTTGACGCTTATCCCTGTCACGACGACTCTTACCAATGTCAACCCGCCGATCGTCACTATTACCAATTTACCTGTGGTGCCTATCATCAATACGTTCACGGAGAACGGTCAGGTGTTTACTAGGACTGAGGCAAATGGTGGGGTGGTTATCAGTGGAAGCACGGTCCCAATTGCGAGCGTGAGCGCGACGAGGACTGCTGCACCAACACCATTCGTCGGTGGGGCGAAAGCACTCCAGGAGGGCAGCTGTGTGGTTGGACTTATTGGATTTGCTGTTGGTGGGCTGCTTATGTTGTGATTTGGTTTCATTTGATTTGGGACATGAGTTTCTTTGGTTGTTTGAAATTGGATTATGCATTTCATTGTGTTGATGATATGATTTTGGCTTGCATTTCGTCCTTGCCTGCTTGTTTTGCTTGGAGATGGAGTTTGAATTGTTCCTTTCACTGATGTTTTTTGATATGGGATAAAGTAATAAATAATGAGCGGGGAAGATGAATAATGAGGATGGGTGGTATGGTAAATACTTGGGGAAAATATGATTTGGTATTGTAGAAGTTCATCACTTGATGCGGTGACTACAGTGCTGCGAATCAAACTTCGCTGGCCAACTATTTGTAATATTGCAAGTTAAAGTAATCATGTCTCACAGTGGAAAACCGCTGTAAGAATGTTATCAGTATAGAGGCTCACGAACGCAACATGGCAGCCAAGCGGCAGTGGGTTTCAAATATCATTATTCATTTCTGAAAGCTAAGATATGCAAACAAAGATTTTCTCAAAATACCCAAGGCAATAATAAACAAGTATGCAAAGAAAGGCATGGAATCTGCTTGAAAAGTCGTAGGTTCAGACCTACCGTCATTATATCGTCTTGAGTATCATTTCAAAGCGGGTAGCATGTCTCGGCCCAACAATCGTTCGTTGAAACCTGGCACTGGATGAATGTTAGTTGATGCTCTGAAAACAAATTCAAATTAAAGAGCAACAAAAATAAACGTAATCAGACAGCAGTTGGTAACTTTTTTTGTCCACATAGAGGATTACAGAACAGGTCTGTGAATAAGGTATATCATCATTTTACAAAAGTCTTCCCCATTGAAAAAGAAAATAAGATTGCTTACCATTGTGCAGGTGGTCAAACCAGTCTCCTCTTTTTGAAAAAGGAATCCATGGTGGTTTGGGAAGATTCATGTTTCAAACTTCCTATGCCACCACGAGTCTTCTTCAAACCTTTCAAGTGTTCCTGATTGTTTATGGCTTTGATGATGAGTAGCATGTTTGAGAAATATTTTCCTTTGGACAGACTTTCCGGGCTGGATGGTTGGTTTGATAGCGTCTGATCAGATGTTATTGGAGGTTTAGGTAGATTGGAAGGTTGTTCACTGGCAGATGGAGGTGTTGAAGTAGCCTGTGCCGGGACCAGCTCTTGCACAGATTTGATCTCCAAGTCCAGATAACCCGTATTGGCCCAACCACCAAGATGCTCCAATCCATGTTCATTTGTCTCCACACCTTTCCCCACTGAGACATTTTTGAGTTGGAAACGCTTCAAAAGCGTTCTCCATAGATGTGGTAGGATTATCCCATGAGCGACGACCACAACTGAATTTTCATCCAAGGTCTTCTCAAGGGTGTTGATGAGGTATTCATCAATAAATCTAGTCATTCGTACATTCATCGAAACCTTTGATTCCACGTCCTTGAATGCAGGACCATTTCGCTGTGCTTCCAGATGTGTTTTCCTTCCGGACTTATTGTTGTCTCTAGACCGTTCTAGGAACGTCTTGCCTTCATAGTAACCAAAGTCTTGCTCACGAAGAAGCTGTAGCTTCGTCACTTCCCGAGGTGCTTGTCCTCCCTCTTGAGCAAGACGAATTGCATCTGCAGTCATGTAGGCGCGTTGCAGATCGGAAGAATAAATCTGAGAGATATTGGCATCGGTAGCAGCTAGATGAGTACCGAGCCTCTTTGCTTGTAGAACGCCATGGTTCGTCAATGCCGAATCAGTTACACCAGCACTTGAAGAAACGTTAGCTGAAGTTTCTGCTAAAAATTGGACGAACATGAACATACTATACACCAGCAACATTATGTACAGTCTCTCCGTGTCGAATTAAAAGTAACCTCATCCCGCCATATGGGAGATGGCAGAATAGTTTCTCATTCAACGAAAAATCATAATTGAAAAAGGAAATAGATTGTTATCAATGAATGGAAAAGAAAAATAAAAGGTTTTGGTGCGAAAATTTGCTGATGATCTCATTAGCCGAATAGCTTAGTCATCGTTGCGCTAAACCAAAATTGCAAATCCACGACCATTGCCCTCCTGCTTGATCTCCAATTAATTGTGCGCAGCTGCCAACTTTCATTCGCGTAACCCGAAAGGATGCGGAAGAGTAGAACCAATTCTCAGTGTTCATACTTGTTCCGCGGTTCTTGGAGGTAGCACTTGTTATGACTTGTACCCCCCTTGGCTTACACGCCGAGAGCAAACGCGGCGCGCTCAGTAGACTAGAGAACGAGCTCCGACGACCGGAAAGTAGTTTCTCTGGTCGGATGAATCTGTACGTTGAGAAGCGTTCCAGCTGGCAGTCTGTAGAGGATACTTCTAGTGGATTTTTTTGATCACCTGTGGTTGAAATGGCAGCATTTATACGCTCGGTGTGAGGACCGTTGCGGCACTCCAGAAGCTGGAACTCAGACAGTGGCGATTCGGGATCATAAAGGCGCAGATAGAATCTGTGCCAGATGAGACAAAGTTGAAAGCTCAGCTTGAGTCTCATACCCGGTCTATTTGAGAAAGGTCGAAATCTGAGAAGGCTACGTAGTAATGGCTTCCACTCCCTCCCAACTTGTCTTGACGTGTAGTGCTTCCCGTAACTGTTTTGATTTAGACAAATCATAAGCAATCAATCCCATGATGGTATCATTCGCCATGCCCTTGGGTGCTCGTGGCAGAAATTCATCTACGAGAGGCTTCGAAGATTGTAGATGTCCGTCCAGAATGCATGATCATAGTTGATCCCTTCATGAATCGCTCAAGGTCCTCCAACATGACAGTCCCAGATTCCCTATGAATTTCCGATAAGCTACTTCTCGAGGCTACTTTGGCCTACTATCAATGGCTGAGCTTCTCTGACATCAAGAGGTGATTCTCGGCATCGTTTCTGGATCTAAATTTGTTTTGATATAATGCCCTCTTCCTGCTTGAATATGTGTTTGATACTTCAGTCTGATGAGAAAAAGCTCTCTCGGCACTTGTCACATTATTTCCTCGCCTTGCTCGGCTGAAGTGAATTGCTCTGTCTCGGCAGGTGAGTATGTATGGATGACTTGGAGTCTTGGGAATGTAGTCGATCCTTACACCATATTTCTAGGAGTTGAGTCTTCGAACGTCCACTATGCCAATCCTACGTGCCCTTCTTTGTGCCTCTGAATCAGTTTCAATCTCAATCCGATGCCGGTATTCTTTTTTTTTTTCTTTTCTTTTTTTAAAAGCCTGGTGGCCTCAGTATGGTTATTATTTGCTAGCACGTCGGCGCGCCTGAGGAGTGTTCGTGCCTGACCCCGCACCTCAGCGACTCAACAACTTACAAAATACCAGATCACTTACGAAGCTCCACCAATACACGTTCCTACCATTCTTATACTTTTGCAAAAGACTCCTCGATACCTACTCTATCTAGCTACAAACTTTTGGAACTAAATTCCTACGTAACCTGACTTCATTTCGTTCTCGTACTTCACTTTCATGGGCCTCATATTTGGCAACTGTCCAACGTATGAGGAGCGGAACTTCACTTGAGCAACGAAACAAATTTTCACTTCATCCACCATTGATGAACCGCATTTTTTTTTAGCAATCACCACAGAACATTCCCAATTTCGACGTTCGTCACTGAGACGGTGCTCCTTCCTGATATTTTGACAGCTACTCCGAGAATCGAGGCTGTATATTCATCTCTTATCACATGATAGCAATAGTACACCGCTGTCGCATTACAGGTTTTTATTATCCGCGACCTATATTTCGTACCGTGCGATCAAAATACTTACTGTCTCGGGGGCATGAATTATCACGGTCATTATCATGAAGCATTGCCACTCGTACTCTTCACCGACGTCCACAACAGAACACAACCTCAAGACTTCCACTTGCCTATCAATGCCCAACATAATACAAAATCATCCAACCACAACCAACCAAATCAGAAACGATGTCAGAAGTCACGGCCCCATCAGACGGTCCAGACAATCCCACCAACAAGACTAGAGGCATTAATGGTTCACCTACATTCTCGCCAGCACCAATCACAAACCACAGCCCCGCTGTTAATGACCAAACACTCCTCCCCAGCCCCGCAACCACTATCTCCTCCAACCCAAACACTGACCGTATACCATCTCCCACGTCATCGGCTTGGTCCTCACGCTCAAGCAGTCCTTCCCAATTCATTCCCAACTTCAACGCCCCGGCTGTGCCCGCCATCGAAGTTCCTCTATCGACTCATCCTCTTTACCCACTAGCTATCACCCTCTCCTCTAAAAAGCGGCGTGCCGCAGTCATTGGCCAGCAACAGAGAAGCGGGACTGCTTGGGGTGATTTTGATGATAGCGGAACATATGATCCTAAAGAGGAACGACGAGCACGCGCGGTGAAGACTGGGGCTGGCAGTGGAGGGGGAGTTAGGAAAGGAAGAGGCAGTCACAAAAGAGCCTCCATTAAGTCTGCAAGTGTAGGTGGATCTTCGCGGAGGAAGAGAACAAGGCCTGAGGAGGGTAGGTTTTCAAGTCTAATCACGATCACGTTGAGCAGTGAGAAAGGACGTCAATTGCTAAAGATTCTACTAGCTGAAAGTAACGGAGTTCGATCGGAAGGACCTAAAAAATTTTCCAGGAGGAGGAAGAGGGTTAAGGCTGCGCATAATCAACGGTGTGTTTGCTCTCCCTTAGTCAATTTTTATTCGTGACATGCTAACATATATTAGTTCCGATGGCCTAACCCTTGACACTTTAACTCTGGATCATCCCCAATACCGTGCCTGCAAGTCTTGTTTCCTCGCCGGTAATGATGAATGCACGCTTATAGAACACGCCAATGAATATCCATGCACAGCATGCGAAGATGCTAATGTTGATTGCGAGCTTATTAATCCTCCCGAAATCAAAAGATCGTGTGAGGGATGCAAGCGGAAAGGAGCTACGTGCTCATTCAAGTACGATGGGGGCATTGGAAAAGATGTGTGCGATGAATGTGCTGAGACGGGAGACAAATGCATTGCAGGCCCTAGTGCAGGTGGTCGTAGATTGAACGACGTTCTGGAATCGCAGGGGAAGCACCTGAAGACAGAGAGAGAAATGATTGGAAAGGGGAAGGAGAAAGAACCACTGAAACTAGTCAAAGGCAGCGAGCCCCGCCAAAATAAGCGACATCAAACTCAATCCCGCACCGCTGCCGCCCATCATATTCTCCCCAACAGGAAACAAAATGTCCCGACCAGAAAATATGTCTCCTGCAATGAATGCCGCTCTCTCGGATCAAGATGTTCCTTGAAACCCACCGACTGGGGTCCCTGCACTCGATGCAGCAACAAATCACAAAATTGCACATTCTTACTCCTCAAAACCAAGACCCAAATGAAATCCAAAACCAAAACCAAACACAAAACCACATCTTCATCTTCTCAATACTCCCAATCTACCATATTATCGCCCACGTGCACGGACGACCACCTAACCCGTACCCTGCAAACCGAATCCCTTCGAAAACGAAAATCCCATCCCACCAAAACCACCAGCGGCACCATCGAACCAACAACCATCCTAACCTCCTTCGCCCACCCCATAATCTTCAACTGGAATCCCCCTTCCTCCTCCCCCTCTCCATCTGTAACCATCCTCCCCTGTACCTGGCACAGCAACCCCTTCTTCGGACTCTGGGGCTTCGGACCCCCGAAACTGGTAGAAGTGATTCCATATCCGGCGCACACGGGCGCGGGATATGAGGAGTTGAAGGGTGGGTATGGAGAGAGCGCTGAGAATGAGGATGATCGTGAGGAGAGGAGTCGCATGTGTGTTAGGTGTACTTGGGATAGGATTAATATTTTGGGGTGTAAGGGTCATAGGATGGAGGTGATGAGGGGGGTGGATGAGAGATTGTGGGATGAGGAGAGTGTGGGGGCGGGGATTAAGGCTTGTTTTGAGTGGGTGATGGAGGGGATGGTGGGGAGGCCGCAGAAGGGGAGTTTGGCGGGTTTGGTGTGGGATGCGAGATGGTGTGCTGTTTGTCCTAGTTTTGCGGAGTGGGAGTGTAAGGGTATGTTTTTTCCCCCCTTTCCCTTTGCCTTTCCTCCAAGAATTGTTTATTCGCACTCTCGCTCTCATCCTTTCTTTACTCCACCCCTTCTATTACACTCCCCAAAACGCCCCTCACCCCCCACACCCAACCAACCATCCAAGCTAACTAACCTATCCAGAATGTTCACTTCCCCTCTGCAGCTACTGCAACTCCCTGCACAGCAAAGTCCTCCGCGGACTCACAGAACCCGAAAGCGGAGCCAAATCTCTCGGCCGAGTCATCACGCTCGCGAAAGCAAAGGACAAAGATGAGTACCCGGATGGTGTTAGAGCGGATGTGTCGTTTTTGAGAGAGGATGGAGAGCTGAAGATGAGATGTGAGAGGGGGGGTTGTCCGCTCGTTGGTATCGAGGGCGTTGGGTGTGGAGGGTGTGGGAATGGAGGGGATAAGGATAGGGGGCGGGAAGAGGTGGTGGGGTTGGGTGTGGATTTAAGGGGGGGTGTGGTTGGTGGGATGAGGAGAAGTGTTCGAAGCGGGATTAAGTTGGTCGATATCGATTCTTCTGAGTCCGATTCTGACTCTGAATCTGAATCTGATTCCGATACCGACTCCCAGCGCTTAACACCAATACCGAAGCCGGAGCATGAGCCGAAGCGGAAATGGAAAGGAAAAGGCGTGGACAGAGGACCGTGGCCCCAAAATCAGAACTTGAACTCCAACTTAAACTTCAACCCAAATCCAAACCCAAATCCAAACCCACTCTCAAACCCGCATATAACCACCCCCACCAAAACCTCCAACTACAACTCCAATCGTCACACGAACGCACCTTTAAACGGACCAGCAATCAAAATGGAAGAAGGATGGATGAGCGATGTCGTGGTTAATGATGATATCGACCAGTATGGGATGAAGCAAAAGGGGAGAAAATTATGGAAGATGGAGAATGACGGGGTGGTTGAGATTTTGAGCGATGATGAGTGAATTTTGATTGCTAAGTGGGAGAGATAGAAGAGACTTGGTATTGCGTGTGAAGGGGTCCCGGAGTATCAGGGAAAGGGGGGGGATAACGGGGAGAGTGGAGCAGATGGGGGATAAATGGATGAGTGCTCTTGTCTTCTCTTCTATTCTTCTCTATTATTTTTATCTTTTATTTGCTAAAAGCTATCCGAAGGCGGGGTTAACGGATTGGATTAGAAGCTTGCGGGGGCAGGGCAGGGCAGAGGAAAGAACAAAGATATTTCGTTTCTTCATCTCGATTTACTCATCCTCATCAGCTACTTTCTTCATCATTAGATAGATATGCTTCCAGATTCTTTCATTTATTACTTGATAATATAAGCTAGGTTAGTTAGGTCGAGGTACTCGTTGATTTGGAGTTTATGACACACCCCGAGAGCCAGCCAGCCGGGTCCGAAGATGTATATATCTCTCCTTTTTGATGGGTGCAGCGGTATGAATAGCGATGGAGGAAGGGAAGGGAAGGGAAGGGAAGGGAAAACAGAGGAGATGTGAGGAAAGAAAGGGAATGCATGGATGGATGGATGGTAATGCTTCTTCTATAGTTATCTATCTCCATCGTTAGCTATCTAACTTATTTGACATTCAATTAATTAATTAATTAGATAGATAGATATACCGGTACTGTTGTTACTCAGACATTACATTACTAGATTGCATTTTTGCATAATTTAGCGTTAAGGTAAGGTAACCTTATGGGAGAAATGAAACCAGTGAGTGAGTGATGTTTGAACTTGCTTGCTTGCTTGCTTAGCCTCATATCACATCACATCACGACCAACGCACCAACTTAATGCAGGAGTTTTTTTCTTCTTCTTTTCCCTTCAATCTTTGAAACTTCTCATTATCTATCTACTCTACCGCGGAACCCCATCCATCGCGCCCCTTTCCCCTCCTCCATTTCTCTTATTTCCCCAAAAGCACGCACACAGCCACTCTTTCCTGATCCGATCCGATCCGATCCGATCCGAATCAGTGCTCAATAAATGGATGGGCATCTTTCATTCCTGCCCCTCAAACTTCCACTGGTCTGCGCTAGAAACACACACACACACATATGTATATATAAGAAAAGAAGAAAAAAGTTAAAAGAAAATGTCCCCCAAGAATTCCAAGTCCATTTTTCCGTCTATCCATCTATCCATTGTACCATTCATTGCCCTCGCCCTCCCAATCCATTCAGTTAAGCTATAAAAAGCTCCTGGTCCCTGGATCTTAGAAACATCTCCCAGGTATGCATTTTTTATCCTCCATTCATCCATGAGATAGTTTCGGCCTCGATCCCTTTCCACTATAGATGTATATATAGACGATGGGCCAAACGGCCACATAACACCCGCCCACATGACCTCTAGCATCACTTTCCCACCAAGAAAAAAAAGAGAAAAAAAGAAACCCATAAACGCCAAACCGCTATGCAATTAAGATCCAGGCCCAACCCAATCCAGCCCAGCTCATCGAAAGTCCAAGCTTTGCAACGAGCGAGCGAGCGAGCCGTTGAGAGAAGCGAAGATGAGAAAAACCAGTTTCTCATCCGTCTTACTTGCTAGCCCCATTCTCTAACACTTTTAAAAAAACAAGAGTCAGCACATCCGCTCTGATTGTACAACTGAAGAATATATCGTTCGACTAACCTGTACCAACTGTAGGCGTAGCTTCCGGAACCGGATCTTCGTGTTTGGCTACACTGCCCTTGCCACGCCATGTGCTGACTGCAGGAATCTTGGCATCGTAGCGCTCTTCTTGCGTGCCGTAGGCTCGAGGGGTAAGCTTGATGAGGGTGTGTAGAGGGACTGCCATCCAGGGGGATTCGTCTTGGGGCTTTTTCATGAAGTAGGCGTAGATGCAACTGTAGTTTGTCAGTCGGGTGAACAAGAAAATCTTAGATTGCTAGCTGGGCGCTAAATGATGGAAGTATGCGGGATTAATGTGTAGAACTTACCGAAGAACAGCTTGATGAGTAATAATCAGAATATCCTCCGACCTCTCTAATTCCATGATAATCGGTTCCAATCGGATGACCACATCACGGTATGATTCTCCTCCACGATATCTATAGTTGTATTTATCATCATCACGGGCTGCAAAATCCTCTGGGTATTGCTCTTTAATATCTTGATACGTCAATCCATCACAAACTCCGGAGTTGAGCTCATCTAAAGCTTTCCACTGAAGTTGGTTGTATTCCTTCGGTAAATGACGGGCGGTAGCAATTGTACGACGTAGAGTCGAGGTCCATACGGTTAAAGGTCGATTGTCCTATGTAACCGTTAGTCATGGGATTTTTCGAATTGGAGGAAAATACATACGCCTACTGATTCTAGAACGAGCTCGGGCAATTTCTTGGCATACATTTCTCCGCGAGGAGATAGTTCGGCATCACCACCAATCTTACCCTCAAGGTTATACATAGATTCGCCGTGCTGGATAAAGTCATTAATGCTTGCGACCATAAGAGATCCATGGAGTGCTTACGCGTGACAGCCAAATGGATCTTGGCTTAATATGCAAATTCATCAGATAATAGACCACGCGACTCTGCAGGTAATCCTGGATCCTGTTGATGATGACTTGTTTCCCGACATTCATAATCTTGAGGTAAGTGAGATCACTCTCATCTTCATCAATAGTTTGGTAAATCTTCTCGTAGTTCTTGATCCTGTTCCTGAAATCTTGCGCCGCCTTCTCTGGATCCGAGCCAATGTAATCTGGAGATGTTGTCTTAACTTCGAGTATGTTCGACATGATCAAATCTTCGTCGTCGCATTTCGATTCAACGAAGAGCGTCTCGATTCCTTCCGCATCGCAACGGTCCTTGATCCAACGACGTCTTTCTTTCGTACTATTCGTAGCATCGAGGATAGCAACAATTCCTTCTTTATGCTTGAACCAATTGATCATATCGTTGACAGCAGCTTCTGCGGCGGCCCTTCGCATTCGTTCGCCTTCGGTATTACTCGTATCGAAGAAATCCGCGGTAGGCTTTGGGGTTTCATGTCGTCGGTAACTGCCCACATTGAAGACCTCGGCATCGATCGAGAGCCATTTGAGGTACCGTTGAGCTGTATTTTGAGGATTTTGTTAGCTTTTGAGTATGGCGTCCAATTTCGAGGTGCTTGTAACATACCTTTTTGCGCAATGAGGGATTTTCCTCTTGCTGGCAGACCGACCATAACCACGCATATTTGAGTATCTTCAACCTGTACCCCGAGTCCATTAGATTTAGTCTTGAATCTGGTCATCTTGGTAGTTTTGCGACGAATTGCAGACAATTGGTGAGGATTGGATCAATTGAACGGAAAATGCGCGGAATGGAGGTACGAATTGTAGTTTTGAAAGAAAGGACAGTCAGGAGTTGATCGCGTGAGGCAATTCTGAAAGGCCCGAAGAGCAAATATAGACAATAAAGGTGGAGGTGGATGGTGCGGTGCGGTAGATTTGGCGGAACGGGTGACGCCGGGAAGCTTTTTCTTCTAGAAGGAGAGAGGAAGCCAAGGCAATATAAGGAAAAAAAGATGTTCCGGAGTTAGAACCTCGGGACAATAGCGTGGGAAGAAAATTGCGGGATGAGATGGGGGTTGAGGTGAACAAAATTATGAATATGAAGATATACTTCTGTGTTTATTCTATGCAATTTATATAATTTATATATTGCCTCGGGGCGAGGACAGAAATGGAAGTGAGGGAATTATCAGAGAAGTGGGTTATAAGTAAAATAAAATGAGATAAAATGAGATAAAACAAAACAAAACCAAACAAAACAAAATGCAACATGCAGTCGCAAGTTATGTATCTGGATGATGTCGATATCGAGAAAAGCATTATTTTTCCGGGTCCTCGTACAGTAGTCGCACGGAGCGAACTCGATGAAGTGGAGCGGATTCTAGGGATTTTTAGGGATCAGGCATTTGAAGGGGAAGGATTGGTGCAGCTACCCTGCAGATTGGGCGTCATTCTTTGCCGGCTCTTTGGCAAGTCCGAACGGGACTTCCATGACATGCATGTGACTTGGTCCCGGATTCTGGCCCTTTATATCTGCTTCCCCTTTTGCTCTGGGTTTGAGCATCGTCGCCGCCACGTACGAAACGAGTGATTTTCGACGCGGAGTAGAGCTCATTGGAGGAACAGCTTACTCATCTGCACGCCGCCCCCATTCCATGCGCCCACACGCACAACCCAAATGAGGAAATACTTCAACCCCGCACGAGGCTGGATCTGATCGGTAATATCTGCATTTACCCCTCCATGTGATTGAAAAGGTACTGACGACCATAGCCGCAGCAGCCGTAGCAGCCGTAGCCGTACGTAAATGCGACATACATGGGGTTGATCATGAGGCTGTTCCTACTCCATGAAACATTCCATTCTCCCAAGCTTCCGGGGAAGAGGAAAGACAACCAACCACAAAGGCAATCCCATCCACATCATGTCAGAAAGAACATGATGATCGGGTGGAAATAAAACGGGTCCACGGTACGTATATGGTTTGACGGTGAGTGGATGGATTACTTTCCCAGCCCTCCGCCCGTCAAAAAACTTCCCCTGCAGATCCTCTTTTCCTTGGTGCCATGGCCAATGATTTCGAACACAGAAATGCTTGTCTCGACTCTCGTTCCAAACAGCACATTCACTTCGCCGTTGCCAAAACTTTCTCTGGTCTTTTGTGCCGCCTCTTTGTCATGTCGGCGCCATCCTCTGTTTTTCGCCTCATGGCCGTATGTGTATGGCGTCCAGAGTCGCACACTTGCACCCAAATTCATTCATATACGGGAAAGCAAAAGCCTTGCCTTCAGCCCCTGAATGCACGCCACTAGGCAAATCCATCAGAGTTACCCGACTATTCTCCGGTTTCATGAAGATATCGTGCACTACAAAAACCTCACCGAGCCGGCCAACTTCCTTCCCTCGGTACCAGCCATACAAACAAGTACGGTCGGTATTTGCAGCGGCTGAGCCCACTTTGTCCTCACCGCCGGTCTCGCAAATCATCACGTATACAACGCTGTTGCCGGGCGTGCTAAATTTTCGACCCTGTAGATCTCGTGTTCTTCACGATCTAATCGTGTAGGATGTAGTTTGTGTGTGTTACTGCAAGAATACCCGTGGTCATACTTTGACTGCCTTGTCCTACATGTAACCGAACAGCGCAAACAATATCCTCAACGGTTGCGCGCATTGCGAAAACAAAGCTGGCACGGTTTTAAGCAAAAAGAGATCTCTTCACATACATTTCCCATCGAATATGTCTCCCCCTCCTTACGATTTCCTCCCGCTTGTACGCCGTACATTGCTTATCGGTGCTCGAGTATCGACTGGCGTGTTGGTGTTGGCTACTGTAGGTCACAATCAAGCTTCGAAAGGATATCAAATCAAACAGAACAAGAATCACGGCCGAGAAACTATCGTCAAGTAGACACACCACAAACTTGGAAAAGAAGCAGGTAAGCAGGTAGGTCAACTGGCAGTCATATCAATCACATATGTATGTACTTGCTTTTCCCCCTAAGCCACCTTACTCACAGCTCTGTATCACATAAATGTACCGACGTAAGAATTTCCAAACAAGGCTTATCGTACGTAAGTGACGATAAGGAGATTCGGCGTGGGCGTGGGATAACACCATATTTAAAGCAGCGAGACACATAAGCAGATCAAGGATAGCGAGCGAGCGCTCGTGGATAGGTGAAGGACTCTGATTTGATAGAGCAATGTAATGTTCCGGAATAAAGCAGGATTATATATGAGAGAAATAACATGGTAATTAGCTACCAATGTCTTACTTTTACACGGAAGTTACATGTAACTGATATCATTGACTATAAGTTAAAACTATCATATTCAAGCGCTTCGTGCTCCGGCATGGAAAATCTTTCTCCCGGTCCAGTAGTTCTATGTAAGCTTTTGTGGACTGCTCTCAAATCTTCGGCCAACATACGACAGCCATTCATCCGGACTCTACAGCACTCGTGTACGTGACATTGACTTACATGCAGCTAAGCGTTCAGGTGATCAACACGTCATACTGAATATTCTTACCCTGAATCGGAGAGAACGGATGCTGCACTGGAGGATGCTCCGCTACACCCTGTCCGCTCTCCTTCAACTATAGCGATGCATGCATGCATGAGAGTCTTTCATTCATGGCTTCTACGCTCTCTCTGTCTTTCCTGACTCTCCTATAATATGACGGGTCAATTCAAGGCTCAAACTCACCATAAGGTTACCATCTCACAACCCTTAACCCTTCCTTCCCCTTCAACAGCATCAACGAACAAGAACAAAAGCATTTCAATTCCTTCAGCACAGAAGCAAATCAAAACCGAACCCGCAATTTGAAAAAATATCCTTCAGATTTGCAAGTTATGTTATATCTCTACCCTAAACCTCTCACCCAATCAATAATCAATTCCAACCTCTTGACCCCTATTCTGAATATCAAATTATTCTTCATCTTTCCGTACTCGTTCTTCATTTCCTTACAGCCAAGCATATATCCATCTACCTGATCTATTTTGTCTTCTTCCGAATAACCATGCTATTTTTGACTCGATGCCGTTTCTCTTGCGGGGAAAATTTCTCGTAAACTCGACTGCGTTGCTCAAGTGAACTGACTGATCGCCAAGAGAGAAAGAGGAAGATAGAGAAGAAGGAGGGGATAAAAGAGAAGAACAAGACGACAAGGCAGATCCAACTCGATATCCCAAGACGAAAAGAAATGGAAACGCAACGCAACGCTCCGCAATGCATGCACAGCAGAACTTTTCTCATTCCACCATCATTGGAAAGAGGAAGAACGCCCTCGCTATGCAACGCGTAGGACAACTCTAACCCGCCATTTGCGTCTAATACCCAAAATGCCGAATAACCTCCCTATTCAAGAAACTCCTCTCATTGAACCGCGCGATCTCCGGGTTCCCACTAACTGGATACCCAACACGATCCAATCCCCTCAATGTCACCTCCCTCCCCAACGTCCCCTCCCTTGCCGCCATTCTCGGAACCGGAAAACCATTCCTCCCCCCTCTCTTCAGCTCCCCCAAAGTTGGCCACTCCGCCTTCGCCTTCCCCTTTCTAGACCGATCCCAAATACTCTCCGCCCCCAATACCCCCCAAATCCCCTTCTGCTCTCCCCCTAACGCTTTATCCGCCTCCACACGCACCCACTTCCGCTCCTCCTTCAGCTTCTTCACTTCCTCCAACAGCTCGATCCTCCTCTTCATTAGATGCTGCTGATCGTATTTGCGCTCCTCGCGATGCCGCACCAGCTCTTCTTTGCTGCGCGGGAAATAGGGACTCCGCGTTAAACCTAGGTGCTGCCCTTGGGTCTTTAGCCTCTCGAATTGTCGCGATAGATCGTACTCGGCACTGCGGTGCGTGAGCGATGTCCCGGCTGCAGTGGACATGGTCAGGGGGTGTGGGGAGGATGTGCTGGGTTGGCGGCGCGTATGGGGAAGTGGGTGGATTTTCCGCGGATAGGTAGAAGTTGAAGTAGACGATGCTGCTGCTGCTGCCGCCGCCGCCGCCGCGGCTTGCTCTGGTGTCTCGTTGAACCCGCCTGGTTTCCCTAGCAGCGATTCTTGCGCCCTGTGTTTCTGTATCGTGACGGGCATTCTATAGTGTCCAACACCAAGATTCGTCTTTTCCTGTTCATCTTCTCCGTGATCGTTCAAATGCCGACTTAGAATAGGCTGCTGGATGTTTAACACGGGTGTAGGTGGTTGAAAGTTGAAATCCCCAATCGGTGGGAATTCGGCTGTGTTGCCGATAGCTGGAACTTGATGGCTGAGTGTTGCGGGTATGATGGGCATGTCGTCGAAGTTGGTCTCGCGATACCCTTCCGTCTCTCTCATCACGACGTAGTTTCGACGACGTGCTGCGTGGTTGGGTTTGCAACTGCTGGTGCTGCTGGTGCTGGTACTGGTGCTGGCGCTGACGCGCGAGTATTTGTGGTTACTGCTTGTGCTTGTTTTAATGGCGAGAGAAGGCGTGTAGTGGAGGTTCGAAAATGGTGGTGCCATGGCCGTGAAAGGTGCTGATGAATATCACCGTAAGTGGGGATAGTTGTTTCTTTGACGTATTTGTTGTTCAGTTTCGTTCAAGTTCTGTCACTCGTAATGCTTGTTGCCAGTGTTATCTCTACAGTCTTGGTGTATTGTTCAGCCTAGACGGCGCAGCGTGCGTTGCAAAGCTCACGATTATGGAAGATACAAGAGCCGGAAAGAAGATACGTTGTTGTGATCCGATAAAAGGTGGCAGTCGTTCAATCGACAAGCGATAAATCCGTCTCTTTTTTCGTCCTCTTTCGCCTGTTTTGTTTGAATCGTAGTATATTCCGCAACAAAGATCGAGTGTCCTCAAGTTCTTATCCTTCTGCCTTGTTAAAGTAAAGAATAAAAAGCAGAAAGAAAAAGCGTCCAATCCAGTGACGTATCAATCCCTAATCCTGCTGCTACGGCAGTCACGTATCCTGTCCTTCCAGGTGTATGTATCCCGCAGAGCGTGCTAGAGGAAGAAAGAAAGTAAGTGGCTGAAAATTCCCCTCTCTGTTGTGTCTATGGTTGCTCTTATATAGTGAATAGTGTATAGGTTCGGCCCTGTTGTGGTGGCGGTTGCAGTTGGGGTGCTTGAGAGGGTGAATATAGTTGACCTGGAGGAGGGAAAAAGAAAGATTTGAACAAGATACCACTTCGAGCGTGTGGTGGTTAGTAGCATATAGAAGAGCTGCCCCAAACCACTCCCGCCGACCCGGTCTGAATGCTTTCTTTCACTTTCAACGCACTAGCTGCATATATATGTAATGAGGCGGTGCCAGAGAAGCTGACTACCGGGTCTTGGGAGTAATGTAATATAAGCGATTTCAGTGGTTGGCTGGCGCGTGTTTCTGATTTTTATTGCTAGAATACAAACGGTGGAAGATCAATATGGGCGTGAGGGGCGGGAAGTTTACGGTTTGAAGTAAATCCAGTTTTCTGAAAGGAGTAATGGTTATGGTGTTGTTGTCTGGAAGCTACTGGGGCTTGGAGAGTAGACATACTTATATACTGGGATGGGGATGCAGATGGCAAAGATTCTTCGCATGAAGAAGAGAAAGAGGTGAATGTTCGAGGCAGGGTAAATCATTCAGTCAAGTTATGGTACGGCAGAGATGATGATGATGTCTATGCAGTCAAATATTTCGACCGTATTATATCCGGTGCTTTCAACAGATAAAACTGCATGTTCGGCAAGTGACAATGAGTTGTTTAATGCTGGCGTGAATCAGTCCGTCTGAAGTCCTAAAACTGATCGTCTTGAATGAAGATACAAATGTATTGTTTATGAATGCTAATAAATTCGATAAGCTGCCTTCCATAGCCTTTGGGTATCATACCTCAACTCAACTCAACTCACTAACCTATTCTCGAAAATCTACACATAACCCCACAGAGTATTCTTTCATAATATGCGTGGTCAAACATCCCATAACACATTTTACCATCTTAGCCGTTCGCCGGACCGGAGTCCAGAGTATGCATAGAGCTGCTGGAAGCATCTGTCGTTGACAGATTCGTAGATGTTGAGGAATATTCACCTGTATTCTCAGTGTGTTCTGATCCTTCCCCTTCCATGTCCACCACAATCCGTTTGCCTTTCTCGTTCCCATCTCCATGGTGCTTAGTCAAGTCAACATCATTCATCGTCGTATCGCCGTTAGCATCCAAGTCTGAACGCTCGCCTGGAACAACTACCCTATCATCACTCGTTTCGGCTCTTGACTCCACCTGACCATCCTCCCTACCCACTTCACCCTCTCTACCTCTTTCGCCTCCCTCCTCCTCCCCATCACTACTCCACTCACTCCCACTTCCACTAAAACTTCCCTCACCACTACCCAACAACCAATCGACCTCCTCCAAGACCGCAAATTCCCTCTCCAACACTTCCGCCCAATTCTGCACATTCCCCACCTCCATAATCTTCTTCTGCCCCTCCCTAACCACCTTTTCCAATTTATCATTCTCTTTTCCCAGCCCCTTAATCTCTTTCCTCAGCACATCTTCTTGTTTCGTTAATGCCGCGCTGTTAGAATGTAGCGTCTGAGCGCGCACTTGGAGGTCGCGCTCCGAGGGCGCGAGGATCTGTTGGAGTGTTGTTTGAAGGAAGGTGCGGGATTGGGCAAGTTGGCGAAGGGACTCCGGGGAGGGATCGCTGGGGGCGGAGGAAGATGGTAGATTGGAGGAGGAGATGTGAGAAGTAGGGCGGCTAGAGGAAGAGATGGAGGAAGAGGGGCCAGGTTGCGGGGGAGGTGGGGCGACGGATGATGTGGACATTGTGATCAGGATTGCGATGTGCTTCTAGTGTGTGTATGGAAACGAAATAGGATTGGTAGTAAATAGATTGTTTGGTATAGTGATGAAGATGCTGATGCTAGAATAAAGTATGATTTGTATTTAAATGTATAGAATAACGATCCAGATAGGGACGATGGTCTGAAGGTCCCGTTGAAGATTAACTGAATGTTAATATGCCGTTCTCAGGAAGCATCACGGGACTGATAAGAGAGAAATGCGGGGTCGGTAGTTAAATTTAGAGAGATTATATATAGTGAGTGCAACGATGAGCGCTCTATAGACTTGTTCTATCCTTACCGGCAAAAATCTTTGCGCCTGAAATTTGTTCCAGAACATCAGCCGTCATGGGAACTAGATAGATGTTCTTTTGCACAAATCATAAATTCGTTGTACAGCACTTATGATGTCCCGAGCGATATCTGCCAACCGAATCCGCTTCACAACATGGAACATATCGGAAGGAACATCGAAAGAACTTTTGCTCTGGAATGGCTCGGATCTCAAAAGGCGAGATAGATAATTGAATAGCGGCCCAATGGTCGCTGTGATGTGCCGCAAAGTGAACACGAGTTGTATGTTCCTTTGAGACTGGTCGGCAGGGCTATGGCGGTTTAGCCACAGCATTTCCCTGGTCCCTCTAAGGAGATATATGACATATCACGTTCGCACATAGATTTCAAATCGCTCTCATCCATATTCAAAACATAAAGAAGTACCTTATCGCTAGAAATGGTAAGTTCGCAAATGAAGGGAACAGTACTTAGGTGGAAAGCGAATATCGTTCGCTTAATATGATCCAGCAGGGGATCGCTCACATTGTGCAGTTCGGCATCACTTTCAATCAATCTACACACCATGCATCATCACTAACGTCTACACACTGTGCAAATAGAAGGGTGTATTCATATTGCTTTTTGAATTTATCGTAGCCTAATGATGAGAACCGTTTCTTTCATCATTCCATAGAATAAGGAACTCCATGCCATGATTCCCAGTGAAATACAACCCATACCATAATCCCATAGCATTTGATCTACTTGCGCAATTGGCGTTGGTAGAAAGCAAGCTCCTCACCCTCCAAGATGTAACCATCACAACGTCCACTCTGTCCTGGTCTGGACGAGACAACGGCGTAAAGACGACCAGCCTCGAACTGCTTCTCCAAAGCAGGGTCAACCTTTCCTACAGCAGTGAATCTCTGGTGGTGCTTCTTCTCAACAGACTTGCTCTTCTTCTTGTCTGGCTCCTCAACGGCTTGTCCGGCCTTTTGTTGACGTCTACGACCTAAGTTTTGACCGTAGTGTGCTTCGTACCATTGTCTGAATGGGGCAGCATCGACTTGAACGACGGCGGATTTGGTGAGGGTGTTGGTTCGGACAAGTTCGTTGTTGGAAGGATGGAAAGATACACCAATCACACGGACCTTACGGGCAATACCCTCAGATGCCCATGAGTAGTTGCCGGCTTCGAGACGAAGGGCACGGAATTTTCGGTTACCACCACGGGTACGGACAAGATGGATTCTCTTTGTGCCAATACGGGTGTTGGCTTCTTGTCGTCCGGCTTCGAAAGCGCGCTTCTTCCCTGTAAAATTCTTAGTTTTCAGGTTGGAACATATATCAGTAAAGATATATGGGCTTTCTACTACGCACGGTAATGGGCTCGCTTGGCACCAGAGGCGGAGCGCTTGTGTCTGCTGTCACGGCTGATACCCATGATTGCTGATTCTGCGGTATGCAAATACGTTAGCCATATGGTCTTTGGTTGGGCAAGGATGAATTGAAAGGTCCCAAAACGCAAGATCCGAAAGTCGATGCGCAACCAGAATATATCGCAGATAGAAGTAGACGTTATGCAACAGAATGGTAGGTATGTGGGTATGAACGCCGTCGAAGAATGCCTCGAATTGATTCAATATCGTTGACGGTCCAAATACTTTTCACTCCATCTGCTACTTGTCCACCCCTTCTCGCAAGGTACTCAGGTTCCAATCGCGTATTCTGAAATTGACCGTTGTGAAGAAAGGAAATATTTGCGGAGGTACTGACCTGATGATTCGAAATTTCACCAGTACAATCGTTGTCGTTGTCGAAGAGTTTGTCGTGAGAGGGTTAAAAAGTTCGCAATGGGAACTTTACAAAATGAAAAATCGTGGTGTGCGAGGCACTAGTTCTCACGCTAAAGTAAGCGAGTTTGGGGCCACCAGATCACGTGATACTGTTTGAGTTCTGACCTTAACTAACACTAAGTTAAAAGGTACCTCCAACGGCAAACAACTACTTGCGGATGCATCAATTCTAGACAGCTCCAGACAGTTCATTACAATCGATAGCTTTCATTTGGGATTGGTTGGTATACAGTTCCGCATTTCAACCAGCCAGGTCGAAATCGCTTCTCTATATGACCATTTTCCACGGCATCTTACCTGCGCCCCGCAACATCTTCAGATTGTTCGGCTTACAGGCTGGAGAAATAATTTGAACGACACAATGTCGGTCCTTGATTTGGATATGGAACCAGAGCGTCTTTTCCCTGCATCATTCTCTTGAGTTGCTATGGTGGTTAAGTATTGGTTTCAATTCGCTGGTATAATGATACTGGTATTTTCTTTAGGTATATCACAGGCATAGAGACGCAGTGCCGCTGATTCAAAAGACATCTAGTATGTAATGATGTTACTTAGCAGATCATAACTGAGGAATAACCTTCTGGGAAGAAAGACTGTTGATTCTCCTAGAAGGCGCCCGCTCTATCGCTCTAGAACTGTCTGATAAAAAACTTCTGAGGCTCTTCCTCTAGGCGCTTGTCTGCTCAACTGGTGCTTCCATCAAAGTTACTAGATCTCCATACGCATTCACAAGCTCCTCCTTCTTCGTCTCCTCCCACAACGCCAAAGTCTTTTCTCCCAATACCCCTTCGATGGCCCTATACACATCCTCCCTCTCCTCGCCGCCGAACTTCAACTCAGGACTACTCTCTACAACCCTTAACTTCATTCCTTTCAATGTCTCGTTCAGATTCTTATTCGCCATCTGCGCTCCATGAATTCCATACGTCACAATCAAGACCGGCTTGCCGATCCACTCATTATACAAATAATCAATAGCATTCTTCAACCCGCCTGGAATACCATAGTTGTACTCCGCGGAGACGAGGACGTATGCGTCGTATTTGGCAATCTCAGCCGACCACGCCTTAGAATGGGGGTTGTTGAATTGAGCTTTTAAGGGTACCATGGCTGGCATGGCTATTTCATCGAAGACAGGGAGGTTGAATGAAGCAATGTCGACGATGTGGAGCTCTGGAGCCGGTGTGACTTTGGATTCGAGGAAGGTTTTGTGAACAAAGTCGACGACTTTGGAACCGACGCGAAGAGGTCGGGTACTGCCGATGATGATTGCAACTTTCTTGGCTGCCATGGTGAAAGGGGTTTTTGATGAGTGGTGAATAGATAGGCAGATTCTTTAAATTGGAGTCTTTGTATTGAGCTGATATTGTCGAATGATATCTCAACAGCGACATTGCCTGCTCCTTTTATATCCTCGCCTTCCTGTCATCACGTAAAGAAAGCCCCTGCTTACTCCTAGAATTTGTCAGATTATGGCTAAGCTTAGCAGTTCAGTGGTATTGCTTTTCAATCAGTAATTTCACACAAGTCAAGTCACCAACGTTTGTACTCTTGTACAGGCCGGATTCAATCACAGCCGAATTGGTGGTTAATTATGGTTATTTTTCGGATGCAAGGGGTTCCGTAATGTTCGTTAATTAGCGCTTTGACCTCCAGCCACCGGTCACTTCCCGTGACTGATACATTTACAACAGCGCGACCATATTAGCACAAGGAGTTCCATCTTATTAAAGATGTGGGATGAAATCAAATCGATTCTAGCATGGCTTGTCGACCTTTATTTTCTCATGTATATGGAAATGATGGCTAAACTGAGCTCGCCTTGTCACCATCGATTGTTGGCACCGCATTCATCTCGAGATGTTGCCACAGGGTGAACTCGGCGATCATACACCCGTCGGCAATCTGGTCACTCATCAACTCAACGAGCTCCTCAGGCCCGACGGGCGAGGGAAAGTCGACATCTGAATAATCGATAATTACGTCTGGCGCAAAGACCTTGGACCACTGCTGCATCATGTCGGTCGAATCAAGCATCGGCTGGTGGAAGTCCTGCCCAAAATCGTACGGGTAATGACATCTTGAATCTCTGTGCAGTCAAGCAGGTACTGGATTTTCGATTTTAGGCTCATACTGAGGGAGCTTTTCGTCAACCTACTTTAATACTATTTGAGAAGCTCTTTAAAGCTAATCTAATCCTTACTGCAAACTGCTCAATCGCTGAAGCCCGAGCAAGAGGGTTAGAAGAATCAACTGACAGGCAGTGGGAATACAGCAAAATAGCAGTGCAAAAGAGGCTTATGAACCCTAAGCCCTCTAACGCTGCAGACTTCATGGATTCCATGCTCAGACATTGCGGAGAGAAAGATAGGCTAAGTGATAAAGAGCTAGAAGCAAATACCAGTATTCTTATTATCGCTGGCAGCGAAACTACCGCTACTTTGTTGTCGGGTGCGACCTTCTTGCTTCTGAAGAACCCAGCTACGATGAAAAAGTTGACGGATGAAGTGCGCTCGGTTATACAAACTGAAAAGGATATTACTTTTGCAAACGCGACCGCAAACCTCCCGTATATATTAGCCTGTCTTCAAGAGGCCCTTCGAAGATATCCACCACTTCCTACCGGATTGCAACGAGCTACTACTTCGACTACAATGATTTCGGGCTATGAGGTCCCTCCAAATGTAATATCGGAAGTATATCATCGTTCCACAAAAAGTAGCTAACAATCCCCAAAGACCAAGGTAGCTGTTCATCAATCCGCAGCGTATTATTCATCTCTCAATTTCCACAAGCCCGAGTGCTATATCCCAGAGCGCTGGCTCCCAGCAGCGAAAGACGATCCAAAATCGCCCTTCTTCAACGATAGCCGTGATGTTTTGCAGCCATTCTCTACCGGACCACGTAACTGCATCGGCAAAAATCTAGCCTATAACGAGATACGCGTCATTCTGGCTCGGATCATCTGGAATTTTGACCTCGAATTGTGTCCTGGAGCTCAGGCGTGGGACGACCAGAAATCAAACATTGTGTGGGAGAAGCGCCCGCTGGTGTGCAAGTTGACACCGAGGGCAAGGTGACAGGTTTTTATGGCCAATGTACCACATCCATCTCATGGACAATGTCAGGAGAATAAAAGGCCCTTGCCTTCCAAACGTCACATGCCCGACCGTCCGGCTCTACTGTATTCTTAAAAAAGCAGATGCTGATACTTTCTGCATTGCTGTAGGAAAATATGCATATTCCTCTTTGAATAAAATTAAAAAACTGATGGTATTTTCGCGCATGTTGTAAGGTCGAGAGGAACCATTGTTCGTGAAAAATGGTATATGAAGTCTCTCTAATTGTGATGTTTCGCACTCAAAATAGCCACGCACCCGAAATGCCCCAGTTCTGGTGTTCTAGAATAATTGATTGACAATTATTGTTTAAGCAGAGCCCACTGGTGCTCACTAGTACTCACGTGTACTCACTTGAGATAGCACTTGTATCAATGTTTTGAGCCCCAAAGTCCTCTTACTTCTCGATTTGTCGATGCTAAGATGATAGATACTCCATGCTCAGAAGACTTTTCTGAAGAAGCACTTGGGTCGGGAATTGACAGATGCATCACCAAAGTTTGGCAATAGCCTCAAGTATTTTCTCATCGTTAATAGACGCAAGTAAATCTCGTCGAGTACTTCAAGACGTCTCCTTTTTGGTGAAAATGACTTGATTGAGATATATTGATTCGATGATAAATTGTAAATTAATTCGATAGTAAATTATAATTATCTGAATCAAGAGTGTTTAACACATGTAGAATGTTTCGTGTAATTTGGTGATGCCCGACCAGAACCACCTACGAGATGGAAAGGGATACCATCGAGACATTTGTTATAAGCTATTCTGTGAGGAGCGATGCGAGCATTTCATTCGAATTCCAACTCCACCGGATATCGCGGGCGATATTTGGGACGAACTTCTTCGTATGCAGCCACAGTCGCAGGCCTCGGACCATCTCTCAAAACATGAACGACTACACGAAACAAAACATCTCCCCATCTGTGCTCTACAACCGATAGACCGACACATACATAGTAATAGCCGCGCAGCCTACCCAGCTTTCCTTGCTCGACCGACCTTAAAATAAACCATCCTCCAATCCTACTCTACTACACACACTCGACACAGTAGGTAGTACTGCGCTCCTAAGCCCCACTCGTTTGTTGCTCCGACCCCCTGACCACTGTCGGTTGAGGTTTTCCGTAAGCTATAAGCTGCAAGCTGCAAGCTGTAGGCTGTAAGAACAGTACGGTTAAGTTACAATGCCCATAGAACTAATCCAACCCACCAAATCGGTAGCACACCTCGCCCCAGCATTTCCCCTTTGCATCACCGACCTGTAGAAAGACGAAAGCGGTTCAGCGCTTATACTGTCGATGCCTCCAATACCAATACTGTAGGTATATTTCTTGTGTTTCATAAATAACTCGGCGCTTGCACATGCTTCCCGGGTGTGGGTGGAGCAGCTGCGCCTTGCGAAACAATGTGGTGTTTCGAGCGAGGGGAAAGAGGGGGGGATGGGGATGGGGGTTATATGAAGAGGAGGTGCAGTACGTACCATGTGAAAAGGAAGAGGAGTCTATCTCTGTGCAGTATTTTTGAGTTCCGTTATTAACCTTCAAGTCGCTGTATTTATTTTCTCGTTTCTTGTTTCTTTCTCTTCGACGTTGATAGTTCATCCTTTCTCCTTCCTTCCTTCTATCCTGTGTATGATATATCCCTCGGCGTGTATTGAGTTCACGTCCAACGAAAGGATAATTGTTTGCTTCTTTTTCGACTGCATCTATCTTTCTTGAATATTTAGGAAGTGAAAGTATTCAGTTGTATTATATACTTTATTTGGATTTGTACAACGAACCGGAAGAGAAGGGAGAGAGTCGAAGACAAAATGTACACACTCATCTCCTCACTCACACTTCTTGGCAGCATCATCGGCTCTGCCTCCGCTCACCCTACACAATCGATTCTCACAACACAACCAGATGGTAAATACCTCTCTCTCTATTTTCAAATTCCCAACTAACAACCTTCCAGAATCCCTAAACTCCATCTCCGACCTCTACACACCCCACCGTTCCCAATCCGGAACCCTTTCCTTTATCTCCCCCCAAAACCTCGGCATCTCCATCCCCTTCACCACCTCCTCGACCTGTCCCGCCATCAACCTGGACTGGTCATGCATCTCCCACGATCTGCTCAGTCATCTCTTAAAATTATATCCCAGCGGCCCAACAAGTAGTCCCTACTACACCATCCAGCATCATAGTTCTCCATCCAGATCCCGAGATTCCGACCCCTCATCACATGACCCATCGGACAGCATCCTCATCTCCGAAACCGTCGTGCTCCCGACATCGCACGCGGATGTCTCTTTCCGCAGCACTCTCCACCTATCGATATCCACCGGCGACAGCGACGCGGTCAGCGTGGAACGTATTGGGACGGAAGACTGGCGATTGCTTATGGGGCTCCTGCTTTCCGCCAACGAAGCGGTGGTTGCGGAGACGCGAGGAAAACGATTTGGAAAGCTGAGGATGGCCGGTGTGATGCCTTTGGTTGGGGCGGCGGCCGGGAAGAGAGAGAGGAGGAGGTATGCACCCAGTGATATCGTGTTTCCATATTTTGTGGACGCGAAAAAGAATCTGAATGAAGAGGAGGAGGAGGAAGTGAAAGAGATGCAGAAGGAAAGAGAGGGAAAGAAGGGATTGAAGTGGAGCGCGGAGTGGTTTTACTATGGGGTGGTGAAGGGAGCAGATGGGGCGGAGAAAGTGGTTGAGTGTGGAGCGATGCCAGATGTACCGATGTGGGTTGAGGACGAAGAACGAAAGAAGCATGGAGTAGATTATACGGAGATTGATGAACAGGATTGGAAAATCGATCTGTAGATTGGGCTGGTTCTTTTATTGTATATTTTTGCGAGGAAAGCGAAGGCGTATATGCACTGTACATTCACAGCATGGGCTGGGTTTGGATATGTACGGATAGGACAAGGGTAAAAGTAAATGAAGCATATAAATTTTATAAAATACAATCTTCTGAAACCACCCTCCTTTAAAACACCTCTTAACCGTCGCGGTCACCTCTACCCACACCACAGCACAATGACAACCTAATCAGCATCCTTGAGAAGCAACACTTAGTTCCTTGATTCTCCTCTCCAACTCCGGGACTGCTCTCAGGTACCCTTCCAACTCTTCTCTCTCATCCTCCAACTTTAATCTCGTCTCCGCATCTAACTTGGTAAAGATGTATTTCCCCTGTCCATCAAATTGCAAAATCCTACTATGATATTTCCACAAACTTCTCCTATGGCTCACAGTCATGAGAGTAATCCCGAGGCTCTTCGCATGGTCGTACATGATTTTTTCCATCTCCAATGTAACACTACTCGTGCATTCATCAAGAATAGCATATTTGGGACGATTGTAGAAGAGACGAGCCATAGCGACACGTTGTTGTAGACCACCTGATAGCACATCTCTCCATTCAGCTTCGGCATCCCATCCATTAGGGAAGGAGGTTACGAGATGGTCCAGGTCAAGGATTTTAAGAATGGAGAGAAGATCGGCGTCGGTAATTCCTTTGCTGCGCATAGTACGGAGAGAGTCAGGGTAGATGATTTGTTGGCGAAGAGAACCGCCCGAGAGATAGGGTCGTTGTGGAACGTAAAATACTTGAGTAAGTGAAGGCTTGCGGACCGTGCCGCCATAGACTGGCCAAAGCCCGCCGAGAATGCGGAAGAGTGAAGATTTACCACACCCATTAGGTCCGACGACTAGCACGTGATCGCCCCGTTTCATTGAGAAAGAGAGAGAACGAACAAGGATGCTACCCCCAGGTGTGATAATAGGTCTACGGCTGTTAGTATAGCAAGAGATAGGAATTGTCTCAAACTTACACATCAATGAACTCAATATCATCGCTTTCGATGACAGTACCTCTGCCCCTCATTAATTCCAACTGTTCGCCAGCATTGTCATCGGAAACTAGAGTCTTTTCAAATCTGCCAGCCTTGATCTCGTCCATGACTTCTAGCAAAGTTGCAACTCGTGAAGTGTACCCGGCTAATTCGGTGACTTCCTTATATGAGAACATAACCCGACCAAATGCATCCGAGCTAGAAAGTAAAAGTCTTCGGTTTGTGACGAAACTCTCTGTGCGGTCGCCCATGGTGACGGCTGTTGCGCCAGGTACTTTGAAGAACACTGGAACACTGCAAAGGATGAGTCCTAAAGCACCCCAGACATATTTTATCACAAAGTCCTATGAATGTTAGTTTGCTCAGACAATCAAGAGTAGAATAACCTACCTCCATGACTCCATGTGTAAACCTCCTTCTCAGAATGTCTTGAAGTTTGTTAGCCATCATTCCGTGGAGGAACGGATTTAGAAATACTCACAATTTACATGTTTAATGAGAGTAAAGTACCCCTTGTCGAGCGTATCCTTCTCCGCCTCATGACCATTATAAAGCGCAACTTCTTCGCTATAGTCTATCAACCTTGAATGTTGAAATCGGAATTCCCCTTCTAATCGCGCCTCATCTGCAACGTATTTGCCGAAGGGAGGTGTCAATGCCCGCATGACATTTGCTGATAATTGTACCAAAAGTGACATGAAAAGCAGGCCTTCACCACCAACACTCTTGGACAGGGAATAATTATAAATAGCCATATCTAATGCTGGCTTCGCAAGGTTTCCATATAGTTCTGCTAAGCTGTTCGCGAATTTCGAGACATCTACGGTTATCAATTGATCGGCATTCTTTATTCGATCGTCGAGCGCAGAGAGGGAGTAGAATGTCATGTTCGAAAGATATCTATCGTGAATGTAGTTCGTCAATCTTGTGCGGTATTGAAGAGCGAGTTTGCATTGATGATATGAAAGCTATAGATAATTATTAGTGGCTATTGGGCTTGAGGGGAGTGAGCAGCACATACCATAGAATTGGTGAAGGTCGCTGGCACCGCAATCAACATCCACCAGACAATCCCGATTAGGAAATCCTTCCCTTTTCCTCGAACCAAGCTCGAAACGAGCGCGCCATCCATTGCTGCGACCTTCAAACTGATCAACGTTCTAATCACCAAGAAAATGCTATGACTGACGAGGAGTCGCATTTCCTTGCTTCTCCAACCTGGTATACATATTCTCAGTAATCGGAACAGGTTCTTGAAAAATTCTCTATTCAGTTCGACTTTTTTTCTTTGTGGAGCCTGTGAAGCATTGCTGAGAGATGTTGGGCCTTTACGTCGCACTTCAGCTTGTCGGATTGCCGCGGCTTTCTGCTCGGAGATGGCAGATCGTATGCGGTTGAGCAAGGCGAAGAAAAGCGTAAGGTAAACCGTTCGAGAGATCTTGGTTCGGTGTTTGAGGTACAGAGAGGTCAGATCAGAGATGATACCCTTGATTGTTCGGTCGTGGGAGAGTAAGTCGAGTTTCGATTGTGCAGCCATGGCGATTATGGTTTGCAGACTGCGGGGATGATGATGCTCATCAGAACTGGTTTCGCAGCATTAATTTCTTCATGAGCAGTGAGAGATTCTCTCAGTCCATCTGAAGAATCGAGCCTCAGCATGTGCTTGAGGAATTATTGTTGTTGTGGTTCAAATGCAGAGTTTCCCATTTCCATTGTTGCATCGAAGACCGTTCATTTGATGGTTCCTCGGCGTATCTTCACATGCTAGTTCTAACTAGGTTCTATCCGCGGAACCTTGGAGATGGAAATCTGGGGTAAATCATTTAGCCTTACATAGCGTCCACGTGACAGTTTGTAGTAAACTTGTAGTAAAATACTCTGAACGTTGCAATTGATTCTCTTAAACTAAATGGATAATAATTTGAAAAGTGTATTCATATGCATGCTACACGTGATGGCTCCAAGTAATGATTCCAATAAAAGCTGGGTGTGAAGATTAAGAAGACCCCGAATATTTTCCCTCGGCGCTTCCACGATTCGACCGCGCTATGATTCCAGTTCCAGGGCTCCGTCGATGATCTTCCAAATTCTACATCTATTGCGAAAACCGAAAGGGACACCTATCGACATCACTTCCTCACTACTTATATAGTTATCCACACGGGACAACTGGTGCGCAAGTCGTTTCCAATCCCACCTTGTTGATTTTCCCGGCTCGAGTTCGCTCGCCACTACCTCCCGCAGCTGTGCATTTTTTGCTGCGCATGCTGCAATATCGAGGTCCCAAACATATGGTATAAGGGAATACTGAATAAATCTTTCGTACCAGAACTGTGGGTCGAGAGGAATCTTGGAGGCGAGCTTTCTGCAAGACAGTCTAAGAGCGAAGATGGATGAAATAGAAAGATAGGAGGCAATTCGTCGTACAATTTCCACCGGGACGTCTTGAAGATATGCCTCGCTTTTCTGGAGCACAATGGGCTCTTCCTCGGAAGGAGAAGTTGTCCCTTCAGCTATTACTCCAGGCTTAACAGCATAGCTTTGAGTATCTTGAGGCGAAATCGGCGAGAGAAGGCCAAGAACAAACGTTGTGAGCGGTGGTACTTGGAGAGGATCGGCGCAAAGCCACTGCAGTCTGTGAGTATTCAACCAGATCAGGCTTTGTCATATCTTTTTCACTCACCTCATGGCCATGTGCGCCAACCCAGCCATTGTAGTCTTGGAACTCCCGTGCGCCAAAGAAGTCATGTTCCCACTCAAGTCCATAATATCCATAATCTTGCCGTAAACGAGGATTTGAACTTCTCTGTCCCTGAATTTCCATCATCATAGAGTATCTCTTGCAAAGCGCATTCCAGAATGTTTCCAGGGTGATTGGATTCGCCGACATAGGTGTCTGGGCGTTCTTGAATCGTAGCGCACGATCAACGAGCTCTAGACAGGCGTCGTGAATAGGAAATAGAACATCACCGGTACCATTGGAGTCGGCATGCATGACACGGTAGGTGCGACAATCTAACCCGCAAAAGAAGCCTTCGGTTGTCGTTGTCGCATTTCCCGAAACGAAGAAGCCTTCGATGCCTGAGTAATTCTCAGGAAGATCACTGATCTCTCTTAGTATCAAATATGAGGGATAATGAGGCAGCCTTACGGATAGTATTCGACATCTTCGCAAAAACGCTGAATACACCTCGTTTTTCCTATAAGTCGAAAATTGCTCAGCCACTCAGGGAAGTTAGTACTTGTTCGACTAACTCTTGAACAGAGTCTATGGCTCTCCAATCTACCACAGCCATGTCGCAATTGCTTTTATACACCAAAATCCATTCTTGGAATTGTTCGGAGATGGGCATTTGAGGACATCAACCTCACCGCCAGTGACAAGCACTAATCGCAATAACTCACCTCACGACTTCTCTCGGGCAGAGTAGATTCCCAATAGCCCTGAAGAATTTCATCCTCCTCCACAAACTGGAAACTGTCATCGAGTGGACATCCACACACCGGACAGTAGATACAGGGATCGCCCATAATGCCAAGCTACAGGCACTTTTTAGGTAGGTGCATATGAAGAATGAATGTTGAGAGAGAAATGTTTTGGTGAGTAATCGCAGTTTGTTATATTTTGAAAGGATTGAAAGGAAGCAATCCTTTATGTTGGAGAGTTAATAATCATACCTGTGGATCATAAGATACCCGTTCACTGCCGGAATTAACGTCTTATTTGGGTGCACTGCTGTACCTGTAAGATGTTTATGTCAGCCCTAACTGTAACTTAACCTATTTTTGGGCCGCCACCACCCCCCTTTCTCTACGCCCTCGCTTTGCGGCTCTCGCCCCCATCTCATGGAAATTGTATCAGAGTGTTTCAGGGATGTGCTCTGTGGCCTGGATGGTTCGCTTCGCTCCAAGTAATATCGGACGAATTCCGTCAACATCTTCAGTCAGCCATCGACCTCGCATCCTGTCTACCAAGACCCATTGGCTTTCTTAGGAGTACTATGCCAATCTTCACAGCCGAATTTAGCTGTCACAAAACACATTCTGGTTGCAAGCAAATTGTCGTATCCAAAAATGGCAAGGTCCACCACGATACAGCTTTCTGTACAACTCATTTTCTTCTAACAGTAATCCAGTGTTACAATTTCTTCCTTGCCCACGTAAACTCATCCATCGCTGCTCACCCACAATCACGATTATCTCCCTCCCGATGAACACGAAATCTAGTCTGAGGCCCCTGTTCGAATCCTTAGATATCATGCGTTCTCGAGTCATTATTTATATGACTTCTTGTGTTTCTCAAAGAATGCTCCAACCCATCCACATTCTTTTCAATTTCCTAGTTCAACCCATTGCAATTTTGCAATCATTCACTCTTTTGCCATAATGGTGCACTTGATCAAGCTCTCGTTGTTGCTTTCCATCCTCTCCACCTACGAGGCCAGTGGTCTCGTTTCCGCTGCTCTCTCTCCTACACCCACGAATGGTACCCCAGTATCATCCACAAGCCAAATCGGTACAGGCAGTTCTTCAACCTCGACCAGTCTTACTTGTGCGAAGTTCAATGTTCCCACAGCAGATGATCCCGAGGAAGATGGTACATATGTCGATGGCAACAGCTTGAAAAGACGTTCAGTAGCTGGGCGCATCAAGCTTGAAGCGAGAGCACGACCTGGGCCAACTTCTTTCGGAACCTGCAAGGTTCCAGCCGGTTTTGGCAAGCTCACAATCCCTGGTATTCCTACTGTTGACCAAGTCTTCGGCAAAGAAGGCAGTGCCCAGCCTACTGACCTGCCCCTCCTTGCCGGAGTTGCTCGCTACTATGATCGCGACGTTAGTTGTGACGGTACCACCAAGCTGAAGAAGCGCTCAGCTAGCGAATTAACTGCCGCTGATATCAGTGGTTATAGCATGGACCACGTATGTAAGTAACTTACTCACCCTTGTGCGATACCATTGAGGTCAAAACTTAACCAACATAATCCAGGGGAGCTCAAATTCTTGTTGGAGTTTTTCAAGACCATCACGCCCCCAGTCTCAAGTGCCGTCTTCACCGATTGCAACAACTTCAATGAGGTCTTCTTCCCTAATACTTGCAACAACATCATGCAACAGATTTATGACCAAGTTCCTACAAACACGGATAAAGCTAATCGTAAACAAATCGAGTTTGCTGCCATGTTGAAGGATTTGAACAACAAGAAGGGAGTGGTAGGACTTACAAATTGTGATCTAGTCGAACTACGCTAAATCTGTGCAGATTTTCAAACCAAATGAATTCACCAATACTTTCTGGAGGGGTAAGAATTTGCCCGCTGGTGATATTAATGCCTGGATCGTTGTTCTCCAAGATGTTGGACTCGCAATGGAGGTCTGCAAAGATCCAGACGTGGTACCCCTCTTCGACAAAACCAACAGGCGCATGTACGATGTATTGTAAGTCTTTTCTAGATCCACGCTACCCCTTGAGTTTGATATTTCATAAATACTTGCCATCATCATCATCATCATCACCTGTTAGAGGTTTCATGAATGGATGTACAGCAGTGTATCACTGGGATGGCGTGCCACTACCATTTATCTTGGGATAAACAAGCTAATGAAGAGCAGCAAGGGAATAGACAGCATGATCAACACCAAGAAGATCGTCCTAAAGAACAAAAGTTTCAGCTTCGCTAGTGCCTACCAGAGCTGGATAAACAGCTTCCTTACACAGCAAGCCGGCCAAACGTGGTCATTTGTCAACCAACTAATGACTGATACGCAAACCGCAATTGACGCTTTACCCGCTGGTGACACAAACAAAGCGCAATACCAGACTTGGCTCGATAACTTCAAGAATGGTGATTTCGGTAAACAGAGTCATTATTCATTCACGTTCGATACCACCCTAAGCACTGGCTCTACCGGTGGCATCACTTTCGCAAGATCGCTCTCTGCCAGACAGGATTCTTGTGTTCGTCCCAGCAGTGCATCAGTTCGTCCCAGCAGTGCATCAGTTCGTCCCAGCAGTGCATCAGTTCGTCCCAGCAGCGCATCAGTCAGAGCCAGTTCGATGACTTCTCGTCCTTTAAGCTCGCATACTGCCATTTCATCTGGCATGTCTTCTCGCCTTCAGAGTTCTGGCTCTATTACCTCTAGTGGTCTAAGTTCGCGAACTTCGTTGATATCGGGTTCGCAAACTTCGGTTCCCCAGACTTCAGGTGTCTCTTCGGGCGTTGTTTTCAGCTCGTCAACATCGGCTTCTGCTTCGCGCACTTCGGTACCACTGAGCTCACAAATGTCTCTATCTTCAACATCGCAGGCTTCAGTCACGTCGAGCGCCATTTCAGTCTCCTCGCTCACTTCGGTAGTTTCTAGCTCCACACAGTCATCGAGTTCCAGTTCCAGTTCCAGTTCCAGTTCCAGCTCCAGCTCCAGCTCCAGCTCCATCAAAACAACGGCCATCCTAACCACCTCGACATCCTCACTTACCACCTCTACATCAACCTCATCGAAGCCGACGAGCACCACCTCGACTACGGCCGCGCCTACCACCACTACAACTCCACCAAAAACGACCGTCGCCCCCACGACTACCACAAAGGCCACTACAACCAAGAAGGTTACTACTAAACGCCATTAAGTTGATGACGCTGAGTGAGGTATGCAAAGAAGCATAGAGGCGAAGTAGAGGTGATGAAAGTCGGGTAGGGATTTACGATATGGTTTTTTGTATTATGAAAGAATAGGGTACGCAGTTTGAATTCGGATTGGATTGGATTGATGGGTTTGACTGCTGGTTTGTAATTTAAACACCTTTTGTGTTGTATTTTTAGGCAAATTTTGAGTCAGTCTTGTGACATTCAAGTCCTGTGATTGTTTAAAACACTGTGCAGGATCTCGATGTGATATCTACCGTGGTAGCGGAGTAGCTCATAGCTGTGTGGCTCGACTTCAAGAGACGTTTATTGGTAGAATAGTTTGCCATTTGCCATTTGCCATTCTCTCTCAATCGATCTCTTTCCTTAACGTCGCTCTGGACGCTAGACCTGAAACAGACTAATCTTAACCAAACCTTGACGTTAGTTTCTTTTGAACTTTAACACACTCGAACGTCAATTGCACCAAACGCGTCGCTATTCAAATACGATTGAAGTACAATTTATTAATGCGGTTGATGTCCACCAAGAGACCGACAGTCACAAGTTGCAGATTAACACACAAAGGATCCTTATACTGGGTAGTCAAGTTGATGCGATGTTACATATGCCGAGCGGCGCAACCACGCCTGTCGAGTCACAGCCTCACGCAAGCACTGGGCCACAATTGCAATGCCCAACCAGATCTACGACCAGGCATGCAGGTACCAAGTATGATCTTTGTAGAACGGTGGGCACAAATCTACCGAGTTCGATATTACTCTTTATTCCATCTGTTTCTGCTCAATTCCTTTCTCATATCTACAAAATGCTCCATGCTTCTTCTCGGCTTACCTCCAGCATCCGCCCCAAATTTTAAACGGAGACCATATCCATCTGTGATTGATTACTTGTGCCAATTTGATTTCATATTGGGAAATTTCAGGCCATTCGACTGACTCCTCGATTGCCATAAAATATTTTGCTCTCAACTCACTCTTCAGCCTAGGCACCAGCGTTGGGCGTTTCGCATTGGCACTCCCACTTACGGATGAACTGGTCCTAGGCTAGTTGGTATGAATAATGGAGGTTGTTGGGGCTGTAAGCAACATTGCTGGGATTGTATCCGTTGGGATACAAGTGTGTGAAGGGTTGGTCAATTACTATAATGCTTGGAATGGTAGCAAGAAGGAGAATGCGGCCATGATACAATCGATCGAGAGTCTTCTGGATATTTTTTCTTTGTTGAAACGGGCGTTGGAAAGTCCGGCATTTAACGAGACAATGGCTGTCAATGTCGAATCCAAGATTGTGGAGTGCGAGGAGAGCATTAACGAATTGCACGACGAATTGAAGAAGATCATGGTCTGCAAGCCGTCGGGAGTGGATCAAGACAATTTGGTGGAAAGGAAGGGCAGTTTGAACCCAAGCATCAAGGACAAAATGACTGAGCAGGGTAGACGATTACTTTATCCATTCCGGAAGAGCACCTTGATGAGGCTTCAAGAGAGCATCGAGCACGTGAGAGCGAATCTTGTACTATCAATGGACACACTGAATTTGCAAGTCACTGCGTATCACGAAGGATCTAATATACTGACTATGAAATAGGTCTACTGTTTCAAAAACGGCTGAAAAAGTCTTTGACATATCGAAACAGATCACAAACATCAGTGATGGTGTGAATGCTATGATGAATCAACAGATGGACAAGGAGGGCATCAAAGTGTTGAAATGGCTATCCTCGTTGGATTGCCATTCAAAGCAGCGCGAGATTCTTAGCAGACGACAACCAGGTACTGGCGAGTGGCTTTTCGAGAGTCCGGAATTTCAGAATTGGATCGACGGCGAAGAACACTTCCTATGGTGCTCAGGTTCACCAGGCGTTGGCAAGACAGTTCTTACATCTGCAATTGTTGACTATTTGCAAAGAATATTTCCGTTGCCTGACGTCGCGGTAGCCTTCATATATTGCAATTATGCAGAGAAGAGTAGTCTAACAGAGTATATCACAAGCATCATACAACAAATTCTGCGTCAGCGATACCGGATTCCGGATTACGTTATGGATCTATACCGCAAGCATAGATCGATGGGAACAATGCTCAATCGTACAGAGAGCTTGGACTTACTACGATCATTGGCCTACTCCATCCCGGGACTGTATATCGTTGTCGATGCATTAGATGAATGCCAAGAATCCAAGAAGACTCGAAGTGACCTCATCAGAGAACTCAGGAATCTATCACCAAACGCTCGAGTTCTTTGCACTTCACGTCGCCTAGGCGATATTGAGGAGAAATTGATGGATGTTCCACATCTTGAAATTAAAGCAAGCGATACGGATGTTCGAGCATACCTTGGCGCAAGAGCAGACTCAGAAGAGAACATTGTCAGATTCTGTAAGAAGGACCCGACATTACGAGCGACTATCATTGAAAGGGTTTCTAAGAAGGCCAATGGAATGTAAGTTTTGCCAAATTGATCGGTCTACGTCGTCTACTAAGTCGTGTATAGGTTCCTTCTCGCCCATTTGCACATTGAAGCCATTGCATCTGAACTCAAGATAAGTCGAGTACGAAAAGCATTGGTTGATTTGCCAGAAGTCCTCGGAAAAAGCTACGACGATGCCCTGAAAAGAATTTCGGAAGGTCAGGATACTAATCGTCGGGATTTAGCCATGAATATCTTGATGTGGTTGTCCTGTGCGAAGCGACCGTTAACAGTTCGCGAGCTTCAGCATGCTCTCGCGATAATGGAACTCGATCCTGAGCAGAACGAGCTAGACGAGGACGACTTCTACGAACAGGATCTGCTATTGACAGTATGTGCTGGTCTTGTCGTGGTTGATACAGAAACGAATATTATTCGACTTTGCCACCTTACAACTCAGGAGTACTTTGAAAAACGACAGACTGAACTCTTTCCTGGCGCTCAAGTATCCATAGCTCGAGCCTGTATCAGATATCTATCTCTTGATATCTTCAATGAACTGGAGACGATCGATCGGGCACTGGTCAAGCAACGGCTGGAAGACAACGCCTTTCTGTCTTATGCCAGTCAGTTCTTGGGTGCGCATACCCAAGGAAACGCCGAGACAGAATTAAAAGCGACCATTGTGGATTTCCTCGGGAATGAAAAGCTGACTAAGAATGCCTACGCTGCCCACAATTTAGATGCTCCTCTGCGTACTCAATTCCCAGCCATAACTGCAGCGGCAGCGTTCGGATTACCGGCAATCGTCGATGATATATTGCAGTCTGGTGCGGACATTGAAGCGACTAGCTTTTCCGATATGACATCTTTACTGATGGCGGCAGGATATGGTCATGAATCCGTGGTATCAAAGCTGATATCCGCAAGAGCGAACCTACGTGCACAGGATAAGTATGGTCAGAATGCACTTCACAAGGCGGCGGAAGGTGGTTATGCTGAGATTGCTAAGCAGCTTATCGATGCTCAGCCTTTACTAATCAATGGTCATCTCTCAATTCCATGTGCCGAGACACCACTGGATCTGGCCATTAGCAATTGTAATGAAGATATCGTGGATATTCTACTATCAGCTGGCACAGACGTGAATACCTGCGACGATTTGGGATTTACTCCATTGGCAGCCGCCTCAGTGAATAACCTCCCCCAGACAATCGGTCTATTAGTGTCGAAAGGTGCGAACATGGAAACAACAGATCACAACGGACATACACCAGTGTCTATCGCTGCTACGATGGGTAACACCCAAGCTTTGAAGAAGTTATTAGAAGTCGGAGCAAAGGTTGATTTGAGCAAAGAATATTTACGCACCCCACTTGCTCATGCGGCAGGCTCAGGACATAAAGATGCAGTTAACGTACTCCTCAAGTATGGTGCCGATGTCAATATGGTGTGGCCTGGAAGCGCTGTTCTACACCCCGAAGCTTTGCATAGCTTGCTCGAAGCTGGTGCCAGTGTTGACGCAAAGAATAAACATGGAGAAACAGCACTGCATAGGGCCGCTGCGGTAGGTCAAGATGATACAGTTCAACTGCTTCTTGCTTGGGGTGCGAATGTTCATTTACAGACAAATGAGGGAAAGACCGCACTGGATCTTTCTAGGATGGAAGAGAATGGAGGACCCCATGTGGAGGTGATAGTATTGTTGATGGAAGCTACATTGAGGAAGATGTGATACTATAACATGGCGTTCGGGTTCTGAATTATGACAAGGTCAATTTCATGCACATATTTAGCAACCTCTGTCCTCGTATTGGAGGCTATGGTATCTAATGGGTTTTTGATAATACCAATCGACACTTGAGGGTCTACCTAGATTCCTAGAAAAATTTCACAATGGCACTGAAGCGAGAAAGTAAATCTTTTCTGGTCACAGATAACATACTTGTGAATCATTCTGAGATATATTTACTTCTCGTGCCCTTCTGTTCTCATATTCTCACGACTTCTCGATAGCCCAACTCAGCGTCCGCTTCTATCTCGACCAATAATTCTGGTCCAATCAGTCCAGAAACCACCAACGTGTTAGCTGGCCTTGTTCCGACACATGCAAAGGCCCAGCCATGCGCATAAGCTGCATCCTCACAATATTTTTCGTCTTGTACCATGATCCTTGTGCGAACAACATCTGACAAATCACCACCTAAAGCCTTGAGAGCACGTGCAATAATGTCGATGGCGGCGACGGTTTGGCTTCTTACACTGGTACTACCTAATACTGGGAGACGTGTGATTGGCGAATTCGCAGTGGTGCCGGACACACGAATTACATTGCCTGTCCTTACCGCGCGACAGTAGCTCTGGAGAATTTATCAATACCGTATCACCAAGTAGAAATAGAAATGGAAAACTCACAGCTATCGGTTCCCACTTGCTACCGGACGAGTACTCTACCCTCGCACCAGCCGCCACTGCTTTTGCTACTTTGACACCTTGATCGCTCTCCTCCAGATGATCACTGAGATCCCCCTTGGCAGTCAAAATTGGCGCTCGTCGATACTCATCTCCACAATCTCCAGGAATATCTGTCAGTCCTTCTTGAGCCTCCGCAATCAACCTCTTGTCCTCATCATCCAAAGCAAAACTGAACGCAGCCAAATTACTAGCCGTGTACTTGTCCGAAGAAGCAGATAACCGAGATCCTATAATTACTGCTTTCACAGCCGGTATATTCAACACATGTCTCGTAGCTACCGCCGCAATCGATACGCCATGTTTCTTTGCAACTGTCGACAATGCTTCTAGCACGACTTGGTACGCAGCCCATCCTCCCGCTGCATTGATAAATCTGAGATACTTCCTCAGGCTCCAATTAAGCTCCTCTGTATTTTTTGGCTCGGCTGCCCCAAGCCATTTCTCAGTCAGGTACCCACCAAGAAGCGTGCCGTAAGCCAAGATACCCACTCCACGCTCGATGCAGAGCAGAGAAAGGCGTCCTCGCGCACAGCGTCGGTCGATCACGGAGCAAGATACCTGGTTTGTGGCGATTTCGAAACCAGAATCAAGAAGGAGTTCGAGGTGTGCGGCATCGGTGTTGGTCATTCCTATCAGGCCTATCTTACCCTGCTCTTGGAGAGTGCGAAGATGGTCAAGATTGTGGATGTAGCTAGGGTCTGTGTAATCCCATGCGTGGTCTGTCATGAGAACAATATTAAGATTCTTGGAATTTTGAAAACGAGATAGAAGAACAGAAAAGAAAAGGCGGCTTACACTGTAAAAGGTCGATTTTCGATTGCTTCATTCGTGTGAGTGCTAAATCTACAGCTACTTCTGCATTCTCAAACGTTGTTACTCCGTTCTCAGGTGGGCACCATTTTGTGAAGGCGATCATTTTCTTGGTTGAACTGCTATTGTGCTGACCTATTACGAGTTCTAATTCCGTAGTTTTAGCATTCGCTTCATTTACTCCAGGATTCTGTCAAGGTCCAATTACCAGCATCGCCATAATGGTCCGCCATATCGAAGCAATCGAGCCCTGCATCTATTCTGTGCTTTCATGTTAGCATGATCCTGTCTATCAATTAGTAGGGAATTGTTACAATGGCTCCATGGCACTCGCTGCCGCAGTAACATCGATATTTTGATCATGGCCTCCTGCTAGTTGCCATAAACCATTGATCATACGTGGAATTTCAAGTGAGCCACCAATAATGGTTCTCTCGGGTTTGGGGGTGTTTGTCGAAGACATCTCTGATTTCTGGGCCCCCACGCGATCAATTCAGTCAGTTGTTTCAGGAGTAGAGAAATTCAGGCAATCGACGACTGGGGAACTGCCATTACTTTACGCTTTCGCATCCATCTAACGTCCCGAAATTTTGGCGGGGTGAGTCACCCCTCCCGTTCGCAATACGCAGCGTACCTTCTGTTCCCACAGCAACCAGGCCATCCTCTGTCTTCGCCTTCATCGGCCACCCTCCGCATTGCATTGACATATCACTCTTTAACCATATCCAGGAGTTTTCAGTTCTGAACCCCCTCGCTTACTTACAAGCGTTCCTATCTCCCTCCGTCTCCGCTTCCGCTTCCGCTGCCACACGTTTTTTGCTGGCTTGGTTCAACTGCAGATAAGATAAGAGACCGGAATCATTGGGAATTATGAACGTTGGATAACTAAGGGTCTCCTTTAACCTTACAACTAGGTCGGGGCAAGTGGGCAATGATAAGCCTTTCTTCCGATTACGCTGGCGATCTACCAAGAATGGGGTTCGTTAACCCGTGGTTGCAGTGAAAAGGTGGGGTAGAGATAGATGTTTATCGTGGCATTCGACTTCGATACTGGGACTACGTGTACATGTAAATAGATTGGGCAATGGTGTATATGGTCTGATAAAGTTTGTACAATAGGTTTGTATGATATATATATCATGAATATACACCCGATTCCTCGCATGGGCAAGTGGATAAGTAAGAGTTCTTATTACTCATAAATTCATCCCGTATGGCCGACGCCATTCAGCATCCTGCTTCAGCAGGAGCTAAGGACAACGGAAAGGATATCGCAGACGTCGATGTTAACTCGCTCAAGCAAGGTGAAGTCAAGTCCGGACCATGGGGTAATGAAACGCATAGAGAGTTTAAAAGTAGACATCTTAGTATGTTGGCTGTTGGTGGCACTATCGGGTTAGTCGAAGAATTCGAGCATGAAAGACGACAGCGACTAATGACTTGAACCACAGAACTGGACTCTTCCTCATTTCAGGTGCTACAATTGCAACAGCAGGGCCAGTAGGCGCGGTGCTAGCTTTTATTGTTTCGGGTATTTTCGTCTATCTGGTTGTTGCTACCGTTAGTTCTCTCATTCCCTCACATAGAGAGGGTATTAATCTAACAGCAAGTAGATTGGTGAAATCGCCACAGTATTTCCAGTCTCCGGTTCATTCGCAGCGTTCGGTGATCGCTTCTTCGACCCGGCATTGGGGTTTGCGGAAGGTTGGTCTTATGTAAATTCTGACACACCCCGCCATCTAACTTAGACGTTGTGCTGACTCAACTATTAGTGGTTTCTTTGGGTTCTCACATTACCCTCCGAACTGTCGTCTGCGGGCATCATCATAAGCTACTGGCTACCTGATATTGGGACCTGGGTATGGGCTTTGGTGTTTCTGATTGTGATTATTGGTAAGAAAAAGACCTTTTTCTACCAACTTAGACATGCATCCTCTGTTTTGATATCCAGCTGATATCAATGGAAAAGTAATCAACCTCTTCGGTGTTCGCTGGTTTGGCGAAGCAGAGTTCTTCTTCAGCTTTCTCAAAGTCCTCATCGTCATAGTATTCATCCTCGTCGGACTTATCCTGAACGGAGGAGGTATACACGGCCATGCGGCCAAAGGATTCGATTATTGGAAGTCTTCTACTGAAGGTGCTCCATTTGCTGCAGGGTGGCCTGGTGTTCTATCAGCGCTGTGCACTGCATTTTTGAGCTATGGTGGAACGGAGTTGGTAGGTTTGACGGCTGGTGAGGCGAAGAATCCCAGAAGGTGAGATTGCTTGTGGCATTGAAGATGCAATATCGTGCTAATATTAGAATAGAGACGTGCCCAGAGCGATCAAGGGGACTGTAGGCAGAATATTGTTGTGCTATGTGGGATCTATCTTTGTGATTGTAGGTACTGATCCCACACCTCTGAAACGAAATCTAACCTTTCCGCACAGAGTATTAACATCAAATCGACCGACCAGTCACTTCTCACTAGCTCAGCCAAAGAAATCGCAGTGTCCCCTTTCACACTGGTTTTCAAAGACGCTGGAATTGCAGCTGCAGCAAGTATAATGAATGCCGCGATCCTAATCGCGGTCGTTAGTGCGGGAAACACAAGTGTAAGATATTCTATCATGCTCGCCGCACGGCAATTGACATATTCCAGGTGTACGCTAGCTCACGTATTCTTTTCGCGCTCGCGAAAAATGGACAAGCACCAAAATTCTTCGCATCGACTTGGCAAAAGAATGGCGTGCCGCTTCCTGCCATGGCCGTCAGTATCCTAATCGGCTTCGTGGCTTTCTTCGGCGCCATCTTCGGTCAAGGTGTGGTGTTCACCTGGCTTTACAACCTGTATGCTTTCTATTCCATTTAGGATTTCATTTTGCTAACATAGATTGTGCAGAATTGCGATCTGTAATTTGCTCATCTACATGTCCCAATGCCTTGTCCACATCCGTTTCCGCATCGGCTGGATACGCCAGAATAATGCCCTTTCTGATCTGCCGTTCAAGGCGGGTATCTTTCCCTACACTTCGATCTTCGCATTTATGATGGGTTGCTTGATAGTCGCGGGTGAGGGATACGTAGCCGCTACGACGAGACCCTTTGCGTGGGCTAATATTGTCGCTATTGTAAGTTCATCTCCTCTCCCCACAAGTCGTAGCAATGTTAACCATGAGTCTAGTACATCGGTGTTCCTGTCTTCTTCATTCTATATGGAGTCTGGAAAGTAGTTAAGAAGGTACAATTCCCCAATTTTGTTTTCTTCTCTGGAGTTGATAGCTAACGATGAAATAGACCAAATTGGTACCGTACTCGGAAATGGACTTCGAAACAGGAAGATCGCAATCACCGACTGATGAGGAGATTGCTGCTCTCAATGAGCTTGAAAAAATGGACGTGAGGACTTGGAAAGAGCTGGATACAAAGGGAAGAGCGCTGAAGGTGGGTAGGCTGGTTCACAGAGCTGTGTTTTAAGATTCGTGTGTGCCAGATAGTGTAGTAATTCATCAACCACCAAACAATTATGATAAAATACATATCTCTTTGTTTATAATCCTTCAACTTCCATATGGATATCGGATACAAGTAACTATTTATTTTCCCCAAGTTATCAATCCAGAATTGTTCCCTACTTGCATACCAGAATTGTTACTACCTGAGAAAACCACACCCATAGCTGGTACCTGTTCAATATTAATAGTATTCTATACATACCTTATAATTGTCCCCGAACATTTTGGATACCTTCGAACTTTTCTGTTCAAAATAACAATGTACTGCGATACCATTTTTGCGAGTTGCAACCGCAAAATCTTTCACTGTGTCCAATACCATCTCATTCTCAATTTTCAATGCAGTTAATGAGGTGGCGGTACCATTATGCGGGGTTCCAAGTAATATAACTCCAATTGTGGCATCGATTTCCGTAATCAGTGACAAGTAAGGTTTGTAACTCATACATGAAATAAAATACCTTTTCAATAACCAGACCACCAAAGCAATGACCAATGAAGAGCAAGGCACAATGATACATACTCAACATCAGGGCTTTCGCAATCGACAAGTACCTGAAGTCCCAAATCCCGAGAATCAATCTGCCTAGGCATCTTCAAAGTTTCCATTTTTTCCCTTTTCCTTGTGCTTGGTCACCTTTGGTTTAGGATGCGTAACTAGCAAAATATAGCGCGAGATGTAATACGTTGAGCAACTATAAAGAAACTGGCATATCTGAGGAGAAGAGCAGATTTTATGCCCCGAAAATTTGTCGAAGACAGAAGGCTGTGTTGAGGCTGTATCCTACATATTTTTCGGTCGATATGATTGGTGCATCTGTTATACAGGTTGACACGTTGGCACACTTTGGATATACAATAACGTCGAGGCAGAGCCGCAGATGCATATATACTCGGTGTGTGTACGAAAGATCATTTTCAGCATAAATACAATATATTCAATTTGCCTGCTTTCTCTAAGAACTTCCGCCTCTTCTTTCCCATAAGTTGAGCTGCAACAATAAAACGACCAGCAAGATGAATATCAGTTCGATATCGCTAAAATACCCCTTCGCGAAAGAGCACGAATTGTATAAAAGATTGTGTGGCCCGGATGAAGCTCAACAACTACCTGGGTATCCTCAAATTTTGCTTCAGGATACAACAGAGTTGGCAACCTTTATATCCAAAGATCTCCGCACACCAATACTAGAAAAAATGTCATCACGTTTATGGTGGATGTCGACCCAATCAAGCGCGCATATTGGACCCCTCCATCATCAGGCTGTCAAGCTACGCAGTATCATTATCTCGGAGAATCCCGAACTTCATCTGGTCTGGTACTATGACAGAATTTTTATCAAACCTCTGCCCAAGTATTTACTGTCCTTTGACTTCTGGAACATCTATCTGATGTCGCCGACTTCGACACTTGGCCTGGAAAGAGAGATTCTCAGACGTTCAGCACTCGGATTCCTACGCACATATCGATATCTTGTGTGTTATGAGTCTGATTTCAATATTGCCATGGAGAAGAAACTATTACCGGAAGGGACAACTTGGGAGTCTTTCTCTAAATTTGCTTCTGATCTCCGGAAAATTGATGACACTGATGTTACGGGACGTTATGCTTTTGGAGAGATACGCCTTTCGAGATTGAATTTTTACATTAAAATTATTCTTGGAAAGAGCACCTTCCATAAGATCCATGGCCAATATAGTATATATTTTGCACGGTTTTATAGTCCTATACTCTTCATTCTTGGAATACTGTCTGTTATCTTAAATGCTTTGCAATTGGAAATGACAGTAGAATCCCTTAGCAGTGTTCCGTGGCGAAGTATCTGGGAACTAAGTCGATTCACTAGCATTGTAGCAGCAGCTCTACTTTGTGGGGTCGCAATCATATTGTTTTTGTTATTGATACGGCGAATCACAATGGAGTGGTATTATGCTTGTCGTGATCGGAGACGAAAAAGACGAAGACTTAATCATGTTCTTTAGATATACAAAATAAGGGTAGATGGAGGAGATGGAGGAGATGGACTAGGAGACGATCGAGAGATGGGAGAAACCGTACAGCATTTCATATAACTCCAAGGAAATAACGATGCTGATTGAAAATAAGTGATTGCTAGCGCACAGTTCAAGCCAAACAGAGCCCCTAAACGAAGTATATCTTCAAATTTACCCTTTCGAACCTGTAGTTTAGTTTTACTCGGCTCTCTTACACCACCACCACCTCTTCTTGACTATCCCACGCTCAAACATGGCTACCATCGATAATGGATCGTGCTCGACAACGACAGGTCGAATAAGGAGTAATAGCGATCTTGGATAGCTATGAAAGTTATAGCTTGCTGCTTGATCACTACTAGCTCAATAAATTTTCTGACCCTGAGGATAGAAATTGGAGAGAGCTTTCTGAGGTAATCACCGATCTTTACAATGATGCAGCTACTCCCACAGATGATTTGAACAATTTGGGGACTAAGGCAGCAAGGACCCAGAATCTTACACCGGGTAGTGTGATCTTTTCTGGCAGTAACAATTCTGGTTTACAAGTAGGAAATAGTTCTGGTCCTATAAATTGGAGGAAATAAATAGCTACTTTTTATTCGATAGAAGCTGAAGATCCCCTAGTTATATTCTTCCTTTGCAACTAGTATGATATATACATATGTTAAGTAATAATTATACTGAATTGTTATTGGCTACTATATTTAACTCTCATAAGGCTGTAGCTGAGAACATCATTTATCTCCTTCAGAAATCTTTGATAAAATTAAACTCTTCCAAGACGAAAGACGATATTATTTATCACGAGCTCGCAAATAGTATATATCTGAGCTAATGGCTCACCAAATCCACTTATCGGGAAACAATAACCAAGGTATGCAAGTTGGTTATAGTTCTGGAACAATAGAATTTCACCACCATGCTCTACCTGGTACGTTCTGCCTTTTGCTCCTTCCAATATATATGTATATATAACAATCACTTTCGGTTTGAGATAATCAATCACTAATTCGTCTCTCCAATCTATAGCTCCACTTCCTCCCAACTACAATCTTGGCTTATACCTTAGCGGGGCCCCACTGATTGACGATGATATCTTTATCGGACGAGAGACAGAACTAGGACAGTTGGATAAATGGCTTTTTGCTGATACCTCGAAACAAAACATGATCCGTGTATTACATAATGACACAATCTTACCGATACCTCCTGGCATATATCCCATAAGCTATAATAAATGGCTCGTGATTTATGATAATCACGACAATCCTCGACTTCACGAAAACCAAAGCTCTACTGGATATGATATTCAGCAATTCTTTCCCTATCGAGCACAAGGATCGATATTAATCACAACACGATCATCTGGAATCAATTTTGGTAAACGATTACGATTAAGCAAGCTTCAAGATCTATATCAGAGCCTGGCTATCTTAGCGAATTACTCTGATAAAGAAACTACTCAAGGTAGGAAGTATAATCTACAGAATCCCTCAGCAATCAGCTGATACATATAATATAAAATTCAGATGTTGGTACACGAAATCTTGCAATCCGTCTCGATGGACTACCACTCGCATTAGCTACAGCTGGAGCATACATCCGCCAGACAGCAGAAAGTTTTGGATATTACTTACAGATGTACGAAAAAAGCTGGCATGAATTAGCTCAGAATAGTGACAAGTCTCAAGAATATAAAGACAGAACTCTCTATACAACTTGGAACCTATCCTTGAAACAGGTCGAAGCTCAAGATCCAGAAGCGGCACAGATACTACGGCTTATTGCATATTTCAGCAATACAGATCTATAGTATAAGCTTTTCCAAAAGGCAGCCATATCTGGGCCTGAATAGCTATCGAGCGTAGTAAAGAGCAAACCTAGATTCAACAAAGCGATAAGTAAGCTACAAGAGTATTCACTAGTTGAGGCTGAAACAGATATACAACCAGGACAGTATAGCCTTCATACATATGTTCATGATTGGACTTTTGAGTATTTAAATCACAAATTTGATACTGATCTTTGCTATACAGCTATGTCTGCTATCGCTGGAAATGTAATATAGAAAGATAAGCCAGCTTTCTGGATTAGAAATCGTCGTTTAGAACAACATATACATCGACTGGACAATGAACAGCTGAGGAATTTAATTGATTGGGATAGTTTTGATACTGAAGATTTACATAATTTAAGATGGTTAAATAGCAGTATAGGTAGAATAGCCGAGGCTGAGAAGATATATCAGCAGGCACTGCAAGGCTACGAGAAGGCATAGGGTCCGGAGTATACATCGACGCTTAATACGGTCAACAACCTGGGGATCCTCTACGCCGACCAGGGCAAGCTGGTCGAGGCCGAGCAGATGTACCAGCGGGCACTGCAAGGCAAGGAGAAGGCATGGAGTCCGGAGCACATATCGACGCTTAATACGGTCAACAACCTGGGGAGCCTCTACAAAAACCAGGGCAAGCTGGTCGAGGCCGAGCAGATATATCAGCGGGCACTACAAGGCTACGAGAAGGTATAGGGTCCGGAGCACACATCGACACTTAATACAGTTAACAACTTGGGGATCCTCTATGCCGACCAGGGCAAGCTAGTCGAGGCCGAGCAGATATATCAGCGGGCACTGCAAGGCTACAAGAAGGCGCTTGGTCCTGATAACATCATTACTTATGTCCCAGCGCTAAACACGATCTGGAATCTCGGCTATCTCTTCGAACATCAAGGCAAGATAGAGAAGGCTAAGACTATGTTTTCAAAGGCGTCGCTTGGGTATGAACAAATCTTTGGACCTGAACATCCTGAGTCTCAGAGTTCGCGTAACAAACTTTGTGCTTTGGATGCTATCATAGAAAACAGGGCCCTATTAGAAGTTGAAGAGCCTGTGGATGATTTACAAGGAGAAACATCGCATCTTAAAAAAACTCCCTCTACATCAAAATAGCATAAGCTTTTTCGAAAGCTTGGCTTAAGGTAAAGTCCTTGACCTGTAGCTCTACAGCTAATATCTCATATTTAATAGTTCATATTTTTAAAAATCTCATAAAACTCCAAACACATATCCAGAAACTGATGAGCACCGTACGTTTGCACAACTCCACGAAGAACATATATTTTTAGAGCACCTATATCTATTTACAATTTAAAACTTATATCCCGCAAATATGTGATGAACTACAGATCTAGAATCTCAAATCCCATCCGATCGCCGGGCCCAACTTGGGCAGTTCTTCGGCAACACTTTGAACGTCCTTGTCACCTCTACCACTTAGACAGATGACAACATCTTGATCTTTCTTCATGGTCTTAGCCAATTCAATAGCTCCCCAAATAGCATGGGCAGTTTCCAATGCTGGAATTATCCCTTCCTTTTCACTGATAATTCTGAATCCTTTAAATGCTTCGGCATCAGTAGCAGCAATAAACTTCGCTCGCTCACTGTCCTTCCAGGAACTCAATTCTGGACCCACACCAGGGTAATCCAAACCAGCCGAGACAGAGTGCGTATCAGAGATCTGGCCGTTCTTGTCTTGAAGAACGTATGTACGGACACCATGCAAGACACCTTTGGTACCACCTGATAGGGTTGCCGAATGACGGTCCGTATCTAAGCCATCTCCACCGGCCTCAACACCAAGGAGCTTAACGCTCGGGTCTTTGGAGAATGGGTAGAACATGCCGACAGCATTGCTTCCACCACCGACACATGCAACGACCGCATCTGGGAGTTTACCACGCTTTTCAAGCATTTGAGCACGTGTTTCGTTACCAATAACGGACTGGAAAGTCCTGACAATTGTTGGGAACGGATGAGGACCAATTGCGGAACCGATAATGTAATGAGTAGTGTCGAGCTTCACAACCCAAGCACGCATGGCCTCATTAACTGCATCTCGAAGTGTTCGCGAACCAGCTTCTACAGCGACGACGGAGGCACCGAGCAACTTGATCCTGAAAACATTCAGGGCTTGACGTCTTACATCTTCCTATATAACTGTGAGTGGATGGTCAAAAATTCAATAACTCCATACTTACAGCTCCCATATAAATGGTACATTTCATTCCAAACTTGGCACAGACAGTTGCAGTCGCGACACCGTGCTGTCCAGCACCAGTCTCTGCAATGATCTCAGTCTTTCCTAATCGTCGCGCAAGTAAAATCTGTCCCAAAGCATTGTTAATTTTGTGACTTCCGGTGTGGTTGAGATCCTCTCTCTTCAACCAGATCTTGGCTCCCCCAGCATATTCAGTAAGCCTCTCTGCTTCATGTAGCTGACCAGGTCTTCCCATCCATGGATAGTATGTTCGATACTCCTCCCAGAAAGCTGGATCATCTTTGATTGCATTGAACCCCCGCTCTAATTCTGAAAGACAGTCCATAAGAGATTCCGGCACATATTGCCCGCCAAACTCGCCAAACTTCTGCGGCAGCAAGTTGGGATCCATAGGGCCATCTGTGTTGAGAGCTTCAAGTTGATCAGCCAATCCAGGCGCCGATCCACTATCCTTGACAATAGCATCTACGGTGACATTATTTCCATTTGGTTCGTGTGCAGCATCTATGGCCTCTACGATACCAACTTCTCTAGTCAAGCCTCCATTGGATGCTCCACGCCTTCCACAAACCTTCGCGCAGTATTCTTCCACGTGCTTTGCTTCTTCTCCAGCCGGCGCATCGTTCACTGTTGTAATGATTTGACTTCCAATAACGACACCATCTGCGATCTGGGCAACGCTCAAGAAGTGATCGCGGGTGCTGACACCGAAACCGACTGCTGCTGGAACATTTCCAGAATATTCCTTGACACGTCTCAGAAGGTCTGGTAGTCCAGCGTTCATGGTACCTGTAGCTCCCGTGACACCCATCCTCGAAACAACATATATGAAGGAGTCTGCCAACTTGCATAGCAGCTTCATTCGTGATTCTGATGTCGAGGGGGCAATGAGTGGAACATAGGATAAACTGGGCAAAAATATATTTAAGCAGCACATCCATTACGTTGCGGATATTGATGACTCACCCTCCACTTGTGCAGAATTTCCTGAAGCTGACAGCTTCCTCGGGAGGCAGATCACAGACAATGAATCCGTTGACTCCAGCCTCTTTACAATCCTTCAACAACCTTTCCTCTCCGTAACTTAGCATAGGGTTATAATATCCCATGAAAAGAACTGGAACTCTCAATCCCTTCTTTCGCGCATCCCGTACCATTTGTAAAACCGTAGTGACCGATACGCCATTCTTTAAGGCTATCTATATATTTCGTAAGGAACGGTTTAGAGCTTTGGCAGGGCCTATACGTACCGTATTCGACTTCTGGATCGTTGGACCATCTGCAATTGGATCTGTGAACGGTAGACCGAGTTCAATAACGTCTGCAGCAATTGTTAGCTATTATCTTACAACAAAGTAGAAAGTAACATACCTGCACCACCGGCTTCCATTCCTAGCATAATATCGACTGTTGATTCCGCCTTAGGGAATCCAGCAGTTATATAAGTCACCAAAGCAGGCTTTCAATTATTAGCAATTGTTTCAATCTGGGAAAGGATTTCAACATACTCTTCCCTCCTCCTTACATTGCGAGAAAGTCTTCTTTAAATGCTCCATATTGAAGAAAAATTGAGTTGTCAGAAAAAAGTTGTGTTTATTGAGAGAAGAGCCTTTCAACGATGTATTAATACCTTTGACGCACCACCCCACGAGAAATATTTCCAAGTGACTCAACTAAAAGACACGCCCCTCAATTGTCATCGCTAACCCTAGTCACCGCCCGGCAATATATACGTTACATTATGTAATGTCTCCGATACCCGCTCCTTTGACCATACATGGTGGATTATTTTCCTGTTACAACAACGTCGGTACTATCTGAAGGATCTGCTGTAAAATCGAACTGATAATTCAATCGGCAATATTCTCATTCAACTGAAGCTACGCGTACTTCAAAGTAATGTCTCGGTTTCTCCCACCAAAGCTCCTTCTCCCATCTCGACGTTTCTTCACCCAGTCTAGTCGCCGAACAGCTTTTGCGACAGGTCCCGCGCCACCACGTCTGCCACCAAAAGAGCAAGAAGAATTCGAACGTCTCCAGCGGTCATCTACTGGCGCATTCAGCACGCCCAAAACCGAAGTTGTCACCAACTCCGGCGCATCCTCTTCTCGACCTAAACCACAAATCAATCAATCGCCAGTCACAACCGAAAAAGAAAAGCAAGATATTGAATTAGCCGCCGTCAATGCAAGAGTGGCTGCTACAGGAAAAGGGGAGGAATTGCATCCAGATATCCGCAGAGGGGCTCAGCCAGAATTTGAAGGCGATGTAAATCCAAAAACAGGGGAGATTGGTGGACCTAAGAATGAGCCTTTGAGGTGGGGAAGTACTGGTGAGAGAGGAGATTGGAGTTACAATGGCAGAGTTACAGATTTCTGAGGTGTGTAGGGGATAGACAGCCTTCCTATGTCAAGCCCTCGATCACAACCTCATGTAAAGATATCATCCACAATACACTTACTCTGTTTCGGTTGACGCTTTGGAGTGAATTGAACTGCGAGTGCAGTCCGTGTCAAACATGAAGAGCGTCTTCCAAGCCATTCTAAAGAATAGAAATTTTTCATTAGAACCACATTATTTTCCCAATAATATTCATTGATGAATATCCCACCCAGACAAAGGCATCCCGCAATGCAAGTTACTTATGCAATCTTCACATCCGGTAAGCCATGTGAACTCTCTTTGTCTTTGAGAACAAGCGACCTTTCGGGCCCATAATCCAAAAAAGAGACATAAATAGCATCCATCGTCGTCCTTGATAGCCACTCAAAGTCATCGACCAAGGCCGTCATGGCTCCGTCACTTCCAGCGCTCATTCCGAGGGAGTTAGAAGGAATGAGAAAGATTCGCGACGAACTAACTCGCCAATGGAAAGAATCTAGGCTTTATGAAGATCAAATCAATTGGATGAAAAATACTATTCTCCCTCTTAAAGGACTGCGGATAGATCGCGCTTTATACATGGGCTTAGGTAACATCTCACCATATGAACAAGATTCGACAAAACTGCTGGAAGACCAAGATGTAGAGGACCTTATAGAGCACTGGGGTGTGGAACGCCGAGGAGTGCGCGGCATGACCCAGTTGGTTGCGTTTGAATGCTGGCTCGATATATTGTGTAAGCTTTAGTCGAAAACACTTCGTCGTCAGAAGGCGCTGACTCGCATATTACAGGTACAAAATTCAAAATACACTACGCAGATGTGCATTTTCAAGAATCTCGGCTCGATGAAAACGAAGCAAAATTTCTCAGCCTTCTGGGATACACAGTGTTGATAGGTCCTCAAGCTATCGAGCATGTGTTGAGTGATCCTCATGCTATCAAACATAGCTGGAATACTGCCTTTCTATTATGTCTTGATCATCTAGACTTATGCTCAGAACTCCTTGCTGCGGCGGAGCCGGGTCTGGTTGTCATGTCGCCTTCGTGGGTTCAAGGTACGAGACTATATGTTTTATTAAAGTCCCATTGTTTTTGGTTATCTCGGTATATGCCCGGCCCAAGTGTTGGTGCGGGAACCATTGCTAGGAGTATTCTCTTGCTAATAGTATTTGTATCAGACCATAAACCAGACTTCAAGTTATCGCCCCGGGATATTGGGTAAGTCCTCGTATGTTTTCGAGATCACTTAGCTGACATGGTTTGCGTCACGAAGGTATTATCGTAGGATGAGGGATTTCGCGAAGACCCGAGACACACAGAGACTTTGGATGAATCCTGGCCAACGGCGTGACCTAAACCCCAAGGGCCATATAGAACGTCGAATGATTTGGATGATCAATTATGAATGGTATTGGAAACCTAATGGTCCTTCAGACCTTCCTGCTCGTCGTGGGAAAATTCAATTTAAAGATGAGTCGCGAGATTTACGGCGTACAGTGTTTGGTGGTTTGCTTAGTAAAGATGGCCAACTGCTCGACACAAATAGGGAAACAGCAGAACAGTTAAAAGATTTCAGAAAAAGCAAAGGAAAAGTAGAAGGAGCAAAGAAGGTAGAAAGTAGCGGGTCTCGAAGAGAAGCGTCTACGGGTGGAATTCAACCTAAACTTGCAATAGGTTCTTCTTCTCCATATAGCGTTACAGGACTTATACCAAGAGCCTCGTCACTCAAAGCAGACATGCCACATTCGCCAAAGGGAATGCCACTTAACCGCACCCAAAAAGTCTCATTCACAGACGAACCAACTGTCAAGCCAACTGTCAAACCACCAGAAGCGGGCCTGAAAAACTACAAAGTCCCATATGTGGAAGATGAAGCAGGATCTAGGTCTGGCATAATACCAGACTATCCAACTGTACACAGAAATGGGAACAGAAATGAGAAAGGCTCTGAACAGAGCGTACGCCCCGGTACAGCTCCCAAATTATTCGTCGGTCACATAGATCCTCTAATCAAAGCCCAATTCCCATCATCAAACCTACCATCCAACTCCCCTGCAGCCAGACCAACAATTTTGAATCGTCCAGGAGGTATCAATCGTCCTACACCGCCCTATGTAACATCGAAACTCCTTCCCATCCAGCCCGACGAAGTGCAAGAACCATCTAGATCTACATCCCACATACCAACATCTCGCGCAAGGATAGAACCGCAATCTACACCCCAAACACAAACTTCCGCAAGGACGGGACCGTCGTCTTTAAATGTCGCTACTACCGCCGCTGTGCCTTCACCACGACTACAACCACGACCTCCTCCTCCCAGGAGACCATCTGATGCGCATTCCATGGACCGAAGCGATGACAGTGAGAGTAGTTCTGACGTTGGCACTGAAATTGACATGTTTATTAGCAGTTTACAGCCCAGGAGTAGTACTGGCATTGATCGGCGCTCCCACTCCGACAACGAAGGGGACGATGAGGGCCGCTCATATAATCGCTCTTCCCCTCTTCAACCTCTCCCTCTTCCGCCTTCCTATCTTAGATCTCCTCCTCCAAGTCCTATTGGTAGACCTCGAGTTCCGAGGAACGCGAATAGTAGTAAGTTTTGTCTATCAGTTTGTCATTATAACTACTAATTGCGCATTTTTGTAGAACAAACCACGGGATTTGCGCCGCGACGCCAGGTGGTCGATCTAAGTCCATATGCGAATTCGAATTTGGCGGTGTTTTTACTGTTGGTTACACAGGCGATTTGGATTTGGTATTTTATGTCTGGGGGCTTTTAGGACTTTAGGGCGCTGCTAGTTTGGTTGGTTGATTGGTTGAGCGATGGTGGGTTTGATTGGATTTTCGATAGAGTATGGTTGTGAGTGTTTTGCATATATAATGTTATTTGACCTGTTTTGAGGGTTCATAGGGGTTTGAACCTGATATTCACTATTACTGTACTGTATATTTTCTCGTGATTTTTCATTTCGCTTCGACAGAAAAGGGGGTGATGGGGAGGATGAGACACCACAACAAATGTCTTTTTGCCTAGAAGTTTCTCGCAATCTGAGATTTTATTATTTGAGATCAAAAAATAATTTGTGAAATAATTGAAGCTTTGGAATATCTAGATCTTATTGTACATCCATCCCAATCAACAATCATAACCCCACTCTCTATTAGAATTCCACGCCTCCGCAACCCTCAGACCTTGCCCCAATACACCCAGCGCTGCATCTGCAAGAGAATTTCCAGTTCTTGGTTGAGAAGGTGGATTTGCACTAGCAGCCTGCCCTCTTGCATCTGCAGCCGCTGTTGCTAGACGATAGGATTCATCAAGGGATCGATCTTCGCATTTCATTCTTGCCAAGGCAGCTCTCTGTATCGAACTTGACCATAGATTGAACCAATCCACTTCACTCATGACTGTGCACTTTCGATCACCGTCGCCATCTTCTAGTCGATCGGCGTAGGGGAATCTCACCTTTACCACCTCATATTTGCGCGTAAGGAAAAAGAGGGTCGGCCAGGAAACGAGCCATAAGAAAGTCAAGTAGAAGAACCAACGGACCCAGGTTGTAATACGCCATTCGTTGATTTTACCGGGAGAATAGATGATAACTCGATCGTGCGTGGTTGGAAATCTCACATCAAGGTGGCCGCGATAATGCGTTCCGGAGATTGCAGAGCGAATGTACTGCTCAAGTTTTTTGGTATCATGATTGGTCACTTCGCGTTTCAGAGTGAATGATTTCACGCTTCCTGGATTTTGCACGTAGGCTTCGCACCATGCCCTTAACTCGTCTTCTTGGTTCTCCTCGTCTACCATCATGGTTGGCTCCAATGTAGGTATACGACCACCACGGTAGCCTCTCACGTTGTTTGGTAGGCACTCAATTTCCCCCTCCCCAAGCTGTTTTGCAAGTAAATACTGAATACTGATTCGAATGTAGAAATCCACGACTTTATCTTTTGTCTCCTTATTTCCTTGTCGCTTTGTTTCGTTGTGCGTGCCACATATTTCTACATAGTAGCCCGGAGGATAGCGTGCCTGCGTAACGAGCTGGATGTAAAGGACATCTGCGCGTTCAGAAAACGATGGGAAATTCGAGCGGATTTCGGAGTGGGCGAAATCATGACTAGAGAACGGCAGCGCGGGAGGAGACCTATTCGCTGTTAGGCTGTGTATGACCAATGTTGCAGATGAAGCTTACACGTGGCGTGACGGCGACAATACACTTGAAAGAACTGGCGTCTGGGGAGTGGCGGAAGGTACAGGGTCATCGGTATATGCGGGCAATTCTTCGTCAAGGTAGGCTTCAATATCGTCTAGGAGAACGGCAGATGAAGTTGAGGCAGCATCATCAATAATTGGGTTGTCGCGATAGACACTCGGTTGTGGAGGAGCAACTATTGGCTTGCCCATTGTGAGACTGTTACTCCGTATGTGAAGATAGTTTTTGGTCTTCTGAGATTGAACAACGGCAGTGTTAGCTGCAATGCAGAGCGAGTCGTGTAGAATATATATTCTCTCACGGCGAGCGTGAGATCAAGCTTAACATGGTCAGCTATCGCTTTGCCAAGTGCCCCTCTGCTGCCTGTGCCTAGAACCAATTTTAACAGCGAACTGGCTCGTACTCGGCCATAGTTTTTCCTCACGTGGAATTAGGGGTCAGAGCGAGATCCAAAATGAGATGCAGCGCGTAATTGCCCATGTAAAAGTGGGCGACAATCCCATAAAACATGATATTGTGAAGTTGTGAGGATTGAGTGGACAAGAGCAGGAAACGCATGCAGGAAGGGAGAATGAAAGTTTGAATGACGAAAGCTAGAGATAGAGCTCAAGTCTCTAGCCACACGAGCCACTCCATGAGAGAGAGCAGCCACACTGGCACAAATCTTATCTCGGCACGCTTGGGCCGTTCCTTAACTTAAATCCGTAATTCCAGGGACCGACCACCAAGAGTGGACCCTCCACAGCATGTCAGCTGACGTGAAAGAGTGCTTCAACCAACAACTGCGATTTACTCAACAATCTCAACATCTTCAACCTCCTCCTTCCCGCCGCATACCTTTGATACAGTCAGCTATCCATTCCACTCTTCAATCGCCACCGGTATTGAAACTCGGCATTAACCCAACATTCACCGAACCTCCAACCTCCAAGAGGAATCAATCCCCGCATCCGAAACGACTCTCATATCAAGTGTGGATGCTCCCCATGAAGATCTTCACAATGATTGGCGGCTCGCTGCACCCGTTGCGCTACCAACCCGCTATTCCCGCGGCCTATTCCTCATTCTCCCCTACGAAGGAAAATAACCATGCTTAAGCCCATTTGTTTTTAAATCCTTCAAAAATGGGTTGTCAGATTTCTCGGTGTATTACACAAATACGAGTATCTGATCATATTCTCTCGGAAAATCGAAAGGACGGAAGTATAAAGATGGTATAGTTATTCGCAATTGATATAAAGTACTCGCAGCAACAGCATCATCAATTCGCCACAAGTCAAGCACGCACTGTGCTCATCCATCATGGCCACCACGCAAGATCCGGAGAAGAATGATATCCAGCAACCTCAGGATTCATCATTGACACCTCAAAGGATGTCTGAATCCACGAAAGAAGAAAAGTCAGGTGATATCTCCGAAGTCAGAAGTCAAAATGAGACTCCAATTGCCCCTCCTCAAGCTCCCGCCATTCCGGATGGAGGAATTGTGGCATGGCTGCAAGTTCTGGGATCGTTCTTCTTATTCTTCAATTCATGGTGAGGCTCTGCACACAACATCTTGATGTACCATTATATTGATGGATGCCATAGGGGAATTGTAAACACTTATGGGGTTTTCCAAACATATTACGAAAGCGACCTATTAAGTACAGAGTCCCCTTCGAATATCTCTTGGATTGGCTCAATTCAAGCATTCCTCCTGCTGCTTGTAGGTGTTATCACTGGACCTCTTTTTGGTATGATCAATCCCATTTCTTCTTTCGATTCTTCAGATTCCTCAGATACACTCGGTAGAACTAACATCATCCAGATGCTGGTCGATTACGGCTACTTCTCTTTACCGGAACGCTTCTTGTTGTCCTTGGTCTTATGATGACCAGTATCAGTAAAACGTATTGGGAAGTACTTCTCGCACAGGCTGTATGCATGGGAATTGGGCTTGGATGTCTCTTCGTACCCAGTGTGGCCATTGTGTCTACATATTTTTCCACTAAGAAAGCATTTGCAATGGGAATCGCTGCCAGCGGAAGTAGTCTTGGTAAGTTCTTTAATCACCATGGTTTCTATCAATAATATTACTGTTACTGTCGTCAGCACTGCCATCCCTCTCTGTCATTATCCTCAATCTCACATGACCAAATCTGACAACCTCCAGGCGGCGTAATCTACCCTATTGTCTTCCACAATCTCCAACCATCCATCGGTTTCGGCTGGGCTACCCGCGTCCTCGGCTTTATCGCCCTCACCACCCTCACCGTCTCCCTGACCACCATGCGTATGCGCGTGCAACCCGCCCACAAGCGTTCACTAATCGACATAACCGCCTTCCACTCTCCCCCATTCTGGCTCTTTACCTTCGGTCTCTTCTTCGGCTTCATGGGTCTGTACGTCCCCTTTTTCTACGTCCAATCCTATGCTCTCGATGATCACATCATGAGCGCCAATTCCGCGTTCTATATGCTCTCCGTCATCAACGCAGCGTCCATCTTCGGCCGCATTATCCCAAATTGGCTCGCAGATCGTATAGGCCCGCTGAACGTCTTGATTCCCGGAACAGCCATTGCATGCGTCGTGGCGTTCGGTTGGATCGGTATACACAGCGTGGGCGGGCTAGTTGTTTTCTGTCTTCTTTACGGATTTTCTTCCGGTTCATTCGTTTCCATCCCACCGACTGTTATTGTGACGCTCTCGCCGAGTTTGTCTGTCGTAGGTACGAGGATGGGAATGACTTTTGCGGTCAGCGGTATCGGGCTTCTGATTGGAACCCCGGTAGCAGGTCAGATTCTCCTGCGTCATGGGTATGTTGCTACTATCGCTTATTGTGGTGTGTGTATTTCTGTAGCGGTGGCTTTGTTTGTAGCGACGAGAGTACATAAGACCGGGGTGCATGTGATGAAGATTGCTTGAAGGAAAGGGAAAGGAGTTAGGGGCGGTTTGCTTGCATGATAAGAGCATTTTAGACGGATAGATCTCTTATTACTGCGTTATAGACTTCTTCTACTTAATCTACTCCTCTACATGCCATTAGATGTACCAGCTTTCCTAGAAACTTTAGATTTTTGGTTGTAAGTGAAATTTGAGTATTAAGAACTCATATATACACTTGCCAGAACATAGATCTCAAAATTATATAATTTAGTTGTATGTCGATGTTTTAGACTTGGTCAATAAATCAGTACACCCACTGGTGCACTCAAACACTCACTTTCCTCGCCCAATCCAATCATAATGATCATAAACTTGCTTTTCCCTGCGACTCGAAAGGAAGTATGATGACCAAAAGTCCAGCGACAATAAACAGTGCTCCACTAGTGTATACTGGGGCAGACGTTTCCAAATTCGCGAACATAGCGATGATAGGCTATCAGCATCAGTTAGTATCGATATGTAAACCACCTTCTCGGCAAACAATTCCCGGCGAAATGAAAGCACAAAAAACAAAGGCACGGTTCAGTTGAGTAACTCACAGCCATAATCCCAAACACCCGATTACTACACGCCGTCAACGCATTCCCCGTCCCCCGATCCTTCGTCGGGAAGATCTCCGGCGTATACGCATATAACACCGCATACATAACATTACTCGTAAAATTAAACGCGCAATTCCAGCCCAACAGCGCCGTGGAATTCAGGGCCGTGGTCGACGCATACAAAAACGCACCGGTGGCGACGGTAGAGAGGGCTAGTGTACCTTTGCGGCCGAATCGCGGGATCTCGACGAGAAGACCGCCGAGCAAAGCGCCAGGAATGCCGAGGACAGAGATAATGAGCGAATTACGGTAGGTGAGATAGGTGGAGCCGTCGCCAAATTCGGCACCGCGTGTGGCTTGGATGTAAGGGAGGAAGGCATTGTAGAGGGGGTAACCAAGACCAATGAACGCCCAGATGAGCATGATGAGCGTGGTGGAGAGGAAGAGGGTGCGGGTGGCGAAGAGAGAGCGAATATGGGAGAGGTTGAGCTTGGAGAGGCGGCGTTTGAGAATGGCGTTGGTGCCGGGGGTGTGTGAGAGAGTGCCGCAGGCTTGGAGGTGGGCGAGTGTTACTAGGGTTGGGGGTGGTTGGTTAGTATGTTGTATATGGGGATTGGGAATGAGATGGTAGAGGCTAAAATAAACGTACGGTTTGATTCTTTTCCATTTCTTCGCGCGACTTCGTGGATTACTTTTACGGCTTCTTCGTCTCGTCCTTTACCCATGAGATACTTTGGGGACTCAAAGATGGTGAAAAGAACAAATCTGATGAAGAACTCAATCATAGAGATGCCTCCCATGGCAATGAGAAAGTATCTCCATCCCATGTTGTCTGATCGATGACAAACAGTATCCTCCTGGCACGTGAAATTCCCCAGAAGTGGCCAAGCGACCAAATTCGCGATGACCTGCGCAACAGCCCAATCGATAGATAAAATCGTAAGGAGATACTGATGTGAGCCGGGAAGAAATTCGAGGAAGACCTGAGAATCTATCAGCATGGAAAATAAAAGTCGTGCAGTTTCAAAGAAGTAATACGGCAGAATCCACAGGGAGGTTGCCCCCAACTCCAAAACTCCACAATGCAGCAAAACACCCAATAGCAGCAAAATTAGGGGATCCTGCTGCGATCAGACCAAAAACCGCGGTGACACCAAGCGTGACATTGAATGCTAGTCGACGACCAAAGATATCGCAACCGAAACCCCAGAACATTGCACCTGCGAGAAGGCCAATGTTTTGTGCCAGGGTGAGGAGGGGTGGCCGTGACGGGGAAAACTCATTGGTGACAGCAGTAACTGGATCAGTCAGTATATGGGGATTTTAAGAGTTATTAAGCGTCGTTGAGGGGGTCATACAGATAAGAGAGGTGCAGATAGGCCATAAATTATCATTTGCCCAGCCGAAGCCGACAACGATGAATAGTTGCCACTGATACCAGCCCATACCGATTTCTTGAACCTGTGTACATCATCAGTCTTCATTGTTTGTGATATTAAAGGTTGGCATCAAGTTCTCCAGCTACTTACTGCTTCGTTCAAAACCCGAGCCTTCGCCTCATACACCGGATCGATAGTACCAGGAGGAATAGCCGTTACGATGTCCACCCCCTCAATGTCCGATTGCACACCAGCCTCGTTCACACCACCACTCTTTGTGTCCGACGAGGCATCCTGCAGTCCGCCAGATCTCGACTCCTCAATATCATTCTTACTCGCCATACCTACTATCTTCTCAACAGCCGCAGTGTGAGTGTCGAATTGTAAGAGCAAACAAGAATCTTCAATACCCCGCAAACCGGAATTAAATAGAGTAGGGATTTCTTGGCATCATATCCACCTCTTCATACTCATGCAGTGAAACAACGAGAAGTGACAACGGGTATTGGTCGGTTTGGTTACATAGTTATGGTGCAATTGTGCGAAGTCCAATGATGTCGTTTCATTGGCTTGAAACTTACCGACTTAGGAAGGTACTAATCGGCTTTGCCCGAAATGTAAGACATGATCTACAACCTGGATGTACAGAATTCTCGGCTCTAATCTCCGCCATGTTAAGACACAATAAGTTATGGAGATTCGAAAATCAACTCGAGTTTCAGTGATGAGAGACGCTCCAGATAGATCATTTTGTTGCTGGTCAATCCGCAAACACTGCAGATATCATTTGCAGAATCCTCTCTTCTGCCGATGGTCTTTTTGCTGTTCGTAATTCGAGCATATGTCAGGACGAGTAGATGTCCGATTTACGAAAGTGTGAGTATCGTCTTATTTGATGCGTCAAGATGCATGTCCTTGCCATCTTCATGTACAAAGTAGCGCTTTTCACCTACTTCTTTATACAGACAAACAGCAATTGACGGTACCTCTTTCTTGCATATCGGTAACAGACTCGTCCCTACCTCGTGATCATAAACTTGGACTGGGCTCTGTGAACACATCTACGGGAGAAACACGAAACATTCTAGTCTATGATGGAGGAAGTTCGGGTACCGACATCGCGACTTGTTGTTTTATGCATCAGGTAATTCATGTTCCAAAAACTTGCTTACATAGCAACGTTAATATCGGCGTGCTAGTCTCTGCGTCGGCCTCTTCCTCTCTCTCCTGGATACAAGCATAGTAGCGACTGCTCTATTTACTATTGGTGAAGACTTCGATGCCTTGACGTCTGTCACTTGGGTAGCACTTGCATACACCCTTTCCTATCTTAGTTGTTCCGTATTATTCGCCCGGATCGCAGACATCGTCGGACGAAGAAATGCCTATGTCGCAGCGTTTGTCATATTCTTCGCCTTTTCCCTCGGTTGCGGCTTTGCTCAGTCTTTAAATCAGCTTATAGGATGCAGAGCATTGCAGGGGATCGGTGGCGCCGGTCTCTACTCGCTCACTATGGTCATACTTCCTGAGATCAGTCCTCCTCGGATGAAGAAGTGGATTGGAGGCTTGGCTGGAGCGGTGGTTGCCATGTCTGGTGTTCTTGGACCGGTGCTTGGTGGTGTGATAACCCATTATGCTAGTTGGAGATGGATATTCTGGATGAAGTGAGATATGCAGACAAAAGGCCAAGCTTGAGTTGAAGCGCTGACGATCAAATTAGTGCACCGATCGGATTTATACCGATGATAGTCTTCTATTTCGCCTGGCCAAATTCTAATCAGCTTCGTCCAATTGAACGCCGACCTCTACGCCAACTGGACGTTGTGAGTTCGTCTCTACTCATCTTGGCTTCAGTACTTGTGGTATTCTCTTTCCAAGAAGCAGGGCTGAAAGTAAACTCATGGCGAAAAGCCATCTTCCTAGCTCCACTTTTGACTGGATGTCTCTGTTGGATTCTTCTCCTCTACTGGGAATACACAGTTTCCCAATGTTACGCAGAGACTCTCGCTACCATGCTTCCGTTTCGATTGCTCCGTCGACGCATTTACCTCTTCGGCATCGTGGCCACTCTTCTCATGGGATTTCCGTACTTTGTCGTCATCTACAGCCTACCACTTAGATTCCAGATTGTAGATGGACGAAGCGCTCTCTCGGCAGGAGTGGGTCTATTACCTATGCTAGGAGCAACAGCTGTGGCGAGTTTCTTGGGTGGCATCATTAACGGTAAGCAGAACAACACATGCAAGACACTATTCGCCGGTGCCTGCTTTATGCTGGTTGGTGCTAGCCTCCTAACAACTTTGACGAATACTGCCGGAGTGCAGCACAAAACATATGGATTTATTGTCCTGGCTGGATTTGGATTTGGACTTACCGTATCCACGGTATCGATGTTATCAATCTATGAGTCAAGCACTAGAGATCATGGTTCGTACTCACTCCAAAAACAATCCCACTGTCCCCCTCTTACTAACGCACCAACAGCCGTAGCCCAAGGAATCACCTCGCAAGCCCGCATCCTCGGCGGCAGCATCGGGATTGCAGCATCCACCGCCATGCTAGGCTCAACCCAACGAAGCGAACTCACCGGAATCGTCAGTCCAGAACAACTCGCCTCGTTGCAATCGGCTACAGCATCGTTCACCTCTGCGCAGAGCGAAGCAGTGAGACAGGCATATTCGGATGCCTTCCACGGAGATATGAAATTCTGCGCTATCGTGACTGGTGCATGCGTTCTAGTGGCTTTGGGGACGTACCAACACAATCCGCTAACAATAGAGAGAGCTATTGAGCAGAGAGCGGAGGAGGAAGAGCGAAAAGTGAAGGCGGATGTGGCTGTGGAGAAAGCATCGCCACATTCTGTTTGATATGGAATCGTCTGTATGTGTGCGCTTCAAAAATCGGACTTCCGATGGCTGCTATCAAGTACAGAAAACGTTTTGGGTTTGATTTCTGATTGTTGTTTGTACTATGCATGATTTGATATACCCGCTACGATACTTCCGTCTGGGCATTCAGCATTATCGTCATCATACCCATTTCGCGATTTATTTCGGCACTTGAAATATATCCTCCGGCCTAAGTTAAGTTATGGTAAAAAAGATGGGGTCATCATCTTCCGAATCGGGAAGCTCGCGAAACCCCTCCCTATCCCACAATCGTCTTATCGCCATGCATTCAAGATATCTAATCATATCTCTGCATCGAGTTTATCACACATATATATAGTCAGAATTACAAACTGAGTCGCTGTTGGTCGTCCCTGCAGATAGGATATGATACCGTGATATCAGGATATGCAAGTGTAAGTGGCGTGGAGGAAAAAAAGGGAATTGGGTAACGATTGTCCAATGCAGTGAGTGATAGGTTTCTTTATCTAATTCATTACCAATTTTTTGCTTGGGAACGGTTGCATGGAGAAGTACCTGAGTACCTTTAGCGTCGTGTGAGAATGGGATGTGCATATAGGTAGGTATATAATTGAGGGGGAAATGCACCGTTATGTTATATATGATCGTCAGCCGCTGCATCCCCCTCCCTCGATCATCTCGGATACGTACACCAAAATGGCACCTTCAAACACCGACATCGAGGTCGCGAAGGTCGATTTGGATATTCTGAACTCGAGTCCTACGACCGAGCATGGAACAATCACGGTTGATTTGAAGGATGCAGATGAAGCGTTAGCATTCCTATCGAACCATCCCCGAGCAGCAGAGATCGCGCTTGAAGGCCAAGCTATTCTAGACGATCCAGTGCAGAACAAGAAATTGCTTCGTAAAATCGATTTTACTATTCCGCCGCTTCTGGCTGCCGTGTACTTTTTGCAGTTTTTGGATAAGACTACGCTTTCGTATGCTGCCGTGATGGGAATTAGAAAGGATACGCACCTGGAAGGGCAGGTATGTATGCTCCTTTTCAACGGCTAGCTATTTGTTAGATGTCATCTGGCCTGATGCTCACATCGTAATAGGATTACTCTAATATATCCATGCTCTTCTACATCGGCTTTGTCGTCTCGGAGTTCCCTACCCAGTACCTCGCACAGCACATCTCCCGCCTCAGTCTCTACCTTGGCACAAACATCATTCTCTGGGGAATCGTGCTCGGCTGTCACGCAGCATGTACCTCATATGCCGGCCTCGCCATCTGCCGCACGCTCCTTGGTGTCTTCGAGAGCTGCGTAGCTCCGATCTTGGTCCTCATCGTAGCAATGTGGTACAAGAAGGAAGAACAGGGTAGAAGAGTATCCTGGTTCTACGTGTGCAATTCTCTCACGCAGATATTTGGTGGTCTGTTGGCTTATGGTGTGAGTTATGCGAATACCAAGTTTGCTAGTTGGAGAATCTTCTTTGTGGCTATTGCTTCTTTGACGGTGCTTATTGGGGTCTTGGTCTGTCTTTTCTTGCCGGATTCGCCGGTCAAGGCGAAGAGATTTAGTGATGCGGAGAAGGCAGCTGCGTTGTTGAGGGTTAAGGACAATCAAAGGTGTGTTGAATGCGTGCAGGGTCGAATATGAAAACGCTAACGATAAAATAGTGGAACCCAAAATGCTCACTTGAAGAAGGATCAAGTGTTCGAAACGCTCAAAGATATCCGAGTCTGGATTGTGTGTATCTGTACACTCCTCGGCTCCATCCCCAACGGTGGACTGTCGAATTTCAACAGTATCCTCCTCACTACTTTCGGATATACATCCCGTGAAGCACTAGTCCTCAGCGCACCTGGGGGAGCCATCGGTGTCATCTGGGTATTGTCTATAGGTTACCTTTCCGACAAATGGAATGATAGATCTCTGGTCATGCTGATTTGTATCATCCCCACAATCCTCGGCGGTGCCTTGATGATCGGGTTGGACCCGAATGGTGTACCCCAAAACAAAGCTGGTTTACTCGCTGCATCATTCATAAACGGTACTTTCGGAGCTTCTTTCATGTTGTTGCTTGCTTGGAATGCATCGTAAGTCCCGCCCTCTCGATTATCAAAATCTTCAAGCCACCCTACTGACTGAACACCAAACAGAAACACCGCAGGCCACACCAAAAAAGTAACCATCAACTCCATGACTCTCGTATCATTCGCCGTAGGCAACATCCTCGGCACCCAGACTTTTCAACAGAAAGAAGCACCAGGTTATATCTCTGGTAAAATCAGCATCATAGCAACACTAGGCGCTTTGTGCTTTATGATCATAACCCTGCGGTGGTACAACGACCGTCTGAATAAGAAGAACGAGAAGATCTTGGCTGGTATGAATGAAGCAGAAATCAAGCAGCTGAGAGATAGGATGGCTTTTGCGGATGAGACAGATAGGAAAAATCCTTTCTTTAGGTATACGCATTAGGCGGAGCACGATGGCTTGTATATAATTCGTAGTTGGTAACATGTTTCTGAACTTTATGGAGAAATGTGCTCTTGAGTGACGATTGTGATTGTCGCTAGAATTGTCTTCGTAGCTCTCTTACTAAAGCAATTCTATGAAACAAATTCAAAGCACAAGCGGCGAATATGTAGAGTTTCTCAGCACGTGGGACCGTTCGACCCCGCGATGATCCTTCCGTGAAAATTGCGCCTCCTTTGACATCAACCTCCTGGGTGGCGGGTTAACTATCGGCCCCTCTATGTAACTTGAGGCTTACTCTATTTACAGATACGAAAAAGATTATTGTTGCGTATATAGAGATGGCTAGATTTGACGTTGCAAAGGATACCACGTCTTTCTTGAATTAGGAAAAAGATGTCGTTTGTTGATAGTGATATGTAAGTTAAGTTACAATTAAATTACCTGCGAGCAAGAATGCCCAGCCCCCAAGTGCCCCGCAGTTATCGCCAGAACATGGAGGGTGGAATCGATTAGACGAAATAACGTCTCTCAATGCTTGAAAATTACCTCTAGAATAGTAAATATATTGTCGGCCAAGGCATTCCCTGACTCAAAGGTAAAGTGTAAAGTGTTGATAGAAGTTCGAGAAGCAGCGTCCCCAACCAACCATCATAATATATACATCCTGACATGGTGCAAGTACATCCTCCAAGCCTCCAACTCATTACAGCACACCAAAAGCTAAAAAATATGCCTGGCTTTGCTAATCCCGTTATCTTCGTTCCCCTCGTTCCAACCCTGCGCTCCATGACATGTGTCCCGGCATCTCCACCGCCCCAGGTGGTTCCTGATGAACTTCCAATTCTCTCGGCGGCGACCCAGGCTGTCTAGCTGGCTTATAGTAAGTGTATGGTGCGTTCGTGGTAAACGCATACTTCGCTTGCGACTCATCTTGTGCTGGCAGCTCGACCAAATTGCCCTTCCTCTTCCGGCGATACCTCCGCAAGCCCCATATCGCAGCACCGATGCCCATTAGAAAGAGGAGTCCGAACGCGATACCTAGACCGATGCCTAGACCGGTCATAGAAGAGCTGGATTTTGATTGAGAAGCAACATCGCTTGTCGATTGTACTGAGCCTGCGATGGCAGTAGGTGACGAGATGATGGATGTGGTTGATAATGTGGGTATGGATGACGAGGTGGATGAAGACGAGGTGGATGAAGACGAGGACAATGATGATTTTGATGCATTCGCTGATGATGAAGATGATGATGTTGAGGGGGAGGAGGTGGTGGAGGTTAATAAACTAGAATGCGGAAGCTTCACTTTAAATCCTTTAGACCAGCCCTGGAAACTGGTATGTGACGGGTCTATTGTTGGATTGTCTTTGGTTTCCTCCCATGCCAGCTGAGTCCACCCCCTTTGTTCCACCTCATCAGAGTCGACATCATCCAGCGCTGGCGTCCATAAAACATAGTTGTTAAAGACACTGTGGTTCTCTGGTGAAATTCGGTTAGTTGGAGGGGTTCTTACCATGGAAGGGAGGTGGAAAAACTTGCGAGCAAGAATAACTAACGGATAGCTTTTGATTACTTTATCAGTCTTGTTGTCCGCTCTCAAGAGCCACAGATTCAATGAGAAATTCCCATAATGGACAGAATTGAAGGTGTGTGGAGCCCATGTTAAGTTAACGGGAGTCAGTGCTTCCACGAAAACTGGATCCTCGAATGTCCACTGCTGAGCCATTCTTTGTTGATCAAACGACTTATATTAACAAACGAATGATCGAACTAATGAACGAGAGATGTTGAACAAAAAGAACGGTCAGTTCGTGTGTATGGTAGGTAAAAGTCGACATAATGACTTCTTTCTGTATCGCCCCCACTCTACCCAGGGTTAGCTGTTGGTGATATGTGCACGGGCGAAGGATCGTCCGACTTCCACTTGATCCCCAAGGTGATGAAATCCTTCGCATCTAAATCTGACATCTCTCTCCCTAGGCAAGTGGGCCTTTCTCCAAGTGGGGGCTCGCGAGAGAGCGCTGTAAACCGCCCCCACGTGCGGTGATTCAATCCTAAGCGCGAGAGCTGAAAGATGGTCGGTTTCAAACTACTAGGCGTAGCTAGCATTGCGAGAAAGCGCTTAATCGGTCATATACCGAGAGGATGAATAAGTTGTGACATCGAGTACTGCAACGTCGAACCAGTGAACAAGTTGTTTTAGAGAATACATCTTACAATCTCTTACCATCGTGTCGGATATACTCGCACGTTTGCTCCAAATTACAGTGGGCTCGTGCATGGGTTATCTCAGGGGCCGTTTTTAGTGTTGACACTGCCGACTGGGCGGTTCCCACGAAAGTGGGATTGTAGTATTACCGACTGAAGATATGATAGGTGCATCTGTTTTCATGAACCGGCTGCTCGCTCGTGTCATCCAACACTCTCTCCTGGGCGTTACTTTGTAGGCATGCTGCCATTACCTTTCTTTCCGTTCGTACGAAAGTGTGATATCTGTAGAGATGGCTTTTCTAGGTGATAAAGATAGCCATGACACCTCCGGGATTCTCTTCATACCTGATTATTGCATGCACAGCCACTAAGGTACTGCTTCTCCTGTCATTTCGCAGCTATGGACCAGCCGCTTCTGTGCCGAAGCCTTTTGATTTAGCCATATCCCTCACCACCCTTTTCAAAGAGCAGCAATTTTGATTCTGCCCTGGTGAAAACATCGATAAATGCCACGTCGGAGATTGATCGCGTGAGCAACTTGTCTTTGGGAATTATGCGCTCTCCTTGTTCAATTTTCAGTAATGCCTGGTTCAAATCATCAGTTTCAAAAAGTCTTCGTGCTGAGTCTACAGTGAGCGCTCACATAAGAGGGATGCTATAGTCTTGGCGGCATCCTTGACAGGATTTAGTGCTGTTCATCGCTGACCTGAAAGGTGACCAACTATTAGACAAAGCTCGCCCACCAGTAAGCATGACTTGGATGAAGTTACTCGCTAGTTCTAATAATCGCGTTCAGAGTCTGAAGCTCTTAGACGGAGCGTTCGGTTCCTGCCGAACTTATATGAATGCCGTCCGCAGGTGAGACTGATCGACCTGCAAGAACCTTGACTGGTAAGATACTGATGCTCTCTGCCTTCACCAAGCATAATTGGGAATGACATCACAACTGCGTTCATCATGGAAGATGATGTAGATTGGAACATTCGCCTTCTGTCTTAACTACCTGGATTCGCCCGAGGTGTTCACTCGCGATCTGGCATATTTCCCTATTAGACTCAATACTCGCCATATGGTGGATGACTGAGATGTGTTCTGGCCCGGCGACTGTGGGGTGTTCTACCAGAGAACGACGATCATGGGTATGGATCTAGAATGACGAGATAATTACGCCTAAATACCAGCAGCCTCGGCTAACGAGTCTGAAGAATTTACCAGAACATACTCGTATAGTTCACAAAGTTGGGGCACCAGTTTTTTCGTTCAGCTACGCAGTATCTTATCGTCGCGCGCAGAAGATTCTGATGGCACTAGCGATCAAAAGAGGCGATAATCTAGCTTTCGATAACGGACTGGCGTTCCTCTGCAAGAATGGATGCCTGGATATGTAAAGTAACTAAATATTGAGGGCTTTGGGTGAGGAAAGGGCAGGTGGAGATTTATCGGAGCCCTAGAACTGTCAGCTATGTAATCTTGTCATCGCATACTTTCGCCTTGGCGAAGGTAAATGCATATAGTAGTTTTTCCACCTTCTGAGTGTATGACGCTATATGAATGTTGAGAGCTTTCGTGTTATGATGACGAGGTCAGAAACCCGTGTCGAGCTTTTAATTTCGAAAGGTGATTTGATGGAATTCGGTCCATGGCAAAGACTCGGTACGATGGAGAGGAATGACATATGAAAAGTAACAAGAGTTGAATATGCCTGGGAATGGTGCATTTGAAACTATCGCCATCAGCTAACGTTCTTTTTCCTAGGCCTCGTCTGCTCGGTAACAAACCACGCACCAGTTATATCCTGATGTTTTGACTTTGCGTCCGGTTCATCCTTCAGCCCGTTCACTGGATGACATCTTGACTGAGATATCTGGCTTGCCAGTCCAAAGGTAATTCGATTGTACGCAAATGATTCGTCTTGATAGCTTCGTACAGAACGTCATGCCTAGATTCGTTGGCTGCTTTGAAGTCAGCGTCATGCTCTAGAATCAATCTCACTGTTGTAGCACAGCGACCGGCTGCAGCACGGTACATAGCAGGTTGACCATTCCTTGTATTTCTCGCATTACAATCCGCCTGGTGATCTAGCAGAATCCGTACTACTCGTTCTTGCTGGTTTGCCGTAGCAATAACAAGTGGAGTTAACGAGGCGGTGTAATTCGACTTTCGCGCCTCTACTCAGTGCGAGCTCCAAACATTTGTGATCGCGGCTTTGGAGGTGAGATGTGAAGTATCGGAATGTGTGCTGTTCTCCACATTCGCCGAAGCACCAGCTCTCAAAAGAGTATCGAGGCTTATTCAACGACATGAAGGGGTTAGCTTTCCCTTATTGCTAAGATGTGTCCTAACTAGCTTTCTGCTCCGAGAGGAGATTGAAGGCACCAGTCAGATCCTGGTAGAATTTGATAGAGGACGAGAGGACAAATGAGTTTGTAGAAAGCGTGCTGTGGCTGGTATTCATGTGGCTGAAATACAGCTGAAAAGCGCGTTGCCTTCAAATGGCAGTGACATTGGTTGCTTTCAATTTAGTGATTGTCCTCAGAACTCAGCAATCTCGCGGCTACAGGTGGAACGGCTTTCACAAGAGCAGTAATTTTGGAACCATCGAATCAGCTGTCCTGAGTCCCACACCTAATGCATCGAATCTGCAAAGGAATCCAACTTGGCAACTCGACAAGCTGCTCATCGCCGGGGTGACGCTATTCACGCGTGTGCAGGCGCGTTCATAATTGAAAGACATGATAGAGAAAGGAGCTTGAAATATCGGCGGTGGACCGTATGCTGCGTACGGCTAGCAACAGTCGATCAATTTACTCCTCTTTCTACGGGGCGTCGCATAGGCATTCTCAGTTTTCTTTATTGGCAACGCCAATCGGTATCGCACAGAGCTGTGCCTTTCCTTTCTATTCGCAGAGACAAGCCAAAACAGTGCGACAACCCTTTCCACGTCCCCCTTTGCTGTTGTCGACGACAAAATGATGGGATTGGGGGCTGTTTGATGGTCTGTTTGGACGCCGTGCAGTGCCAATCTGCCACCCAACGTTTCCGCGACGCCATCTCAAGACGATGTCTGGGCGATATACAAGCTGCAAGTTATCTAGACATCTCGAAATGAACATGTGGGTGGAAAACGACTTCTTGCCTACCATATGCGGCCTGGGTCTTGGTAGTGGGCGTCCGGGAAGGCGAACGCGCTGTTCTCTCCACTTTTCTCTTCTTCCCCTCAACGCATGAACATTTTTCCAAGGTCAAGTGTCTCCAGTCTCCCTTGCTGCTGCTGCTGCATGTCCAAAAGTGGTAGCTGGAGACCTTATCGAATCATTTGGCCTCTGGTTGCCTCGTTTCCTCGTTTCCACCCCCTCCATCGTCACATCCACCGTCTTCTTTCGTGTTTTTGAACAAATCAAAGGCTCCAAGAATGCCGAATTAGGTCATTGGACGAGACTGCCCCACTGTATCGAATCCCCACAACTGTACCTGGAACCTGGCCCTGCCGGCCAACCTAGGCAGAGAGTTGCCCAACCAGCGATCCGACCGTACTTTAGTTGGAGACGTGGGCTAAGGCTAGCGATCCTTGTAAATTATGGCCCACGAGATTTTACACCTCATCTATCATTTCCCCGTTTTCTAATTGAAAATCCTTTTTCGCAAGTTGATTTCTTCAATCAACTCGATTTGATTTCCAATATCTAAATTTCGCAAGGGATTGCCTTGTCAGTGAATTATATTGTTACTTGACAACTACTCCTACTATACAGTACGGCATTGCTTTGCTCAGAACGGACTTGGTGCCGAAAAACCTTGAAGGGTTGCCGAATCCTACCTTTTCGACACAATACATACCAGCAAAATTCTCCAGATTCTCGTCGACGCTCGGCAGATCTTTTACAAGTTATGGCCCTATCTCCAATTGCTGCAAAAGCTTTGGCAAAGGCTGAAGCGGTATGTTTTTCCCTACCCTCATCAGTTGTTCTACCCCACCAACGTTGCGATATTAACGCGTTTGAAATTCTAGAGCTGCTACATTCTTTACGGCTCGGGCTATTTCACAGAGGAAGAATGGACCAAGCTCGATCTATTGCTTCATAAGGGCAAACATACCTTCGAAGATGGCCCCTTTCAGCCCGTCTCGAATCTCGCCTACGATCCAATAATTGAAAAGAGGATGGCAGACTCGCGAAAGCAGACGGTGTCTAGTAGCTGTGCCGAGGAACCCCTCCTGATTTTTGACGATATTGTGGAAGAGTCCCAGATCGTGGAGGGGCAAGCTCCGGCTGAGAGACTTGATCCAAACGTGCAAAGTTTTGAGCGGAGTAATAATACTACGTCGGAATTCGAGATAGCTTCACCTATGTCGGCTAACTCCGAGGAGCCAGCGAACACCTTTAGTCCAGTCGAGTCCTGGAAGAGCACTACATCTTCTGTCACCGACGATGTGTCCAAAGAAAACGATTCTGTTAAACTTGCGACTATTAATGCTGTGAAAACGACAGAGGTCGAACAAATGTCGAGGCTCGAGAATGGGTTGGCCACAGTACCAGACTCAAAATTGGGTAAAGCCTTCCAGGATGGCCAAAGGCCGGGGCTGCCACCAGGAGTGACCTTAGAACAGCTTGAGTTAGCGAAGAGTTTCATGGGTAGCGTGGCCAAAAAATTTGTAGCAACTCCCTCGCCCCAAAACTCGTCTGCAAAGAACAACATAACAAGCCAAAGACAAGAGCCCCAGCATATCGACTGGGCATCTGAAGTCAATGAGGCTATAGCTCTAAATGAACTTCCTTCTAGACCACTTAGTGTCCTTTCATCTGTTCCCTCTGCGCCTTCCGCACTCTGTCCAACTTCGCGACCAAAAGCTCGTGCCAGTCTTTCACCCGCTGAGAATGCGCGGTGTGTTGAACTTTACACCAAAACCGTTGGCAAACGACCAAATTCTATTAGTGATTATTATCAGCCAAATAATCCAGAATTCAAACCTCCGTGGCTACGAGCCTCGACTCCTGTGACACCGCCGGCTAAGAGCACGACATGGTCGGCTAAGGGCGTGACAGATGGATCTACTGTTTCCTCAGCTTCGCATACGCGTTCTTCCAGTTCTCTTGGTCAAAACAATTCTTTGAAAAATACAAGCCTGCAGGATGCTGTTCCTTTCTTCAAGATCAGCATTGGCTCAATCTACGTGGCTGCACAGAGCCTTATGGTTGAAAGCAATTCCGTCAATCTTAGCTTTGAAGTTGGCGACAAGATCAGAGTTACGAAGTATGTTTCAGGCAATATGTGGCGAGGAGAAAACCTCCGAACGAAAAAAAGCGGCCACATTCAAAAAAGTTTTCTCAGAGAGGACAAAGGCCCAGCCATTAGAGCTGTGCTCCCAATCAAACCTGCTTCAATTCAGAATTTGGTCGACGATATTGAGGAAACTAATGCAGCTCAGTGGGAAAGTGATGCTGATGTTGCCGAGTCGGTGGATCATGCGCAGCTCAATTCCAAAGCCAGTGCGAAGTCGAGACGGGAGGAGCCACAAGAGGTTTCTGCTTCTACTGGCATCACTGAGGAGCTGCGCGTCGAGGTCAATAAAATATGGGATGAAAAGGTCAGTCCTTCGCTTTCCGATAACGCACTGACCTTCTGAGTACATGCAAACTCAAATGCTGCAATCCCGGCTCTGTTCTATGCATGGGATGAAGAACGACGCTAGGAATTTAGTGTTCCCAAGTGGTTGCATTCCTATTTGACGATACACAATTTGTGCTAGATGCCCTGCGGCCTGAGTCACTTCTTCCAATTCCCGAACTACTTCAACGGTCGGTAGTGCCTGCCCACCTGCCCGCCTTCCCACCTTTCCCAAATCTATCCCCCACACAAAGTATTTCAGCATCTCTTTTCATACCAAGTCCTCTCAAAAATTAACCAATCATACTGACCGATGCCATCACCTTGATTGTTAGTTCGCGCAAATAATCACCAGAAACAAAGCGACTGATTCCAGCGATAATTTGGCTGCTTCCTTTGACACTGCCCAAATGGCTAGGCATCGACGAAATCAGATTAAGTATACTTCACCTCACCGACTGGTTGTTCCTAAAACTGAGGTTTGCTGGTACATCACATGATTCCTCCCCGCACTTTTCCTTTCCATCACCTACCTATGTCGAAACTTTCTTTTTCTTCCCTGGCGTCCATGCCTTTCCTTCTCTATGTGATTACAGAGTAAATAACATGAATTTTTGCTGACGATTGCCAGGTTCTGGGCCTCGAATAATTCATGTCGATTCCAGGAACACGAATGCCGAGACCTCCATGAACATCGTGATGATACAGCCGGCACCAACTTTCGAGATGGCCGAGTTACCACTTGGGGTTCTATCCGCGATTATATCGATCCAGTTCCAGAACCGCCTGTTGGAAAAGAGCATACTCCTCCCAAAGATCCTTCTACCACAGAAGGAAAACAATTCACTTGTCATTTCTGGGCTACTGGCTTCTGCCATCACTCGGAGGAGCGATGTAAATTCCTGCATACATACGTAGGCAGTCAAGGAGTGCTGAAAAAACCAGTAGCTCTAGCAGCGAACGAGCGGTATAAGAATGAAGAAAGACACTCCGGGAAGGTCAAGGAGCCAAAGGCTGAGTTGAATAAGCCATGGAGGGCCGAAGCTGCAACGAATAATGACTGTGGAGATGCAACGAATAATGGTTCGGAAAATGCAGCGAATAATGATTTGGAAAATGCAGCGAGCAATGATTGGGGTCAGGCCGTGGCTAATGATTGGAGTCAGGCTGTGAGCAATGGCGGCTGGGACAATACAGCAAACAATGGTTGGGGCCAGCCTGCAGGTGACAGTTGGGGTGAGCAGACGCAGAATGGGTGGTTTCTGATGGAAGGAGAACAACGTGAAGAGATCTTAAGTGAATATGAGGATTCAAACGGAGTCGATGAGAAGGCGGCTGAGGAGCAAAAGGATGAGACACATAATTTTCCTGCGGAAGTGATTGAGCTAACTACTTCTAACTCGCGTTGGTAAGAAAGATGCATAGTGGTGATTTTAGTTAAAAGTATGGATTTAAAAACATGAGCTAGTTTTGCGGAACTGCACCATTATTTGATGAAATGGTATGGGGCCTGCGTGTAGGACACATTGTTGGTATATTGGATTAAGTTGCGAAATATGCAATGATTTTTGCAACGAAATCCACTTGCATGAGCGAAGATATAGGGCGTGGATACATGGTCAAAATGGGAAACGCTCCCAGGGGGGTTAAAAGGAGTTTCGCTACGTTCGTGAAAGGGGTTTGGATCCCAATAAAAGTATATTAACTCGCGTTATTGTTGAGGTACAATGGGAATATGGTTACTTAGATTGCCTGGCGTATTGAGTCGGAAAATATAAAAATCGTATCAAATCAAGTTGTAATGAAATGAGTTGTGCCCTACAGGATACCAGTCGCAGGAGTATTGAATACAATTCGCTAAACTGATATCCGCATCACACGGATAGATATACGTTAACTAGGGGCGGCCTTGCGGATATCACAGCTACCTTGCAAGACAGCCTTCAGGAACGGGATGCTACTGTGCAGTGAATTACCACGACAACCTGCCTCCCTAACCCCGGCCTCCATCTCCGACCCTCCCCCCTCCCCCGGCTTGAGAAAAAACGTGGAAAGGAAAAACATGTTCCGTGAAACCGAAAAAAGATCATCCATCCATCCATCCACTCTACTCCCACAACCTTCCCCATCCATCTTTTACCTAATAACCCCAAAATGGAAAAGACTCAATAGCCGATTCATTCGTCTCCCTCTACCCACCCAGCTTTAACCTCCGTTTGGCGTCGCATACGGTGTATTTCTCGGAGACACTTTGTCTTTCTCCTTTCCTTTCCTTCCCTTTCCTTTCCTTTTCTTCCCGCTCCTTTCCTTTTCTTCCCGCGGCTTCATTTCATGACGACGGACCGCTCGCTCGCTCAGGTTAACGTCAGGTTTCGGCGCGGGGTTCCTGTTTTGTCGTGACCTCCGGTCGCTATGGTTCCCCACAAGTGCGGGGTATGCTATTGTATGCCATGTTATGCTATGGGTTTGGTGGGATGGGTGTGCGTGTGTGCGTGCGAGAGATGAGGGGTGAGGTGTGTATGCATGTTGTGTGGGTGTAGGGATGGGAGCGAGAAGGACCGACTGCGTTGGGAGGGAGAGGTAGGTGGCATGTGGTTTTAGGGGTTGTTGGGAAGGGCATGCTTTCTGGGCCATTTCCGGAGTTGGGTGATGGCTGCAGGAGAGAGAGAGAGAGAAGGAGGGGGGGGGGGGGGGGTAGGGAGAAAGAGATATTTTAGTTTGGCTCTTGCGTTTTTCCCTTTTCATCTTTGGATTGATGTGCCGGCTTGGCGTGGGTGGTTTTGACGATGCATGCATGCATGCATGCTTGATTTTCTGTGGATTTCGCGCAGCTTCTTGCCGTATCCAGTAACCGCCGGTGCGGATTCTGCAAGTCAGATTGCGATATCTATCTACATGCGCCGAATCCGAGCCGAGGATGATCTCCACGAACTCTCCCCTGACAGTAGCTGCTTAAGCTCTTTTTTTTTCTCTTGAGTGCTGAGGGTTAGTAAGTGCAAAGTGGCATTAGAGGTGTCGTGACTAGACTATACGCGTTGAGGGAATCGTTTTTCAATGCATTCGTGTATTAGTCTTTGCGTCCTACCAATGCGAATATTGCCGTCGGCGCCTTGGCATTGGTATAATGCGCGGTGTTATTGTACAGCTCAATAATGTTGGCTAAACTGCCATGATGATGATGATTATGATGCGGCTTTTGCTTCATCTAGTTGGGGATAATTGTACAGCCTATATGCATGATATAAGATATGAAGGACCAAGTAGTTCCTGTCCCATGGTATATAAAGAGAGAGAGGGGGGAGACTGCTCAAGTGTCTGCCACATTCTGCTTATCCAGTATTCTTCTGTCTTTCTATGATATTTGCGCCATGAAGTCTACCACTCTTCTCATGGCCATTGGCCTACTCAGTTCAGTCAACGGACATGGCTACTTGACTATTCCCTCAAGCCGAACCAGTCTCGGCCACTCGGTATCCTCACTTTTTAATCCCCTCTCCCTCCTATACAGAAACTTCTGCTAATCCATCTCCCTTCATCTCCAGGTCGGAATCGACACCTGTCCCGAATGCACCATCCTCGAACCCGTAACCTCCTGGCCGGACCTCGACGCCGCACCTGTCTCACGCTCCGGCCCCTGTGGCTACAACGCCCGCGTCAGCGTCGACTACAACTACCCATCCACGAACTGGGGCCTCAGCCCCGTCGCAACCTACACCGCCGGACAAATCGTCACTGTGCAATGGTGCGTCGACCACAACGGCGACCACGGCGGCATGTTCAGCTACCGGATCTGCGAAGACCCCGCACTAACCGCACCGCTGATAACCCCCGGCCACATCCCCACCGACGCCGAGAAGCAAGCCGCCGAGGATTGTTTCGAAGCCGGGATTCTGCCCTGCACGGATGTCGACGGTGCGGTTTGTGGATACAACCCTGATTGCGTCGCGGGGCAACCGTGCTATCGGAATGATTGGTTTACATGCAATGGCTTCAACGGCGGGGACCAGACGAAGTGCCAGGGTGTGGATAATTCCGCGCTCGGGGCGTGCTATACGTCGATTGCGGGGGGATATACCGTGACGAAGAAGGTCAAGATGCCGAATTATGTGTCGAATCATACGCTGTTGAGTCTGAAGTGGAATTCGTTCCAGACGGGGCAGATCTATATTACGTGTGCCGATATTGCGATTTCGGGGTCCGGGTCCGGGTCGACCACTACCTCAAAGGTTTCTACTACTACGACATCGAAAGTTTCCACTACTTCCACTTCTTCGAAGGTTTCGACCACGACGACGACATCGGCGACGGCTTGTACGCAGGCTGCGACGGTGGCGGTGACGTTTAATGAGCTGGCGACGACGGTGGTGGGGCAGACGATCAAGATTGCGGGGTCGACGGACGAGTTGGGGAACTGGGATACGAGTAAGGCGGTGGCGTTGAGTGCGGATCAGTATACGAGTGCGAATCCGCTTTGGAGGGGGACGGTGAACTTGAAGGTCGGGACGGTAGTGCAGTATAAGTTTTTGAGGGTGGAGAGTTCGGGGAGTGTGGCGGTGAGTTTGTTGGTTTCTTCATTGATAATCTATTCCCTTTCTTTAGGATTTGGTTTTGGAATGGGCACGGAGGGGAAAGGGGAGGGAAGGAAGGCTTGGGGACTTGTGGAGAGGAAAGAGGGGGGTTTATAAGAGTGCTGGAGGTGATATAAAGGTGTTAATGGAGGAGGATATTACACTGGCGTGATATGGTATATCGAGATACAGGTACTAACAATTTTTTCTACAGTGGGAGAGCGACCCCAACCGCGTATACACCGTACCGGCAGCGTGTGCGACCGCTGCGACGGCGACAATTGGAACTACTACCTGGCGCTAGGACATGCAGGAGATGGATAGGTTGGAGCTTCGATATTGTGGCACACAATGAAAGGAAACAAAGGGGGGGCCGAGTGAAGAAGATATTGGGATCTTCTCCGCAACAAAAGGCATTTTGAGCTCCTATTTGCGCCAGCTCCCAAGCCTCTTTTTTCTGTTTCTCTATCCCTCTCTTCGTTTCTCTCTCGGAAACACAAGATGACTTCACTTGGAAATCCTTCTATCTTAACAAGCGCAACAAAGCTCTCTCCAGCAAATTATCTGACCTTGAAATCCCTCTCTCGTCAACCCCTCAAAAATCCTGTAAGTAATATACAATTAAGTTAAGGAATGCAAGTTACAGTAACAATCCTCCGATAATTTTTCTTTCCTCAAGACCGACCCAACTATCCAACAAACAAAATTTACGGTACACATCATGACCTCAAATCCACCCCCTAAGAAGGCGGGTAATAATCCCATATCCCATATCCCATATCCCGTATCCCATTCCCACGGGTCCGCGCTCGGATACTGTAAGATTGCCCATCCGTGCCATCCCATATACCCCCGGATACCCCGGATACCCCCGGATACCCCACATTTTCGCATCCACATACATCATCATCAAAACACTGCACGCATACATCATACATAACCCAGCCCAGCCCAGCCCAGTCCAGCCCAGCCCAGCTCTCCACTTACCTTACTTCTCCCCCAAGGAAAAAGAAAGAAAGAAAAGCCTCTTCATTCACCCACCCACTCACCCACCCATTCGTTCGTTCATTCAATCATTCATTCATCTAGCAGTCTACTTACCTCCACTTTTCCCCCGCTCACTCACTCACTCACTCACTCACTCACTCACCCGCAACCCTACCTCCTCATCACACCGCATACATTCCCTCCTTCCCTTCTTCCTTCCTTCCTCCCTCCCTTCCTTCCTTCCCTCCTTCCTTCCTTTCTTTCATTCCCCATCACCTCCCCCTACCTACCTCCACACACACACACACACACACATAACCGTAACTCAACGCAATATTCCCCGGCAGCACAGCACAGCACAGCACAGCACAGCACAGCACAGCACTCCATCTCCATCTCCATCTCCATCTCCATCTCCATATCCACACGGCACTGCACGGCACTGCACTGTAGCTAGCTAGCTAGCCAGCCAGCCGGTACCTTACATACATACATACATACATACATACATACATACATACCGCATCCAGCTATCCATTCATCCATTCATTCCCCATCTAAGCATGCAATGCAATGCAATGCAGCCAGCCATGCGATTGATTGATTGATTGATTGATTGATTCAACTCCCCAGCTACCTATCCCAACCAAAAAGTGCAGTGAGTGCGACGAGCATTACCATCTATCTAGCATCATACACCAACAACAGGCCAACCAACCCACGAGTCATTCATTACCCTTCCCCTCTCCCTCTTTCCCCGCTCTTCTCTCTGTCTAGTACAGTACAGTCATTGATTGATTGATCCCATCACATCACATCACGTCACGTCACGTCATGTCACATTACAGCAACCAAAGCATACACATATATATATATACAAGTAAAAACACACACACGCACGCACGCACATTTCCAAATCTATTCATCATTCATCAGGGGGCAGAGTCGATATTGTAATACATAATATAACACAATATATAATGTAAACTAGACCTATTCCCCCAATCAAAACATCTCCAAAGAATAAAGAACAAGAAACTGGGTATATATACTCCATCCATCCGTATCCGATATCATAACCATAAGCACGAGAGCATCCCAACCTATCTCATGCTCATCCCCATCCCCATTCCATCTCATCTCATCTCATCCCATCTCACATGTCCCTATTCATATTCATAGTCATATTCATGTCCATATCCATATATCGCATCCATCCATCCGTGGTCCACCCAAAAAAATACCAAAAATAAAGAAAAATCATCTTCCATCCCCCAATGAACAATAGACCCCTTTTATCTCGTATCATCTCATTTTTCATCTTTCATCTCATCTTTAAACCCCCAATTCATTAACCATGCACCCCCAAGATCCTTTTGAGCTCAAATATCCACTCATGCATTAATATTAACACCTTGAAAAGAAAAAAGATATGACAATGAGAAGAAGAGATTTATATCCCTCCCAAAGCACCATGTCCATCCCATATGATCCCCAAATAGGGCCTAGGAAAAAAAATTTCCGCCAATGTTGAAAAGATCTCTCGTGGTTGAAGTCGGACAAAAATCATTCCATACGTGTGAAAAATGTATAAATATGCCCCCAAAAGAACAATCCACGAGTGAAATTTCCGAAATTATCTTTACTCATGAACCGATTCCAGACCAACATTCTGCGAGACCTTGATTTCCGGCCACGGAATAGGAGGCATTGGGGCGAATCGTGCTCCTCTAATCTCCCCTAATTTTTTTCGTTCCAGTTCTTCGACAATGTTCCATCTTCGTACAAGTCGAACCTTTCGTTCCGTGAATAGTCTGATGAAAGCTTCTTCCTCCGTAGAATGTACCTCGTCCAAAGCTTCTAATTCTTCATTTTGTTTAGCGGTCAACCTGTCAAGTTCCTCTGCTTGTCGAACATTCAGATTCTCCATTTGTTTTGCTTGTTTATCTCTCATAACGTTGATCTTAGCTTGGTGAAGTCGTTCCAAATCGTCACGGATGTTGTACTGCTGCCCTAATTCCCGGAGATCCTTCTCGGTGACAACTCGTTGCGCGGCACCTGCTTGTCGTCCAAGTCCATTGCAATATGCTTCCATATGTTTGAGACGAATCTGAACACTCCTTTCACTCTGTTTAAGCGTTGCCCGTAATTCCATCTCTGCGCCAACTTGTCTATCTTCAAGATATGCCGCAGTCCGTTGATGGCGCTCCTTCATCTTCGTCGTGAGATCTGCATATCGCCCCAAAACATCAATCTTAGCCTGACTGTGCCGAGTCCACATAATACACTTCATCTCACACTCGAAGGTGCAGAAGCGATCTCGTTCGTTGATTTGACGTGCCCTCAGTTTATTCAAGGTTATACTTTCTAGAGTTCGTGTCTCGGCCGCTATCCTCTCCTCTGCTTCTGCCTTTTCCACTGCCTCCCTAGCTTTCTTCGCTTTCTCTTCCTCCGCAATACGTTGTTCCTCCTCGAGACGTCGACGTTCAAGTACTTCATCACCATTACAATAATTTGGGCACCCGACCACCGGATCCCAAACAGCACCACAAATGTAACAGAACTGCGCTTTGCATCGACAAGTGATGTGGGTGCAACCCTGAGCAAGTTCTACCAATGTGCGACATTTATAGCAGCGACGCCATCCAGCAACCTTAGCCATTTTAAGTACAGCATCCAATTCCAAATCTGCAGGACAATCTTGTCCCACAGGATGCGCTGCACGCTTACATGTCGAGCAAGCCTTGGTTTGGCAAGTCCGGCACTCAACCTCGAATGGAAATTTGGGGTCGCAGTGGGAAATGAACTCGCCACAAGCATTGTTTGGACAGAAGATTCGCGATTCCCAAGGCGTACTAAACTGCAGGACACTCTTCATGAATGCACTTTGTTCTTCTCTGTTTAATACAGACTTTATTATGGGACCTGGTATCGGTTGACTGCAACATCGCGGAGGCATTTTCGATTCTTCCGTACAGGCTTGAGTGATAATAACATGAAGGCATGTTTCGCAGTAATTATGAGCGCAAGGAAGTTTACGCATAGCGGTAGGGACCTTGAAGTCTTCTCGACAGCAGATACAAGAACTGCGATGAAAAAAAAAATCAGTTAACTCCAAAAAATCAAAAGAAGTATGCCTTACATCACTTGTCCCCCAGAAGCCCTGTTTGTCCTTGCGAAAATCTTCTTCCTCAGCCTATTTTTGAAACTTGCATACGACCGTTTTGTCGATACGGAGAAGAGGGACGCCGCTGGTTCGGAAGGAGGGATTGCAGGTACTGCAGGTACTGGAGGTACCGTTTTGGCATTTTGTTCACCGATCTGCTCCAAGTATTTTTCGTAATCATAAAAAGACAAACTCCTCCTCGAGGTTAACCTTTTTCCGCAGACGGGTTTTGTTGAAGAATTTTCCAAATTCTCCGTCGACGATGCTGATGTTAAACCAGTCGAACTACTATTCTGCGAGACCGACGAGGCTGTACGGGTATGGTCCGAATCGGCGACAGCGGAGTCGGAGAATGAAGTCTCGGTTGAATCTTGGAGAATGGCGGTAGGTTCCGTTAGGGAGATTCCCAACGTCTCCGCCTCTTTGTTAAGTCGTTCGTCCAAGAGCGTTTCCGTCTGTCCCTTTCCTTCCAGTTGTAAGACCTCGCGGTTGTATTCATCTTCACTAAATTCGGCGGGTCGTACAGCGTCATTGTGTTGCATGTCAACATGAGACCTAATGCGCGAGGCTGGTAACATGTTGAGAAGGCCGGATTGTGTATCAGAACGACGGTAACTTTTGATCTTGCTGTCGACATTCATACATAATGAGATTTTGGTTGTATACCACTCCAGAGAGAAGGAGACGCCGGTAGATGTGAGGGATGGGTGAAGAGTGCTGGGTTAATGGGTTGATGGGTTGGTAGGTTGATGGATGGGACGGGATTAGTGTATAGTACGACACCGCAGTGGGGTATAGAGGTAAGGGTTATGGGTATGGGTATGGCAAAGTCTTGTGAACAAGGATCAGCGATCGATCAGCAAGGGAAAGACAATTGATGAAAAAGATAAAAAAGATAAAAACGATGAATCGGAGAATTCCAAGGAGAATTGGTGTTTCAAGTGAGTTGGGTGAAGAAGTGGGCGAGTGAGCGAACGAATATAGGCAGAACACACAGCGCAACCCACCCACCACAAACACACACGCGCGCACACACAACGCACACTTCGATTGACCTGTCCTGTATGTCCCGTCCTGTATGTCCCGGACCGAAGAAGGAAGGTATACGAAGTAAACAAATCGGAGGATTGGGAGGTGAAATTTGAGATAGTAGGAAGAGAGGAGAGAAGAGAGAGGAGAGAAGAGAGAGGAGAGAAGAGAGAGGAGAGAGGAGAGAGGAGAGAGGAGAGAGGAGAGAGGAGAGAGGAGAGAGGGGAGAGAAGAGAGAAGAGAGAAGAGAGAAAGAAGGGAGAAGGGAGAAGAGAGGAGGGAGAAGAGAGGGAGAAGAGAGGGAGAAGAGAGGAGAGAGCAGAGAGCAGAGAGCAGAGAGCAGAGAGAAGAGAGCAGAGAGCAGAGAGCAGAGAGCAGAGAGCAGAGAGAAGAGAGCAGAGAGTAGGAAAGAGTCTTTTCCGATCAAGATGCGGTGCGTGCCAGTGAATCCATCCGTTACGAGTAGCAACAAGTAGGTTCAAGCAAACGGTGAAGGACAGCAAAAGTAAGGCAAAAAAGAGGAGCGCAGTATGGGTGCTTTGGGTACATGTACTTGGGAAGGAAAGGCGAAAAAGATTGTCGCGGAAAAGAAGAGGCGTCGCGGACGGAAGTACAGTGCGGCAACAAGGCAAGGCAAGCAAGAGCGAGCGACAGCGAAAGATTTCCGAGGCTGTAGAAGTACGGAGTCAGTACTGCTACGACGGAGTAAGTACTGCTAGGCCAAGTTAACCGTTCGTTATTTGCTCCTTTGGTTGCTTCCTGGGTCGATGGCGAAGTAACAAGCAACAACAATCACCAATCCCGGAAACTGATCAACATTGCACAGTTCCACGGTTCCACTTTCCACACTTTCCACAGCTCCAGTCCTGCAAGTCAAGCACGCAAACCCAAGCAGTCTCGGCAGTCTCTCTTTCCTGGTGGCGCTGTGCGTGCATCGAGCGGAGGAGGAAGGACACAACCTAGTTCCATCCAAAATACGACATGACATGACAGCGACAGTAATTCAAGCTTTCGACCGTTCATCGCCGTCGGCAGGCAGGTCGGCTATTAGAGCAAACTCAATTCACCGGAGATACACACACATACACAACCCAATGCCGTTTTGGGTGCGCATCGCGAGCCATTTCTCGTTTGTCCTGTCACTTTGGACCAGATCTGGCCCGTTATCTATCGTCGGCCGTCCTGCCCGACAATAATGCAGTCAATCAGTCAATCAATCGATCAATCAATCAATCAATCAATCAATCTGACAATAATGCAATCAATTAATCAATCAACCAATCTGACAATAATCAATCAATCAATACCACCCACATGTACCCAAACCCAAATCCAGTCCTACTCTATATCCCAATCTGTCTACCATCTACATCTACCATCCACCATCTACTCTCCACGAAACACTCAACCCCCCAAAAATAAAATAAAATCTCCCATCTCCTCGGAGCCAGGCCAGGCCAGTCTCCACCTACCCACCCCTCCCCTTCCGCCGTCGCGCGCCGCCCAGGAAATCCAAATCACTTACTTTGCACTATCTTGCCTCCCATTCCCAATTCCCACTCCCGTTCCCATTCCCGTTCCCATTCCCGTTCCCATTCCCGTTCCCATTCCCGTTCCCATTCCCGTTTCCATTCCCATTCCCGTTTCCATTCCCATTCCCATTCCCATTCTCATTCCCATTCCCATTCTCATTCCCATTCCCATTCCCATTCCGCGGATCCCGCATATCCCGACCTAAAAAGCCATTCAAATACTAGTATTTTCAGCCCAACACTCCATCCAAGCCTCGATTCGTTTCGTTTCGTTTCAAAATGTCTAACCCCTCCAGTCCAGTCTCATGTCTTGGCTGGGAAGGATAACCCAAGTTAACTCACTCGCTATATAAAGTAACAATTACTCATCCATGACCCTCCCTGACGCCATCCTATCCATCGTCCGTGTGTAGAGTAGGCAAGCATTCATTCTACTTATGTATAACTATACTTATGTATAACTATACTGTACTGCACGATGATGATGATGACGATGATGAAAAAAAAAGAAGGATATGAAACAGAATCATGCAGGGTCCGTATCTCATCGTCCTACTGGCTATTATGTACTACTATAGGATTATTATTGATTGTTATTGTCACTTGACCCGTGAAACACCGTAGTTGTACTTTGTTTGTTTCTGATAAGTTACCATATTTTCTATTTTCTTCCCCATTGATTAACTATTTCCTGAGCACAAGTTTTTCCCCCCGACCCTGAGTGTGCGGGTGACTGATTTGCATCAAGTACCCAACAACAAACAGTTTGTAGATCATACATACATACAGTACAGTGCTGTACATACATACATACACATCCAGCATAGCATAAACGTTTATTTCGACGATCCTTGCATATATAATAACTATAACTATTACCCCACCCCATCCATCCCATCTGTTCTGTTCTGGGCTCCCTCCCCCAAATATAAATCAAGCAAACAACTACCTACCTCCGTAAGCAAGCACCTGATCTCATCTCATCGCATTCATTGTCTGTTTCCACTTACCTACCCTCCCAGCCAAGCCCAACCCAACCGTAGCTATAAGACAGAGACGGAGATGCAGACGGGAAGATATATACATACATATACATACATACATACATATACACACAAAAAATAAAAAAAGCCAAGTAAGTAACCCAAGTAACTTGCAAAATGCGAAACGTGAAACGCGAAACGCGGATAGTTAGTTATGCATCAGTCGTTTCACGTTTTGCGTTTTGTTTTGTTGCCCATCTATAAGATAACTTGGCACGCTTGGGTGGATGTGGATGTGGATGTGGATTTAAGTAAGTATAATAATAATACAAACAACTAAGTAAGTCTGCGAGGTAACTTAACTTAAACAATGTATGTCTTGTTTTTTTTTTTGGTGCGGAATGTTCTTTTGGATGTATACATACATACATACATACAGCTGACAGCAATCTTCTGCATCACTCTCTCTCACTCTCTCTGCATATGGGTGGATCCGTATCTATCTTTGTTGTTGTCATATATATGTATATACATTTCCATTCTCATCCTCGTTCTCGTTCTCATATTCTCCAACATCTAGGTCCACCCCGCCTCACGAAAGGTCTCCTCTTCATACTCAAGTCTTCGTAGATACAATGAGGAAATGTGTCTATTGTACATCTTTACATCTTGGCCATTCTCTAATGCTACAATCCATCCTATCCCATCCCACCCCAGCTAGCGCCAGCATAAAATGATAATACAATATCTAAGCATTCCCCTCCCCAACTCTCCAGGCCCTCAGCGGCAACGCCTGTAACTTCAGCGCCGCCGGCTTAATATAACCCCAGAACGTGACCGCACCAATAATGATACAGACGATATTCATAACATAATACCCATCGCGCTCAATATCGCAGATGCCGCCTCCAGCAAGACAACGATCTTTCTCCGCCGCCATTGCGCACGAGAAGGAAGAAGTGACGAGGGGACCTTTGAGGTTCGGAGAGAGTTTGTAGTCGGATGCTGGCGGAAGACACGTCGCAACGGTAAAGGCATCGACGAGTTTGAGCACGAAGAAACGGGGGAAGGTACCGCCGAGGTTGGATACGCTGGTTTTTTGTTAGTATGACATACGTGGCTAGAAGGAGATAGGATAGAATAAAATAAAATAACAAGGGGGGTTTACTTACGTAGCGAGTAAAGTCATATAAGTTCCCCCAATCACCGGATCCGCAATTCGAGCATGGAAGGCCGACACTGCCACAAACATGACTGTGTTGGTGAAGGTTGAGAAAATGTGTTCCGCGATGACAACAAGCAAATACCATGTGTCGACGCCGTTGGAGGGGAACATTATGACCGTGATCTGGGCAATCACAGCAGCGACCAAGCGGCCTACAAATCCCCAACACCAGAGACGCATGGGTGTATATGTTGTCGACCATTTCCCAGCATAATAACCAAGACCTATCTCGAAGGGAAAGTCAATTAGAACCGTCAACGCCATATCTTCCTGACTAAATCCCTTGTCAATCAACTTAAGATTTGTGACGGCATCGTTGGCTTGGAAGCCAATTTTCGCTATTAGATGGATGATGATGATCGTCTGAATGTTCTTAAGCTTTAGAACTCGCCACATGACTTTATAGACGTCCCAAATCCCATCCTCATTCTTAGTCTTCTCTTCGCGCTTCAAGAGCGCAAGTCCAATGGTCACAATGATATATGTCCAGCCCCAGAATGTCAGATAGCCTCCCAGCGTCATCACACCTTCGTCGAGAGGCGTCTTACGGAACCATTTGTTGGCGAAATCCGGCGCGTTGAATGCTAGGAAGACAGTGAAGGACATGAATTGTCCAGCGGTCAAACCAACAGTTTGCGCGGTTGATGCATAGGATATGTTTCCCGGTGTTAATAAGGTAAGGGCCCAACCATCAACAGCGATATCTTGCGTGGCGCACATAAACACCAAGAAGAACCACCACCCAGTGAACCCCCAAATACCAGCTCCCTCATTTTCTCCAGCCTTTGTCATCATTTCTTTAATATTCGACCCAAGCCATATCATTCCAAAACCAGACAACATCTGAATTGGCATTATCCAACTTTTCCTCCTTCCCACCTTGGGACTCCATATCGCATCCACTACAGGACTCCATAACAGCTTCAACGAATATGGATACGAGGCCAAACTGAAGACTCCGAGCGCACTGTACGACATGTGTGGCTTCAGCAGAAAAGGAACCGAGCCCGTCGCCAAACCCATAGGAACACCCTGCAGGAAATATAACAGCACCAGAAGCCCGAAATTCCTCCTATCTGACATTGGTAATTGGAAAAATCCATGATTGTTCATCGTGGGCGTCTTCGGCACAGGATCATCTAAAGTAAAGGACTCGCGCGCCATCAAATTGGCCGTCACCAACGGCGAATCGAGATTGGCATTTTTGCGCCGATATTCGACATTATTGTTCATGCTTCCGTTCTGATGAAGAGCGTCTTCACCTCCCGTTGCAGAGGAGGAGCCCAGCGGCTCTAAGGTATTACCTCCTTTGCGAGATCGAGTACCCATAGAATCGGATTCGACACCCTCCTCGTCTTCGTCTGCCGAGTCGTGATCGCCTAGGAGATGCTTCGAATCTTCTGCCTCGGTTGCGTCGTTTGAGCGAGTGTGTGTGGATGTCTGTTTTCTATGGCGCTGAACGGTTGATGTGGATAAATCGTCTGGCTCTTGCGCGTATGGAAATTGAGGATCGTGATGCAGAGGCAGATGAGTATGGCGTGGATTGTCCGATGCAGAGTGAGGTGTTATAGAAGGGAGTGTGTCACCCAGTGGTGTAGGCATATATAATGATTGGAGTTGAGAAGACCTTTAGAGGACTTGTGTGCCTCTAAAGTGTTCTCTTCTCTGCAGCTTTAGTATTATTATTCTTCTTAGTGGGGGGGACAATCGTAGATCAGGCGCTACCTGCTGTACTTTACAGGCTTGCCTGCACGCCTGGAGCAAATAGAACTTCTCTCTTTAAATCGAAATGTGGCTTCTTCGGCAGAATTGCAGCGGATGCCGACAGGGACAAAGCCACTAAAGTTCGTATTGTAAGAGCCTCTTTTCTAGAATTGTCCGTCGAGATGCGATTGAAATGGTTGGAGCGTGGTTGTCACTGTGTTAAGTGTGCTGAAGTACTCTTTTGAAGGAAGTCCTGGCTGAGACAATTCATAGTCTGAAGTCAAGAATCACTACTGGTATGATTGACCAGAAACCTGCAAACTGCCTCCTGTCTTTGGCCTTGCAATCAATGCAGCTCTAAGTATTGCGATTTCAAGCCCCTGTCCGAGCTGCTGCGTCCTTTGTGCCGCGCCATGGCGCGTGAACTGAAACACCTCCACGGAACATAGTGAGCCCGACGCGACCCTGCTAATGGTAAACAAAATGATACGAAGCTCTCGATCACCGCCCATTTCAGGTCATGTAACTATGGATTTGTCGGAAGAGACAAGCCCAGAGGCTGCGGCTGGCATTGCATTGAACAATGAAATAAGTTCTCTCCAAGAGCAAAGTGAATATCTTCCATTCAGTGTTTTGTCGGTCGCGGTTAACATCAAATAGTCGCATCTTTGAAGGAGCAGCGTCGATTACAAACGGCGACGATTCTATCATCACAAGCTTCGAGATCAATACTATCGAATTTGAGAAAATCCACAACTCCCTCATCTACATCCACCTCTTCCCAACCTACAGCTCCCACAGATGCCGATCCCCTCATTGCAAATTCGGCCGCGCAAACAGCTCATAACCTCGAGAATCTTTACCGCGCATGTGCATCAATCACTTCGTTCCGTATTCAAGATCCCGACCCAAATGCTGTAGACGGTGGACATGTTCTTGGGCTTCGCATCGATGTCGGTACTACGGGAAAATTCATTCGGCCTTATTATATCATGTTGAATAAACCATATCCGAAATCAACGGCTCTAAGAATACATCGCCATACGGTTCCCCCGTGTATTCCTTTGGGAAGTCTTGCAGCCAAGTATTTACCGTCGCCGAAAATTGTCGACGACGTTGTCAAGGAGAAGCAACAAGATTTAACGACATTTGTGCGGAGACTGCGAAGAGAAATTACAGGATATCATTTGCGCATCTCAACGATCAAGCATCTACGGAAAGCATTCTCCTTAGATGAACCAGTAGGAGGAAAGGGGAAAAGCAAGGAACCTGTGATAGCAGATGTTAGTGCTGCAGATGCCGAGGCAAAGCAGATTAGAATAGAGTGGGTGGATGGATCAATTGGGAGATGTGTGGTTGGAATCAAAGGGGAAGTGACGAAGTGTGTGATAGTTGGGGAAGACGGAAGAGATAGAGAGACGGAGAGGAGGATTTTGGGTGGCGATCGAAGAATGGAAGGGATTGCTGAGAGGTTGCTGGAGGGGGTCTATTGAAACACAGCCTATGGTGGCCAGAGTTAGGGTCTTGAATATGGGATATGCCCTCTGGAGTATGGAGACATGTTTGTAATTCCTTGCTTCCTCCCGTTGGTTCTGGTCCGCATGTACGAGTGCTCCTCCTTCATGATAGTCGTCCGCACCAGATACGAGGGCGCGGGTTGACCTATACTTCATCCACAAATTCGTTGAAGGAATCATCTACATCCTTACATGTCCGGACCGAGACCTACAGAACTCCTTATTGTATGTCGAATAGTGGATGCGTGGCTTCGATTGAATGCTTGCCAGCCTCCGCTCTTTTCATTTTGATTTTTTGGAAGAAATAGGCCGTAGCTGATCGATATTCGAACTGCCATCACGGTCCACATTTGTACATATGGATCAAGTTGTTCGAACGTGGCATAGTGCCGTTCGTTCTTTGTTTCAACTCTCTGCCTCAGCGTGATAATCCTAGCACATTATCCGCGATGCATGAGGATTTTTGTCACAAACCACACTCTCCGTCCGGGTAGACGCGAGGATTAAAAGTCGCCCTTCGCCAGACGGCATCGAGATAAATTTAGGAGCAGGTTAGGCATCATGATCTCCACACTACAGAATGCCTTTGCGGCGGTGTGAATGTCAAGTGGTAGAGATGGGGGAGATGGAGATGGGGAATTGGACAGCCCCTCCATGGCTTTGGGGCGGCGTTTAAAATCCAGGTCTAGATCATCAATTCTTGAACACAATCTCACAATCTCACAAACACCGTACGTCGTAACAACCGTCCTCACCGTTACTAAAATTTGCGATTTTGTACTCGGAATACCAAACACAGCTTTCAATCTTCGACTTATTGTTTTGCTCTTCTCATCAATTCATGAGTGCAGACACTGCGAAAAAATGGGATTCCACGGAAGGCTCCCATTTGTAGCGCGCGGATACAATGCGGATTCGAGATCCACCATCCCCAATCCATGCGGATTGCTCCAAACCCAACATCGCTAGATCGATCTTTTAAGGTTATATTGGCAGGCGGAATCTGGCATGCATTAACCGTCGAGCTCGTCTATGATTCTCTTAACCTCATTTTCATCCCCTGGCGTTTACACGTACTTGAGATCCCATCTACTTGGAAGTCCACAGCAGTGCTCTGGCCAATGTCTTTAGGTACCCTCAAGATAGCGGACGCCAGTAAGAGAATGGAAGGAGGTTGGTTTTCCCGAATTCTCTTCGCCCCCCCTCGCCCCCCCGGCCTACACCAAGTGGATGATGAGGTCCACTAAAGCTTTCATTTTGGATTCCCCATCCAAATCCAATGTCATATCAATCACATCCTGAAGCCACGTGAGCTCTGAACAAACGATGATCTGTGTTTTGTTTACGTTCCACTCTTGACGTCGTTGATCGGCTCGACTACTTCTGTCCTACGCGCCTGATTAACGTCCCTCATTCGTCAACTCGGGTAAGTGCCGTGGTTTGGAGCCGCCAATCTGTTTCAGAGAATACGGATGGTGCTTTCTGGAACTCGCTAATGAGACGCTTCACAAGATCTTATTATGTCGATCCATTGCTATCGTCAGATCTCTCATAATATCTTAAGGTTCTCTCTGACATGACTCCTACCTGTCTTTGCATACAAAGTGTTTCTTACCTTACACCTTGAACGCAGTGCAGCGCAGCTTATCCAAATGGCTCTAAGCTATGCTGCCTCGACTGCTGCTCCATTGACAACGTCGTTTCCGGGCGCAAGTATACAGACAGGTTCCGGTACAACAACGTCATGGCTTCCTCTCACAACAGCATGGACTGCGAATGCAGCATGTTCAACACAAGTATACGCTCAAGAAAACCATGCAGCTATTCTATTCGATCCTTTCTATCAAACAGTGGTTGATCCAGGCGCAGCTTCAGAGCCATGTCTCCCACCAGAAGCCACTGCCTGGTGGAACCAAGCAACCGACTCACCAATCTCTCTCGGTCCTACATTCTCCTGCCCTGCAGCCTACTCTGCCGTCGAAACGATCGTCAGGAACACTGCGACTCAAGAAATCCTTTGCTGTCCATCGTGAGTACTTCCTTTTCATAGTCTAGCTACCACACTTCTCTCTTCGTCCACTAAACCAATATCCAGCAATTTTGGTCTTCACGTCCCAATGACAGATCATGTTAAAGGTGCTTTCCCGACCCAATGCACATCCATGATGAGCAGCGGTGACTCATACGTCTACATGACCTCTGCCTCCGGCACATGGGGTCCATACACGAACAAAATCACCGGACCGTACACCGTTTACGCAGTCCACATCAACGGGTATAACATTCAAGCCGACCCAACCAGTACGTCGGCTGCAGGTCCATCTAAAGCTCCCACATCGCAGCGCTCAACACCTAATTCTAATTCTAATTCCCCTGCTCCCATCGTCTCCGCCATCAAAGCCGCCGCTATCGCCTTCACCTCCTTCGTCGCTCTCGGTCTTCTTATCTTCTCATCTTTCCTTCTACACAGACATCTCCGGAGCAAACGCAAACGCCAGCAGACCGGAAACCCATCCGCGAATTACGAAATCGATGAGGCGAAACCTGCTTCGCCATCTTCAACCATATCTCCATCCATGTCACCGTCTTCATCCCGATCTCCCACTCCTCCTCCTCCTATTCCACCACCACCACCACCACCACAACCACCTTCACCACCACCTCCACCACGACCTATTCCCCGAATTGAGATCCATGGCATCTACGACTGGAATCAAATTCACAACCCTTTCCATCCTCTCCCCCCACCAGGCGAGTTCTACGGCCCAGAGGTGTTCAGGGGAGAGCTTTACGGTAGTGGGGCGAGGGGATCAACGCAGAGGAATACGATGGTGCATGAGATTGGGGCGGGGAACGGCGCGAGGGACAGTTGGGATGAGAGGATGAAGGCATGGATGAGGTGGAAGGAGAGGGAGTTGTGGATGCATTAATTCGAAATCTTTTAATTTCTTTTTTTTTTCTCTCTTTCTTTTGTTTTATATTTTAAAGGGGGTCATTATCGCGATATGTAGAAACAGTGATTGAAAGGGATTTATGTTCTGTGGTTTGACCCAGTACGGAGGAAAGGAAAGCAATAGAGGGGTGAAAAGGAAAAGGCAGAGTAGAGGGAACAACAGCAGGGTGATTGGAAAAGCGAATTGCTGCTTGATGCATATTATATCCGTTCTGTATATTTAGGATTCTTTTTCTTTTCTTTCTTGCGTTTTAGGCATTGTAATGCGAGGTATGGAGGAGTATGGGTGGGTGGGTGTATATAGATTGATATCCCGGACGTCGGTAGTTTTTATGCGCGTACATGGCAGGAGGAGCATGGCTGGATTAGATTAGAGGAAAGAGATGTTTTGGGAGTTGAGAAAGGTATATCTAGATATTTATTATATAAGAATCTCAAATATAGATTGCCAATTATCAAAACCGAGGCCAGGGGATTGAACATCTTTGCATTTCGCGTTGTTTTGTTTGACTGATGAAACGGTCTATCTATCATAGATCTAACCTTTCGCTCGCTGTGCCCTCTACTCGCGAATTCTTTCAACTTCTACTACAGTATGAGCGTGCGTAGTAATGTTGACCTCGACCCCTAGGCATCTATCTAGACTTGCAATACACTTCAACCCACCACAACCAAACCCTTCACTTAGATACCACCGAGCATCAATCCCGCTCCCAGTACGCCACTCCATAATCCACCCCATCCATTCTTCCTCGCTCCCGCAGCTGAGCTACTCGTCGCCGCCGCACCAGAACTCGCACTAGTGGCTGTCCTACCCCCTGTACCCGACACATCAGATCTCAGCTCTGTCGTTGAGATTTTACTCGGCGTAGTACTGCTCGTGGAAGTGGAAGGAGAAGGAGAAGTAGAAGAGAGGGAAACCAAAGCAGTAGAAGGAAGAGTCATGATACTAGTTGTGTGGCTGGAGATATTTGCGGGGAGGGTGGCGGTTGGGTTTGAGGGGGTGAGGGGGGTTAGGAGAGGGGTTGTAGCGGGGGTAGGGATTATGGTGGTGAGGGCAGTGGGAGCAGTGGGGAGGATGGAGAGCGTGGAGAGTAAGGGGTTGTAGCCGGGATAGGATTTTAGGGTGGTGCTGGAGGAGGAGGTGGTGGTGGAGTCGATGAGTGCGATGTCGATTGGACCTGGGGTTGGATGTTAGTAGAGATTTTGGGGGGAGTGGAAATGATGAAGAGCAAAAGGGGGGGAGGGGATTGAGGAAGGAAAGAGTAGTAGTGAGATGGGACTGGAAGAAACCAAGAAAAAAAGAACCGACTTATTGGAACATCGAAAATATCGATATCGTGCAGCTGTCCAACAGTGAGCTGATCCTGACGCTCTACATGAGCAGCGTAAGCGTAGATTGGAGCAACGATCAAGACGAAGAGGAAGGAGAGCATGATTCGCGATGAATTTGTGAGAAACATGGCTGCGTTTGTAGTAATACTTGCTTGTATCTCAATTTTTATGAAGAAGGAATATGTTTGAAAAAAAAAAATTTGGCTGTGAGATATTCTCGAGGTCAAGTTAATTGCAGGTAAGGAAGTAGGAGTGAGGCTGAATTAAAGATGATACCGTATTCACATCTCTGAATGCCACAGGCACTCGTATAATGAGTGGCGCAGGATGATAGGAAAATGAGCAATCTTAGCTGTCATACTGTACAGATTAAAGTGAATCATTTGGATTAGCACAAATGAAGATTTTTGGACGATATAATTATGATGAGTGAATTGCCGTTTGAGTGCGGATAATCGAAGTTCTGATGGCGGGTGCAAGGCAGGTGATCCGAATGACACTCCACAAGCTTCACTCTACACGGTATCTGAAAAATATTCAATTGGGCACCAGCGAGAAGTCTTGAATCTGCGATGAATATACTTGCTGTACACTAGCACAAAGACTAACCCACACATGAAGTAGATAGATAGGCGAGGTGATCTTTGCAGCATCCTACAAGAGATTATCATAATCATAACACAAAGTCCCTCCACGGATATTCATTACCGCTCCAACCGTGCTGTTCTCGTTGGCAGTACCTACATCAAGAACATACGCAAGAGTTGTGTTGCCAGCCACCTCATTATCATAATCAGCATAAACAAGAGGACCTGATATATCCGTGTATCTATATGGAAGTCTACGAGTCTGCCATGACCAGAAGACCCGATCGAGGTTCGTATGGTGCAAGAAAAATAATGGATCAGAAGGACTGACGTAGAGATCAGTTATGTGGCCAAACGACCCACCGATACTCCAGTGTCCGCCAGTATGGATGCTCGTGGACTGGAGATTCGGAGGCGTTACGGTTTTCTCATCACCGTCAAGCACATAGGTGAACCATCCATAATCCGTTTGATTCAGGGTGTGTTTAATGTGCGCTTCGTCGAGGAATTTGGTACCAATGAGCGGACTAAAATCACGGCGGAGACATACTGGACCTGCAGATCCGCTCAGGTCAGACCCAGGCCCAAGACGTAGAGTTATGTTCTTGAATGGGCCATCGGACACACAGCCTCCACCTGTTCGACCAGGTACTTCACCCAGTGGAGCTGAAGGTTGGTTCGGATCCGAAGCATTGTAAGGGATCCAAGGACCATTACCGCCAAAGCCGAGAGTGGTATCGAAGATTGCTGATTTGGCAAAGTCCGCCGTTGTCTTGACATCCAATGTCCAATCCCAGTAGGGCTGTGCTCCACTGTAACCACATTCTTCTCTTAAAACCTTTTCATAAGAGGCAACGAAGTATCGATGATAAGGAAGGAATTGTCCCTAAACAAGAACTCATCAGCATTGATCAGTGATATTTTCAGCATAAGGCATGATAATGAAAAGAAAAAAAGGAGACCCCTTACCACAAAGTGAATGGACTTCATGTGAATTGAATGAGCCGCAATGAAATCATCATATCTGCAGCCTGCCCCAGGGACAAGCGACTTTGAACTCTTTGGAGGAAGCGTAAACATGCATTGTACTGCAGCAATGTAGTTCTTTTTGTCTGATGTCGAGAGATCACGCCTATCATGCTGAGTCGTTAGTATCACTTCTGCACTTTATCCAAATCAATTGAATGATAGACGATTCTTAGGGGTAGAAGGAGAGCAATAATTACCATTCCTTTCGGATGATAGGATCGGTACATGTCTGTGATCCATAGGAGGCTGGATCCGGCAGAGGAGTAGCATTTATTGTGATATGACGATTGGAAAAGACCACAGCTACTAAGAGTATTGCTAGTACTCTAACGCTGGTGTTTCTTATATATCCTAACATTTTGCCAGTGGTGACGATACAATAAGAAGAACTGCATTACAATATTCATCGAGGAACTCCAACAATAAGAAGCAGCGTGTAGGTTTGATTGAATCTTCTAGTCGCATCGTTCTACTACACTTTCTAATACGGAGTCAGCACGTCTGTCTAAGAAGAAGTGTAATTCCCAGGCTTACTCCACTTGCACACGCAACCTCGCGCTATACTTGCAGAAGCACTGGTAGGATGCGTGAGCCGGTCCGCAATGGGGAAAGAGATCCGGAATGTTATTTCGCAGGTTGAGAAAGCAATAGGACGACGAGAGGGGTTAGCGGGGCGGCGCCTCGATCTCGGTAACCTTAAAATGAACATCAAAATACTGCAGCTAGAGATCTAAGACTTCTGAACGCCGATTGGTTTAAGAACAAACAAGTTATACGGCTCGTGAATATCGTACGCGTAGGATACTTGGGGAAAAGATCATATGACCCAGCCGATCGAGTACATCAACTGTGACTGTGCAGAAACTGCCGGCTACATTCTCACAAACTCAGACACACCCTCACCATCAACTCTCAATTGTCAATACAAGCATACGACACTTCATTATTTCAAGAAAAGTATGGGGAACATACTAGGTGTCATATGTCGTCCGTCGATTTTCAAAGTACCACTTCGCTAATATACATCGCTATCGCTCGACTTTACTCATTATCCATCTATCAATGACGACCACGGCTCCAAACTCCAATGCCAATTCTTATGTGTCCCAATGATGTTTAGTTATGCTCTGAATATGATCAAGCTTCAGTGGCCTTTCGACATTCCTCGTAATTTTCATATCTCGCTGCGTCGTCCAGGCCGGTACTTCGCTTTTGTCTTCGTTGCTTCTTGACGCGCATTTTTGCTCTGCCGGACTTCAACGCTTTCTTCGCTCGTCGATCCACCTAAAAAGCCCTTCATCAGCCTGCAACTGTTGAATTTCAAGACCATATACTTACTATTTCACGTATCTTCCGGTAGTACACTGACCTCTCGTTGCTCAAGTCGTCAGCCTGGACTTCGGCACGAACTTCGGCGCCGTCAGTAGCATGGTCTGTGGCATGGTCTTCCACATGGACTTCCGCAGGTTGAGAATCTTGGGAGGCCATGGTTTTGATAGATGTCGATGAGTGTCGATGTCTTATACGCTCTGAGCAGAGATCGAAACTGCTGACGATGGCTGGGTTGGCTCAGATTATGTCTGTAAAAATATGTATTGTGTTGAAAAGCCCTTTATGGTATATGATAGTCGTTGTTATAAATGATTGTTCTGGTTTATGCTTGAAAACTTCTTTTCTTACAGAGGAGGATGATACCATCGCAGTGAGGGAGACTCGTGCCTTCGTTACATGATACCGAACAGGAAGGTGCAGACTTCAGCAAGCCTTCCTTTTCGTGGGAAGTGCTCACAGTAAAAGAGCGTCAAAGGTTTGATATTCCTTCTTCATGGGGAAGCTCGCGCCGCAATAATAAACACGAGAACTCGTGAATTAGAAATTAAGACGGCAGGGTCCTTTTATCGCTCTGTTTTGTCTCCTTGATCTCTTCTTGCAATTTGTGCTACAGTTCATATGTCGAGTTGTGCAGGTTGAACATACATAAAAGCATCAGTGTAGCTGCGCATCCATCGCACCATGCGCAGTAGGAATGTTCCAGCAGAGGAAGACTACCTCATCGTTCCCCTCATCATAGCCATGAAATTATCAGTTCAATTATCTCGAAGCAAGGCGAATGAAGTTTCAATCTCCGAGAGTTTATATCCGAGACGGCTTTAATGTTGGAAATAACAACCAATTTTCGGCCGAACGGCCGTCTAGGACGTTGACTCTGCATACTTCTCCATTTTTCGTAGTGACACGCGCCCGTGTCGGCCGTATCCCCGCTTGCCCACCCCCCGTACTCAATGGCAAGATATTGTTAAGGAGCAGAAAAGTATATAATTCACACGAACTTCTCCTCAGCACTGCCCATCATCAAAGATTGAATATTGTATTCTTCCAAACTTCCAAACCTGAAAGTTTTACATCTTTCTCCTTTATTTCATAAAAAGAATTCATCATCTCGAATTTACAGAATATGTCTTCCCACATCAAGATCGACTCAAGCCTACCAGCTGATACAGTTTGGTTGAGTAAGTCTTTTCTGATTGTATCAGGATCCATAAACCGAATCTAACCACTCTCACAGTTACCGGCTGCTCCTCTGGAATTGGAAAGTCTCTCGTCCTCGAGATCCTCAACAATACCCATCACTCTATCATAGCAACTGCACGCAACACATCATCTCTCGCCTACATTCCCAAGTCCCCACGTGTTCTACAACTCGCTCTAGATGTCACCTCCGCATCCTCGATCGCAATGGCTCTTTCCACTGGTCTTTCCACTTTCAAACACATTGATGTTCTCGTCAACAATGCCGGCCATGTTATCATTGGCGATACTGAAACCATCCCCGATGATGCCGCCCGTAAGACTTTAGAGACGAACTTTTGGGGTCCTGTAAACCTCACCAAAGAAACCGTGAGGATATTCAGAGAAGTCAATGAACCAAGGGGTGGAATGATCGTGCAAGTTAGCAGCATGGGAGGAGTGGTAGCCTTTGGTGGACAGTCTTTCTATCATTCCAGGTTCGTTCCCCACCTATCTTCTCTATCCCATCAAGCACCCATCCTAGCATTTATAATCTAACAACCAAACAGCAAATTCGCCCTCGAAGGCTTCACCGAATCTCTCTCCCACGAAATTCCCTCCAGCTGGAACATCCAGTTCCTCATCATCGAACCCGGCGTAGTAAAAACCAATTTTGCAAGCTCATCACTTGTCCGCTTCCCCGCATCACCAGCGTACTCCGATCCATCCTTAGCAACGCGTCAACTGGAATCTTTTTTAGATAAGCCGGAATTGCACAATAATATGGCTGATGCCGAGAAAGTCGCGGGCACCATGTTGGAAGCAGTGGCATTGAGGAAAAGTGGTGAGTTGGGGTTGAGATTGCCGGTGGGAGTAGATGCGTGGTTGTCTATTAAGGGGAAACATGAGAGGGAGTTGGAGGAGGTGAAGAAAGTCAAGGATTTAAGTTGGAAGACGGGAAGTGAGGACCTTTTGAGGGATGCTGGGTTCTAGTAGGACGGGGTGGGGTGTGAGGTGTGGTGATGAGGATCTTGTGGGAAATGGGAGGATGGTTGCGGGATGGAGATTTGATAGGATATTTGTATAGGGATTTGATCCTTTCTACGAATCACTAGTGGAAATACTGACTATCCGACCAACTCCAAACTTTAATACCTAACCGCAAAATATATACTTCTGATATCTCTATTCTAGCAAGAGTATATGTTAGTTCTCAATGTCCAAATTCGACTTAAACAATCAGAAATGGATAATTAGCACACCCACTGGTGAACAAGACTGATTTCGGGCTTATAACTACAGTCATATATCACAATCAGACATATACGTGTCCGTTTTTGGCGATGGGGATTCATGCTCCACAGTTCGAACTGGAGAATGATCTACCTCTGCAGCCATTTGTTGGAAGACATTCACTGGGCAGTTCTAGTACAATCTATCTTGAATCTCCGAGACTGTGGTTGGTAGTTTGTGTATAAGAATCGCATACATGGTCTTCAGAGCCTAACTGACTGTTTAATTGCTCTTCCCCGCTGTCCCCTCCAACAATTCCAGAACCTTCTTGCAATCGCCCTCCTCCGCAATATCCAGCGCCGTCTCTCCAAACGCATTAATCGCCTCCCTATCCGCCCCCTTCTCCAACAAAACCTTTACGACCCCTTCTTTCCCTTCCCTCGCCGCAATCCCCAGGAGCGTATCATCATTCACCCCCGACCGCATATCCACATCCGCCCCCTTCCCCAGCAGATCCCTCACCACCAACTCAAACCCTTTCTCCGCCGCCAGCGGCAACGCCAAGTGCCCATCCGTATCCGGCACATCCCACTTCGCGCCTTGCCTTATCAGCAACCTCGCCGTCTGAACCTCGCCATTCGCAATTGCCAAAAGCAGCGGCGTCATGCCGTCTCCACCCCTCTTCGCATCCACATCCGCGCCCGCTTTCACAAGCTGAAGAACCGTAAGTCGCTCGCCAGTCCTACACGCATAAAGCAGTGCCTCATCTAGCATAGCCTGTCGTTTTGCCTCGTCATCAATCTTCCGCTTCAGGATAAATTCCACCGCAGCAGGACTCTGGTATTTAATCGCAGTATCCAAGACCGACCATCCACCGTCATTCTTCGTAATGTCCGCTCCGTGTTCGAGCAGAAGCTCAAGCATCTCCACATGATCATACACAGCCGCGTGACGGAGCGGTCCCTCAGAGGAAGAATCACATAGATTCGGATCCGCGCCCTTCTGTAGGAGGAACTCGGCCATTTCCGTCCCGGCCGCTTTTGATTCGCTGTGCGATCGTATGCTAGCCGCGTAGCATAATGCCGTTTTCCCATTCGAATCTTTCGCGTTGGCGTTGGCGTTGCCCTCCTCGCACAAGAGCTTGACCAGGTCGAAGTTGCCGTCGGATGCCGCTCGCCAGAGTGCCGCCTCCCCTTGGAGTGGATCTTCTTTCAGAGCACGTTTCGTGATTAAAAATCGAACGGCCTCTAAATGACCCTTGCTCGCGGCGGTTTTGAGTGGTGTATCTTCGTAGACATCAAGACTACCCATTCTAATCTCTGCCCTTTCCAAAACCATCTGCATTATCTCTACGCTCCCCGATCCAGCGGCCGCATCGAAGGCGGTCTGATAATTTGCTGCTTTCCAAATCGGTCCAGTTCCATCCGTGTAATCTAAAATCATCCGAAATATCGCGGCATTTCCTTCCCTCGCAGCCCAGTATAGCGCACTGCTGCAGTGCGCGTTACTTCGTGGGTCAGCGCCGCGATCGAGTAAGAATTGTACGGCTTCTTCGAGTGAGTATAGGACGCAGCGATGAAGACAGGGCCATTCGTTCCAAATCAGACTGTTTACGTCGGCTCCTTGGAACACACTATCTCTTATTCCTTCCGTGTCTTTTCTTTGCACTGCTGCGATGAGGGCATTGTTGAGTTCTTTTCGCTCGGTTTCTGTAATGTATTTCGGGACGCGTATGGTGTTTTCGGATTTATGGCAGTCGTGATGGCTCGATATGAAAATGATTGCCCCGTAGCCGCTACGAGGCAATAGCTCCTTGATACTTTCATAATCACTGGGTTCGTAATCGTCGATAACTAAAAACCACGGGTGCCAAAGGTCGCTCAAGAAATTCTTTACGAACTCGAGCTTTTCTGCACGGGATCCGTCCATGGACCTTTTGATCGTTGCAAATGCTGCCTCCAAACCTAGACAAACACTTTCCATCGATGAGCCGTCCAGCCAAAATGCTGTTCGAAACTGGCCCAAAGCATGTGCTTGATAGCAATATTCAAGCACCAACTGGGTCTTGCCCGTTCCTCTATCCCCTTTCACTAGAACAGAAGTTGGGGTCTGAACCAGTGATCTCGCCGATTTGTAAAAACAGTCTTCGAGTTGCTTAGTCAACGCGGGCCGATCTACAAAGGACTCTATACGTTTCTCGCGAATATCAAAAAAGCTGTCCTCAATCACGAGTGGGACCGATACCGAAGCATCAACCACATGATGCAGAATCAGAACCGAAACATAAGTATGCAAGTTCCGCTCGATATCCCACATCTGTTCATCATATCTAAGACTCACAAAGACCTTCTTGAGCTTGACTTTGAGGGAATTACCAGGAACGGCTGCGATCTTGTTTATGATTTCCTCGACTCTCTCAATTTGGACCATACAACCAGCTACGACTCCACGCAGAATGCATTTGGTGTCAAAGTCTAAATCTTTGATTTGGGAGTCTGCTTTGATTTTACCCAGAGAGTTGACGAGAAGCGGAAGTTGGATGGAAATTGCTTGTAGAGATTTGGGGACTTGTGAGGAATTGAGGTTGCTGAATTCATCCAAGCGCTTTGCGACTCGGATGCCGAAATCAACGAATTGAACGACGGCTGATGCAAGACCAATAGCTGTAAGAGGATCCATCGTCTGAAGCTTTCTTCACCAATGCAATGATGGTGGTTATTCAACTTGCATGTTTGTAAAGTTATGAAAGATTATCAACGAAATAGAGGTTGTGAAAATGCGGCTGAGAGTTGCACGAAAAGAAGGCATCAACATTGCAGTAACATTGAACCGAGGCTGAGGAGGTTGGTTTCAGCTACGCATGGGCCGTCTCTGGCAATGCCACAGTATCAGATTCATGTTCTCTATACTTTGTAGTGCATGGCACGTGATGTGGACAAAATCCCAAAGTTACACTGGCAACACACATTGTTGGCGATACCACTTAAAACTGCATACAAAATCAAATGAGGGTCAGCATGGAAACTTGGTGTTCGATTTGGTAGACTTCTTCATCGACCGTCCATCTTGGAAAGCGACGAGAATACGCACTTGCGATTTCATGTTATGAGACGCTATATCCGCGCTGGATGAAGGTTAAAGACGTCTAAAGACATGGAGAAGGCCACGACGCCAGGAACTTTGAAACAGCTCACATTCATGATTGCTGTCTGTGATCGAACAGATCGAGATACATCGTGAAATCGGGGCCCTAATATATTTCAGAGGACAGGACACGAGGCGACTAGCCTACTGAAGGGACTGAGCACACTGCGCCGAGACCTCGCGGTCTGCACAACCTAACGATGTACCTCAATGCCACCAAGGAAAATCCCCCCACTGTGGATGCAACAAAACAAAAGGAAACATGCAGGTAAGCCTACCTCATGTTAAAGCACCGGTCAAGCACGAGAAAGGCCAAACTGCCATCTCCGCAAATGCACTTCTCAATCCAGTATCCAAGAATGGCATGCAGCGATAAAACGTCTAATGATTATATCAACCAACACAACCGCACCACGACGGCGCTGACGCAGAGGATCCAGCAGCTGACCTGTCCTCGAGTAGTGCAGCCAATAGAAAAGCCGCGGGCGCCCTCAACGCAAAACCGTATAGTGTAGTGTATACACATACGTGCCGTCCAGCCATCTAAACGTCCCCCCCTCCCCCCCCCATGTAATATTTATGTACCTTGAATCTGAGTAAGCACTTTATCCAACGGCTACTAGGCCTAGGCCAAGGAAATGCAGTCCATCCCTCAATCCCCTTTTGTCCATAGCACAAAACAAGCAAGAACCTACCTGCAGCGATGATCTTCCTTTTCCCCATCCTTATCCCGCATTTCGCATTTCGGATCCCGAGCTACCTAGTAGATCAGGTAGCCTAGTTGTGTATGGTGCATTCAGGGTTCTAGAATAGACGGATGCGTCGACTTCCTGGCGACTGCACCAAATTTTCTCGGAATGTACTCAGACCGACTATGAAAATGGGGGGATTATGTTATGTTGCACATCCGTCCAGCTTCTAAGCTGCTTGCAACCCCCCCCTATTCGAATGCGAAAAACTCTCGACGACCGACGAAACCTACCTAATCTGGACCCCGATTAGTAAAAAGCCGCACGTCGCCGTCTGCCATAGGACAGATGCAGCAGCTAAATTAATAATCCAATCCAATCCAAGCTCCGCCCCTCCCACCAATCCAGCCCCCTGCCAAAGCTGCCAATCTGACAGGAAACACGCGCACAAAAATGACTCTTACGGTGTCTGCATACATGCATGTAAGTACCTCACTCATCTCACCCTACTAATGCTTATCCTAGCCTTCCCTTCGTCACCCTTGCCCTTACCCTTTGGCTAGCCAGCCCCCAAAAAACCGTCCGAATTCGCACGCATTTCGGAAACTAATCGGGTCCGAGCAAAATCCGTCCGCTATACTTTGTACGCTCGCTTGCGTATGCGATACGCTGCGCAGCGCAGTCAGCACCACACACGGTCCCCAGTTCTGCAAATACCATACCACGAAGTATACGGAAGTACTTTATTTGACATTCAGGGAAAGATGACAGGGAAAGGGTGTTGACAAGTGATTATACGTGAAAGAGACAAGTGGTTATACGTTAAAGAGACAAGTGATTATACGCTGTGCGGTTCCATATACGGCTCCCGCATTCGTTGCCTTTGCTGTATACGCCGGTAGATGAATGTATGAAACCTTTATCTACCCACTGCCTGCCCATCCACATGCCAATCTGTCCATCATCGAGATCCGCACAGTCAGTCAGGACGGAGTAGAGTAGAGCTACGGAGTACGTTCGCGACACACACAGATTACACACGATACAAACTTTTCAGTCCCAAAAGAATGCAAACACGAACATGGGGAAGATGATGGCCGCATGCTCGACGCCCCAAAGCAGCATAGCTCGCAACTCGGTAATTCGGCAGTCCGCGTGGTGTGCAGCCAAGGTATGTCGGATGCGCAGTATATCCCGCAACCAGCCATAGCACCACCTACCTCATCAGCAACTTTCACGACCCCAATCACTATCGCCGAAGGGAGAGGGATATACAATACAGCAGAAAGCGGTCGATCAGGCGGATATAAACGGGCTTGGGGGGGGGGGGGGGTAGGAAGTATACTTTTTACTCTACAGTCTGTGAAGAATGGACGGACGAAAGATGGATACAGTAGAATGGGAGGTTTTTGATGCGATGCGTACTCTACTCTGCTCTACTCTACTCTACGTACGTGCGTACACATGCGAATGCTCGAAATCCGCCCAAAGCGCGATGAAGGTTCCAAAGACGCTCATTCATAGATGGGGAAGTACTCTACTGTACTGTACTGTACTGTACCAGAGGAACAGCACGACGGAAACCCGTTGAAATTGAAACAAGGCAAGTTAGCGAACACCGAGCGGAGATAGCATCCATTCGCATACATCCACAGACAGACAGCAAAAAGTAAGTAACTTAGCAAGCAAGTACAGTCAGTCATGATTCATTGCCGCAGCCGAGGATCTCTTTCTCCTGTGCCTGGATGCTTGATTACTATATCCCCCCATCCAGCCTAACTCTAAACGGACATTTATTTCATTTGAGTTAATTCTCTCAACTTAATTCTCATCAATGAATGAATGGATGGATGGATGGATGTACAGTAATTACATAAACCCGAGGTTTTCTCACCACACCGGCGCCCAGCCCGCCCAGCCCCGACAAGCAGAACGAAAAACCTAACGCCGGACTTGCATAAAGTCCGTATGGGTAAACGTCTCATTGGTCGACAGGGAAAGGAAAGCGGACGAACGGCGGAGTTAACAAAGGTCGAATTTTTTTCTTTCTAGATTTGGTTTTTTCTCTCTCTCTCTCTCTCTCTCTCTCTTTCGGCTTTGCTCCGTTTTTCTTTTCTTTCTTTCAAGAAGGTTCCAGTTGTTGTAAGATTATTATTATTATTATTATTATCATCATGATTATTATTATTATTATTAGCGACATCGGATCGAATTTGAATTTGAATTTGAATTTGAATCTGAATTTGAATTTAAATAAAGGTAGACTAGACTAGACTAGACTTACTTGGTCACTTCGCAGACTAGACTACACTGAAACTGCACTAGAACCGATGAAATTTAAAAATTCAAATTAATTTATGCGATCTGAACGAAGCATCTCATCGATCGGACCCCGTCCGTCGTTCAGGAACCCCCGATGGGAGATGTCGATGGAGATGGAGATGGAGATGTAGATGAACACAATATCTATCTATCTAGCTTAGCCTTGCGAAGGATACATACCATACATACCATACCATACGGGTTTTGGACCTGGGGGGGTTGGGGGGTGGGGGGGGGAGGGGAATTAAAAAAAATTAAAAAAAATTAAAAATACTGTGCCTGTACGATACTGTACGCTGCCTGATGGATGGATGCGTACGTACTTACTCGACTGTGCTGTGCTGTGCTGTGCCCTATGCTGTGCGGGGCGTGTGCGTATGTAATGGATGGATGGGGTGGCATACTTACTGTAAGTTAGGGAGAAAAAAAAAAAAAAAAAAAAAAAAAGAGTAAGGGCGGGCGCGAATACGGCCGATCGGTACGACGATACGATGCGATGCGATGCGATATGATATGATATGGTATGGTATGGGGCAGGCTAAGAATATCTCCGCACCTCCTGGTTTGCATTTGGTTTGAGGATGCGATGGATGGATGATTTGAGGGAGGGAGGTGGGGAGTGAGAGTGAGAGTGAGAGTGAGTGAGAGTGAGAATGAGAGTGAGAGTGAGAGGGCCTGACACTGGATGGATGGATGGATGGGAGAAGATGTGCAAAGTAGATATGATATGTATGTAGGTGTCTTTTTAATTGATTTGATTGATTGATTGATTGACTTGCATCCTTGAATCTTTGACCCATAAGTTACCCCAATCTCATCCAAAGAAGAAAAAAAAAAAAAAAAAAAAAAATAGGGCGTATATAGTACATGATCCTTGAACTCCTTCATGCCTGTCTGTCCCTGACGACCCTGGATCGAAGAAGGAAAAAGAAAAGCCTGCCCGTGTAAATCCCACCCTTAATCCCGTGCATAATCGATTTCCATAACGCCATGTTTCCCATCCATACCCAGGTCTGATTATCGTAACTCGTAAAATTTTGGCGTGGGGGGGAGTGAGTGAGGTTGATGTGATTGTTATATGGTTGTTATGTGATGCGGTTGGTTGGTTGGTTGGTTGATTGGTTGTGGTCGTGGTCGTGATCGTGATCGTGATCGTGGTGTTGAACGAGGGAAATTGGTATGCTGGTATGGTGAAAGCGGTATGGTGATATGATGGGTTGGTGTAAATTTCCTCGAAATCAATCAATGAACGTTGGTGCTATCTCGTCAGAGGCCCTATCGTCCACCCTCTCGAAATGGTCATCAACACCCAGAAACGTGACCAGCAGCGACTACCATTCTAGGCAATTCCCCATTTCCAGCCGGTCAAACCTCCCTGTCGTATTCCACATTGTTGAAATTAACAAAATCCATCCCGTCAGCCATATCAAATACATCACTCAAAGGCGAACCCATAAACTTTGGTTCCGAGAAAGCTGCATTGGTGTACAGGTTACTCATCGTAACCGAATCATAGGGTAACATGTTAGGATCGAAAGACTGCGGCTGTCCAAGAAAACCCATTGGATGGGGAGGTCCCATGAAGTCATCCGCGGAGAATCCATTGGAAAAAGGTGATGTAGAAGAGATGGGAGAGTCAGTCTGGGAGTAATAATTGGTGCTGATTCGAGGTGGCATCGGTTTCGCAAATCCTTGTCGGCGGTTCTCATAGTTTCTCTCGGTGAACAATCGGGTTTCCGAGAATTTAGCACTCATACTGCTGAGGATGTTGACATTGATCGGTTGGGTGAAGACGGGTCGAGGAGTTGGTTCCGCGCGAGCAGTTGGAGGTGGCTCCATTTTAATTGTGTTGGCCATCTCGTCGTCTGAATGATCACTTCCACAGCTACTTGACGGTGGAGTATATTCTGGGGCAGTATAAGTCATAGGCGATGAGTGTGAATGACTCGACTCCTCCGATTCTGATGACTTTCTGGTTCTCGTTTCCTCCTCTTTAGCTGCATCTGATTCTAACCGAGCATGTAGCTCTTCGGGGTTTTCAGCGAAAGCAAGCGGAAGGTCAGGCGACGGTCTAATGCAGCCAAGCTTTGAGGCAATGTCATGAATTACTGGCTGTCCTCGGTCATTCAACTCAGGCTCGCCTAGCTCCCAAGGTTCGTTGTTGCGAACCATGAGGTAGAGCTTATGTACTGCTGAAATTAGTGCATATTGTGTGTTCTCCAACACTTCAGCGTATCTGAACATTGAACGTTAGACAATTGAACAGAATTGAATCCATGTGATCAGGTAATGGCTCACCCTCGAGGTAATGTCTTGAACTCAGTCTTCTTCCTGCTTCCTGCTGTACATATAACAGCATCATCTCTACATCTTTTACATGGAGACTCTCCATCACACTTGCAATTATCAGTAAGACATACAGGCTCGACTGCCAGCAAGTACACACCTTGGTCTTCTTCATTCTACAGCGTTCACATGCTTTCCAGACTCTCTTGTGTCTTCCGTCGACTTGAAGTGTGGAGCTTGAGGTGTCAGGTGAGGTGCTGGCTCGTTTTAAGCTGCGATGTACTTGTTTAGAAGCTTTGGATGTCCTCTTAGCGTGACTTGAGTCGTCCATGGGTGAAGGAGGCATTGCTGCCATTGTGTATGTGTTATGATTTAAGGTCGAGGTAGGTTGAGGTCGAGGTGTTGTGCAAAATGTGGAAGAAGGTATCAAGAAACCTTTTCTAGAATGGTGCAGGACCGTTTCTTTTAGTAATCGGGTGTGAGGTTTATATGGTCAAAATAAATTGGATCCCAAACGAAATCTCGACCGGAGAAATAAATGGATTAGTCGACCGATTCGGCGGTGATTATGTGAGGTTTACACCTTGCTGATTCACAAAAGGTCAGGCAAGGGTTCCACCGCGGGCTTTAGTCGAGTCCTTTCGGATTGGTAAGTTTTTAACTCCGCAATGCGTTCATTAAAAATAACAATGTATGTAATCAGCTGCTGCTATTCCCGACGCAGCATCGATGCACAAAGCAATGTGTGGGTGAGTGGATGAGTGGGCAAGTGGGCGCGTGGGCGAGTGGATGAATGGATGAATGGAATTCCGGTCTGTGAAAAGATGGAAAATCGGAGCGGAAGAGGGAGTGGTTCGGAATGTTTTATAACCTTATGGATATGTATGAATGTAGGAGGCATATGTGTGTATGTGTGTATGCATGTATGCATGTTACTGAGCGGCGGGGCATGGATCAAGAGCAGGCAGAGCACAAAGGATGGAAGCTTTCCAGGAAAACAAGACGGCTTGAGACCTTGGCAAGGACCAAGGACCCGAAGTAGAATAAGGCAAGGTGTACGACACATGCAAATGCCAAAACAGAGGCAGAAATAGTAGACTTCGGATCTTTGCCATCGATGGTGGAGATCTATGACGCAGAGTAGTTCTTATTTCTCAGTCGTGCTAGCAGCGTTAGAGCTGAACGAAGAGCAGGGTGGGTCGCTTGCTTCGTCTGTTAGTCTCCTTTCGGGCTTCATCCCTCTCGGACGTAGGTTTGGGTGTGCTTATTCCGGTCCGTTTGGTTCGTGTCAATACTTGTCTTGCCCAATTCTGCACGCTTGCCATTTGCTCGCTAGTGGTGCCGATATTTACGAGCATGCTCTGGGTAGGGGGGAGGTTGATCTTCCTTCGTATATCAAAAAGTATGTTTGCAAGTATGTGTACGACGAGATGTGCGAAGTATGCGATGGTCTACCCGCTGGATGTGCTTGGGTAGCATTGTGTACAAGTAGCACCATGTACATGTGAAGGCAACGTGGAGTAGGTGGTAGGTAGTGAGTGGGTGGTGGTGCTAGGTGCTAGGTGCTAGGTGGTAGCTCCTGTACTGACTTTACATGCCTCGCTGCACTGCGTCCAGGGCTGGCCGCTTTAACCCTTCGGCGGCTCCCCCCTCTTTCTCCCCTCCCGCCCTCCTCCCCTCCCCCTCCAAGGAAAAGCAAACTCTCATGGGTTGGGGACTCTCTATCAAGGAAGGAATGAATGTTTGTGCTGCATAGACCGTATACTGCCCAGTTCTGGTGTTGACAGTTTGTCTCGATATCCCAAGCGTTGCGCTCAAGCTCTCGTAAGCAGGACTCTTTTTATCTGGCCGGATCCATTGCAAGTTCCAAAGCAATCCTTTGCAAGTTCCAAAGCAATCCTACCTCTGTGCTCGAACTTTTCCCGTTTACCCAATAAAGTAGTTGTTTATTTGGGGGGATCCATGGTGACCTGAAATTTCGTGGTTGTTTGGTCCTCCCTCCTTATCCCGCGCGAAGGGGCAAGTATTGCCTGGTACTACTAGAACTACTCATTCTCACTCACAGGGCTGAGTGGGAGCCAGCGCCGAGTAACCAGACAATACAATGGTGGATACTTTTCCCAGGATGTGAAATTTGCAATGGAAATTCCTCTGAAGTCCGCAATTGCGAAAAGATGAGTGAGCGCGAGAGACGGAAGTTTGCTGTTCCGTTCGTTCAACTCATCCGCCCGACTCACTGTCAAACGGCAGAATGGGTGAGTGAGTGAATTGATCGTCCATGTCCATCACCACATCACCACACCACCACACCACACCACCACATCACCACATCACCACATCACCACCACCCCGCCGCTCGCTCATGGATCTAGATTACGGCTGCCGGTGCCTTACCCACAAATACCGGCGTGTGTGTTGGATATCGAGAATTCTCCCAGTTTGACGCATTTGGGGTATCAGAGCCCATTTGTTTTGCTTCTATCTTGCAGCCCGATCTGGTGTGATCTGGATCGTTCCATCTCAATCTAATCACCGATTTATCTGATCTTTAGGTCATCAATAGCTCGAGCGCACACCAGCGTTTCTGCTTCGAGCAAGGCGAGAAACGCAGATGTGGACTATGGAGACCAAGTAGTGCACGGAGTAGTTAAGTGACGTGCCAGCGTACCGACCTTCCTCATTACATCTCTATGTACAAAGTAAGTGTCAAATTGGGCAGCATGTAGGCTGGTATAACGTCGAACTTTCTCATCTCTCCCATCCATCACCGGAATCTTGTTAACATTTGGTATAGCTTTTGGTATGGCTTTTCGGGATAGTCCGCGGATATTAGTCGGAACTGTTGGTTTTCCGCTTCCCGTCCTACCCTGCCCACGAATTTTCGCGGGACTATATCTGCCGGGAGTGGGAAAATGTAATCCAAAGTTCTAAACAAGTCATATGCGATCTTAAAGCCGAAAGCTACGGAAACCCGACATTTCTTCAACTGCCATCGCCGTCGCCGTCCACGGTGGTTGTGGTAGTCCACTGATATCGCTGTCCATCTATCTCTATCTCTCGTATGGGCGAGTGATGAGCGCATAATCCCATCTACGAGGTATAGTCATGGTGGTTTGCATCACCAACGTTCGAATTTTGCGTCACCAACGTTCGAATTTTGCGTCACCAACTGTCGAATTTGGCACATCAACTTGTCTTGACCAATATTATTCCTGCGGGCGCCAACGGTATCAAACCTAGGGATCAAACGAAGTGTGACCTCATGAAGAAAATCCCTCAGATCTCCAGGGGGAATGTTCTCCGTACTTCGCAGCCTTGAGTGACTTAATTGTTCTTACGGAAGGAAATGTTCATTATGAGCATCAGACAATTACTCCCCTTCGTACAAACAGGTTCGTTTACCCCTGGCAGCATGTCGGCTTACCTCCTGACTTCCCTGGGCTGAAAGACTCGGAAGTTGTGATGCTCCGATGGCCCGACCGAACTACGCACTTACTTGCACTAATGTTTTCCTCCCATGATCGCTGCGCGCATGCTCCCACATTTCTCCAAGGACGCGCCAATGGAAGTGGCTGAGGTTATTCGCACGTCGTAATCTACTGGCTTTCGGATCCGGATCCTTCATCTTCTCACGTATCTCGCATAACTCGCACAATTATTATGTGCGGCTTCGGAAACTCCTTGGAAAACGGCAACACTCTGACGGCCACCTCGTCGACATGGAAACTTGCTCCGTACAGAAGATTGTCCCCCACGCCACTTTACATAAAGCAGCGCTTAGTCAGGTCATTCATCTCTCCATGAATCCTAGTCGTAGTTTGTGAAGCCCTGCTCTTGATCTTTGAATAGCGCTAGCAATCTAGATGCCATTCTGAGATCGCTTAGTGAAAGCGTAACTTGGGCGGAACCTGCTATGAAACATCTCGGATCACCAGACTGTTATCATCAATGCCAACTTTGGTCGCAAATTCTTGGGTTTGAGAATCTGACGTCCAAAATATTGAGATTGTTTTTCGCCTTCAGTGCGGACCTTGTCCTGTCCGCACGTACGTACATCCTTGAGCCTCCTTCTGGCACTGCCTCAAAGCTGAAAGCCAAGTCAGGTTGGCCTCCTTAAATTCGTTTCCCAAGACGAGCAAGAAGACATGCCAATTAGCCAAGCTGAATTCAAAATCAAGATGTATGGAAACTCAGTCAGTCTCTGGTACTTCCGTTAGGCACTGCCCCTTACCCTAAGAGCGGGGTTACTTGGCACACGATACCTTGTGCTGTCGCGTGATTGGGTTGCTCGTCTTTTCTATGCGATGGTTCTGTATCTTCATGCAACTACAAAATTCCATAGAAAAGAGGTTAGGCTGTTGATCTCTTCCTCTCAGTTACAATCAAGTCGACTTTCTTGTGGGTAGGTCTAGTTGATATGAATGCTAGCTTGGGGTTACATTTCGACCACGCATGCAGTTTGTGCTGTTATTCATCATGGTTATTCATCATAGCTCGAACCTTACTCATCGACTTCACATATGATTTATCCCAGATCAATCAATATCAAGTAGTGGAAGTAACATGATGCATGTACGAACCATGATCCTTCACAGGCTCCAGACATTCTCAATTCGCCTTTTCCTGGGCTTGCCGGCTGCCGACCGGATCCTCTATGGCTTCGAGAACACACTTGATGAGTCTGCATGGTAAGAATAATTCTTGGTGAATCCATTTGCCACGGCATTCACTGTGAAATTCTGTGTAGTTCATCGAAAAAACAACGCCTGAACTCCTATTGCTATATCTGCATAAAATGTATACCCATGGTCACCTAGCCTCTTGCTATCCCCGTCTTTCATCACCGGAAGAATGACTGCTACGTCTACGTCGCTCCAACTTCTTATTTGTAATACCTTCGGTCAGAGTACTGCCACTTTTCCTTGCTATCTCTTTCTTTCTATCGTCCCGTGCCTTCTTCGAAGTATCTCCATCCATCTCGCCAAATAACATATCTGAGCTGTCACTATCCTCATGCAACGTACGAGTATCGTTACTTATATCAGAACGCGGTCTGGCAACCAAATTCGTCTGTCGAGAAATGGGAATTCCGCCAGCATCAAAGCTGTCTGTAAGTGCACGATATTCTTTGACAATTGGGTTCGCTTTTGATCCCTCCAAGCTCTGCATCAGGTTGAGATATTTCTTAACCACTTCGTGTTGCTCGGATGTCTTCACTTGACGACGAAGTTCGCGATAGCTGATAACTTCAGGCGTCAGCTTCAGCTTGTCGAGCCTGTCGAATTTAGCGTTGGTACCCAATTCGGCACGCTGCTTGCCTGCGCTGGTGATGCTGTTTTCTGCGGTTTCGGGCTTTTGCTTTGGGGGCAGCTCAGGCTTCTTAGAGCCCTTGGAGTCCTTAAAGCCCTTAGAGCTACCAGTTCTACGACCTTCTGCGGGCATGGTGTTTTTGAGGTTTGTTTATGTAGCGAAGGTTCTGGAAGTTTAGATTCTTGAGAGCTGGCGCTTTTGAGTGATTGTCTGAATGATACTCTGTTTAGATTTGCTGTGCTGCTGTTGTGTTTGTGTTGAAGATGTAATTGAATGTTGGATGATGTGAGAGTATCGAGGCCATTGCAACGGCACTTTATATATGCTCCCCAAAAACAAAACACTCGTATGATCCACTAATGTTATCATTCATCTCCACTGTCCAAGTTCAAACCTTAGCATCGTATAACATACAACACCTTCGAGATCAATAGTGGCATTCAGATTTTCCCCACCACGACACACCTCCATTTAGAAACTTCGCATACATCAGGTCGACGTCCAGCCATATTTACGTTGTGCTCGTCGCCCCATCCGACCCTCAATCTTTATCAGTTAGGCAGATGTCCCGTCTAGTGACCGTCTCCAATTGGGGAATTGTCTCGTCTAGTACATGTCCAAGGCCTCGTCTACTGAGAGCATCTCTCTATTAGGAAGATTGTCTCGTATAGCGACAATATGAGGCCTCACCTTCCCAAGTCCTACTAACGTTTCTGGTCTAATCAGCTGCTAAACAACGAGGTCGTGGTGCCGGCCGTGTCCCTTTCTGCCTATTCGGGCTGCGAATCGAGCCGCCCGAGGGCGTACCTTACCGCGTACTTATATCAACACAATTAGCCGACGAGGCGCTGGTATTCAATTGCTTTTATGAGTGTAAAGTTGGTTGGTTGGTTGGTTGGCTTCCTCCTTCTCTTTGGCAATTTCAAGTTTCGGTATTCGCACTACACGACGCTGCAAATCACCACACGACACGACACGACACTACAACTGAACACTCTTATCCATCATTCCTCTCCATCTCCATCTCAATCTGATCATATTTCCCATCCCCAACCTCGCTACGTACCCTTCTACTTCCCTAACCCCTTTACCTCCCCCTCCTATCTACCCCACTCAAACACCCAACCCACCCCCTAATCACCACACCCCCCTTCCACCCCACCCCACCCCACCAGCCCCGCGCAAGACCATCCGTGTTCCAAAAATAACTTCAGCACTACTTAATTGCCCCTGCTCTCCTGTCGGAAGCAAGCCTCGCGGGTTCCGCTCGCATATACATACATACATACATACATACATACATACATACATACACACAGAGCATACATACATACATACAGAGCATACCCAGCAGCTCTCTGAAGAGGGAAGGTGTGTGTATTATGACCGGGCCAGGCCGGACCAGGCCGCCCGGAACCGGACACGGACCGGATTCCACAGGGGCATTACCAATCCAAATGATCATATATAGATAGTCATTACCCCTCGTACGAAGGGTATAAAGATCTTTGGTACAATCCTGTAGTTAGAAATCAAGACGATTTACACAATCAACACTGGACGACCTACGCTTTGCACGTGATTCCGTGTAACCCTCGATCTTACCCGCGTGATATCACTTCCTGAGTTACGACTACCCAGTCGTATCAACAGAAGGAGAGGCGAGGCGCGGGCCGCTTTTGTAGAGAGGCAGGGTTGATTGCGCAATGGAGGGAAGGGTGAAGGTATGAAGTGCTTTATGGAATGTATGGTAGTAGCAGGGGTGACGAGACGAGATGAGATAGGAGGACTGACTGCTGTGGTCAGCGAATCTTCGACTGTTCCATGCTGTTTTCCATTTTTACTTGGATGCGAGTCGAATGGTGATGATACGATGTAATACGCTGGATGGATGGACGGACAGATCAGATAGATATTATGATATCATATCTCACCATCAAATGGACCATTCACTCACACGTCTAACATGTAGACTTGCAGCAGATAATGTGAGCGCAAAATGTCGCATGTAGAATTTTGTTGACTCTTGCTAAAGCCACATACCATTCACGACTCAACCTGCTTCATATCGCTATACATGAAACCCCTATCCATTCTATATACAAATCCCATTCCATCACCACGCATCAAAACTACGACCTCGGACTCCTCAAAAAGCCCACGACACCCGCACACCACCCGACCAACTCCCCCAACCTCTCCCCTTCCCTCTCTTGCTGATCCCTCCACTCTTTAAGTGCGCCCTTCAACTCCTCACTCCCCATCACCTCTTCATTGTGGATTTTGAGAAAAACCGCCATCCACGCCTGCACCAATTCGTAGTCGAGTTTCTGCGCCAGCCGTGCTGTGAGTGCGTGGACGAAATGTACTAGCTCTTTTGTTGTGGGCGAGAGGGAGCGGATCTCGAGGTCTGCCGTGGAGGGGGAGAGGGTTTTGAGGTGGGTTATGAAGGGGGTGTCTGGGGTTTGATGTTAGTATATTGTGAGAGGTGGGGGAAGTGCAGGAAGAGGGGAACTTACAATCTCCCGAGTCGCTGCCAGCACGGAGAGTGCTGGTGAAAGTGCCTTCTGCAGCGACATGATCGAGTTTCATAATTCGAGATCGCTCAGCTGCGTTATCGGTTGTTTTCTCTTCAGGCGCGGTTGTATTGGACATTGATGAATCGATGGATGGGAGGAAGAAGGGTGCCTTTTCGGGAAGTTTAGGTGCTTCGGTTGGCTTGTTGCGGGCTCGGATGAGGTCGAGATGTAGGAGGGTTTGCCATCTACTTTTAGGGACAACACTGAGTGTCATCATGTCTTTGCTTAGTTGATCGATGGATATGGTTGGAGCGGCGTCTTCATCTTCATGCGACGCCTCTTCGAATGCACCGTCGAGGACGTTGTGACCTCCTTCACCAGATACTGTTGGAGCTGCGATGGATGCGATCTCTTTCTCGGAAATGTGTCGTGTAGGAACATGGGTAAAGAGTGTCTTGTTATTCCAGATGTTCACACCTACTTGACCTTCGCAAGTCGTGGCAAGGAACTCGCCAGTTCCGGAGAATGCTAGAGCAGTACATTGACTTTCCATGCGCATAGCATCGATTAGATGACCCGTTGGTAGATCCCATACTCGAATCACCGAGTCTTTCGACGCAGCAATGACCCATCGTCCATCATTAGAAAAGCACATGTCATTGATTCCACCTTGACACCCCCACAATTCTCTGATGGTTTTCTTGGTTTCAATATCCACAATTCGGATTGACAGATCGTCGCAGGATACCGCAATGAGATCATTCGGTGCATGATATCTCATTCCGGTGATTGATGCCATAGGAAACCAATCAATCTCGTCTACCAAATTGCCCGTTCCAAATTCCCAGAACTTAATTTTGCCATCCAGAGAGCAACTTATGATGTTTCGATTTAACGAGTCGACCACCACGCCAGTGACAGCCTTTTTGTGTTTGCCAAGTCCAGGCTGATATTTGGTTTCAGACAAGGAAGATATTTCCACGCCACTCTCAGCAGCCTGCAATTGTTTGATCTTGAGTTTCCTCGCTTGCGCAGGAGTAAGTTTTGAGGGGTAGCGCTGTCGGTGATGTCCAGATTGTAGATTGAACATATCAATGCCACCGAGTTCCGAACCAACTACGGCAAAAGTTCCACACGGACTTATTGCCACACTTCGAACATTTCCACCATCTCCAGTCTCAAACGCCCAGCGCCCTGCTTTCTTTCGTCCCCAGAACCATGTGCGAGCATACTTATCATTGCGGTGACCTGTTACAACACTTTCCCACCCTGTGACCCCACTTGCTGTAGCGTCCGTAGCCTTCTTCTGGACGTTGCCCTTTTGCCATATCGCACCAGTTCCAGAATGCGCTCCCATTCCACCGTCGCGATTTAGAGACGAAGCTAAGCAAACGATTTCTGGTGCTTTGAGATCTTCGAGTGTTGTGCTAGGCTCATTCGCTAGACTGGAATGCGCAAGTATACCCATCTTCTTCGCTTTCTTCCGAATGTTGCCTTGGCTCAATTCCGTGCTCTGACCATCTCTCCTAAGACTCCAACCCCACAAGCTTCTATCTTTTCCAGCACTGAGCAGCCACTTTCCTCCCGCATCCGCACCATCTGAATCACTAGGCAAGAATTGTAGGTGAGTAACTGGCGCAGCGTGGCCACTTCGAGCGTGGAGAATACGGGGTATCGGAGAATAAGGAGTTTCGTCGAAGATCCAAGATTTCAAAGAATTGTCTAGTCCACTGGTCACAATAACAGGTTGCCCAGATAAAAATTCGATCTTACTTACACCTCCACCAACAGTCGCGCCAGAATTCGAAGGGGGATTGTGAGCGCCTCTGAGTACTCCCATGATCCTTCCGCCACCGTTAAGATCCCAGAAGGTAACGTCGCCATTTTCAGGTCCTGCTGTCGCCATCACTCCAGGTTTCTTGCCATCCTCTCCTGCACCCATATCATCAGTTCGAAAAGAGATTGACTTGATAGTAGACCCAGATACTCCACCATTCAGTTGTATAATGGCTTTATCCGTGCGCACATTGTGAATGGTCAGCGGTCCCTTGGAATATGCGATGGCAAGTAGCGATAGCGCGGGGGTTGGCTGCAGAGCCGTAACAGCACCGCAATCTGGACCCGGTGGGAGGAGGGTATAGATCAATTTTCCAGAACTAACATTCCAAATCTCCACCCCGCCATCCTTTCTTCCTGCGAAAATTTTGTTTAAATATGTCGGCATGCTGCATATTCCTCCAGTAAGTTCATTCCCACCCTTTTGCGCGGCTACAGTATGGAGAGTGGTGTAATGTTCATACGTTGCAGTCTTCCAAACCTCTATCCTCGTTGAACAACATCCTACTATCCAAGTGCCGAAGACAAGAAGCTGATGTATCGGCTCGTTTAGGTCCGCAGGTATTGGGATTTCCTCGATTCGTTTTCCCCGTTTGAAGACGCAAAGACCCTGTTGCCCATTGTTCTCCTCCCCCCCCCACGCCGCAAAAACTCTGTCCTTCCATGCGATTGTCGCTGTAATATCTGCAGGTGTTTGGGGTCTCGTAAGGAAAACTAGGTTAAGTCCTCTTTTGAGGTCATATGTTTGCAGGCACCGTCCGACAGACGTTGTGATCTGAAATGTAGTTTTACCAAGTGGTATCGAGGTAAAAGGGACAGGAGTTGAAGACACCAAACCGATTGTCTTTATACAATCAGCAATACTCACACAATCGGGTAGATTAGGGGACAAACACGAAACGGAGTGAAAATGCGCGATTCTGTCGCACTCCTTTTTGGCGCATCCGAAGCATTCAGCTTTTGCCTTTTAACGATTGGACCTTCATGACCATTGGCAACCACAGATGAAGGCATCCTGATCCACAGTGTTCTGTAATTTACTGCAAGATTGTTGATGCAATCAATTGTAGTTGTTATAGTGATGATAAGAATCTATGCCTTTGTCTTCCTATCGAAACTTTTTTTTCCTCCACATGAAATTAATCCTTGCACATCCGATGAGGCGGCGAGGCGGCGAGGCGGCGAGGCAGCGAAGCAAGGCGCTCAGGCAGTGCGAGACGTGGGGGAGGCTTGGTTACAAAATTAGTTGTGAAGTCTTATGCCTCCCTACCCTTCTTTAATTATGTGGCAATTCTTAAAGGTGTTCTGTTGATGAAGCTATTCCAGTATCCCATCTGCCGTTTCTTTTCAATAAAGGGACTCATTATATGCAAAGTATATATCTCTATGTCACGTGTTGCGAATATTCTTCTTCGGGTCTGTCTTTCTTTCCTCCGCTTCGATCAGCTGCAAGAAATGTGTAGGCCCTACAACATTACTCGACATGCATTTCTCGTTTTTGGCCGTTTTTGGTTTGCCAGCAAGTCCATCCACCAAAAAGATCCGCATTAATGAGCCAATACTCTCACAGGCCATTGTTTTTGACTGTCTTTGTTTTGGACCTTGTTTTCGTTCTCGTTAATGCTGATCAACGTTTTATTTCAACACAATTTTTGTGACAAGGAGGGAATGAGGGAGGACCCAGTTTATTTTGATAACTGCTGAAGTTCGGCATTAAGATAAGACAATCAAAATGGCACAACAAGGCGAAAGTGCCCTTAAAGAAACTAATGGTCCTAGTGCAGAGGCTTCTTCCTCTCGTGGCCCAGATCAACATCCTATATTAGAGGAAGAAGACGTCGCAGCTACTGGTACTACGAATAGAAGGCCATCGAGTTTTAGATTGAAAGCAAGAACAGCTTCACACAGTCTATCTTCGGCAGCTGGTATCCACTCACTGTTGAACAGGAAAGCAAGACATGCGGAGCCGCTAGTACAGACAGATTCCAACTCCGAAAGAGCAAACATATCTATGCCATTGCCATCACCTGGCGCGAAGCCACCAACGAGATCTCGCACATCTTCATCATACAGTCAACTCACCCAGAACGCTTTGGAAATTCTGAGACAGGGGAGGGCAAGCACAAGTAAAGAAGAATCCGCCATCGACGACAGTGATATTCCGAAAAAAAACACGTCAACAATGGCAGAAGAGTTCAAGCCAGTCCCGGATCCCGCGTTGCGCCCTCGTGCATCCATCTCGGATATTGAGGGGAAACGTATGTCGGTCTCTTCCATGTATTCTTTGGCATCCGTTCGAGCAGGTGGTGCACCAAGTTCTGCCCCGTCTGTTAATGGTTCAGAGAACGGGACTCATAATACAAGATCGACTAGTACGACAACAACAAGCAAAGGGTCGGGAATCCCACAGGCGGAAACATCAACCGTATCTGTGACCACTTCATCTGGTGGTCAAAGTGGATCGACTGCACATCAACTAACAGCAAGAGAAACGCCCGCTCATGCTGCGGAAATTGCAAAAAGGAATGCTACTGCAAGAGGAGAAGCCCAGCCACGGCCTCAGCCCCCCCAGAGATCTAGAAGTCGAGCAAAAAGGCGGTTCAGTGGCAGTACAGGAGCGAGTAGCCACAGTCCAAGCAGCGAAAGAGGTATATACATTAAGAAAGACGACGAGAATAAACCGGCTCCCTGGGGGGTTATCGGGGTATGTGCGCTTGACATCAAGGCTCGAAGCAAACCAAGTCGGAATATTTTGAACCGCTTAATCTCGAAGGGTGAGTTTGAAGTTATCGTTTTTGGAGATAAAGTGATTCTCGATGAAGAAGTTGAGAACTGGCCGATTTGTGACTTTCTGATATCCTTTTACTCGGATGGATTTCCATTGGACAAAGCGATTGCATATGTTCATGCACGCAAACCTTTCTGCGTCAATGATGTCCCGATGCAAAAGATACTATGGGATCGTAGGATATGTTTGCGAATCCTAGACAAGATCAATGTACCGACGCCGAAGCGATTAGAGGTGAACCGGGATGGCGGCCCAGCTGTCTTGACGCCTGAGCTTGCTAAGCATCTTAAGGAAACCACTGGTGTTGTACTGGAGGGTCCAGAAGATGGCACAGGCGGGCAGATGGTTGCTCCCAAAAAGGTCGAGCTGATCGACGATGGTGATACCTTAAGTGTCGATGGTGTTGTTCTTGCTAAACCATTCGTCGAGAAGCCGGTCAGTGGTGAGGACCATAATATCTGCATCTACTACCCAAAGAGTCAAGGTGGCGGCGCCCGTAAGCTTTTCCGTAAAATTGGCAACAAGAGCTCCGAGTTTCAAGAAGATGTCACAGTTCCTAGAGCAATCTTGGAGCCGGACAGCAGTTATCTCTATGAGAAGTTTATGCGCGTTGACAATGCCGAAGATGTTAAAGCCTATACAGTTGGGCCAAACTTCTGTCATGCTGAAACTCGCAAGTCACCAGTTGTTGACGGTCTTGTTAGGCGCAATACTCATGGAAAAGAGATTCGATACATCACGAGCCTTACTAAAGAGGAGTCCGCGATGGCATCTCGTATTGCTAACAGTTTTGGCCAGCGTGTTTGTGGTTTTGACCTTTTGCGTGCTCAGGGGAAGAGCTATGTGATTGATGTTAACGGGTGGAGTTTTGTCAAGGATAACGAAGAGTACTATGAGCAATGTGCTCGCATATTGAAGGAAATGTTCATACGCGAGAAACAAAAGAAACAAGCAGTATCTCAACCTGCAAGTGGTGTTACTTCACCAACTGGCGACGGAGCTGTCAGTCCTACAACTGCCCGAAAGGATTCTATGCTGAAAGACAATCATCGTTCAACTCTGCAGAACATTCTCGGCAAATCGCCCAGTATGTCAAATATGCTTCATGGACACCGACCATCGGGTACTGCTTCACCTCAAGCTGGCGCGTCTAGTGCAACCACGCCTAGAACATCACCACCGCTCGCTGCAGAAAAGGACACGTCATCTGTCCCTACCTCAGAGCTTCTACCACCACCCGTGGTTCCTGCCTTAAGTGAAGCACCATCTCTTGCGTCTACTGTACCACCAACGCCCGCGCCAGGACAAGAACAAGAATTACTGCCACCGCCAGATCCCAAACACACTTGGAAGCTGAAGGGCATGGTATCAGTTGTTCGACATGCGGATCGCACGCCAAAGCAAAAGTATAAGTATACTTTCCACACTAAGCCTTTCATCGATCTTCTCAAGGGTCATCAGGAGGAAGTACTACTCATCGGTGAAGCTGCTCTATATAGTGTCATGGTTGCAGTTGATGCTGCTGTACATGAGGGTATCGAGGACCAAGAGAAGCTTCGGTCACTTAGGAATGTTTTGGTTAAGAAAGGAGGATGGGCGGGGACAAAGGTACAAATCAAGCCAATGTTCCGGAAAAGGAAGCCTGAAGAATCTTTACCTTCAGAAATAGCGCCTCCTGCCCCAGAAGACCTTCCTGCTACAAGTAAAGATCTTACAAAACCGGACGACAATAAAGAATCGGACGGCCTCACGGCTGAAGATGCCGAGAAGCTCTTGAGATCGCCGACCCGCAATGACTCATTGTCCGGTGTGACCCTTTCTCGCATTACAGCAGCGGAAGAGAGTCTTGTACTGGATAAGCTTCAACTTATCGTCAAATGGGGTGGTGAGCCGACTCATTCTGCTAGGTATCAAGCACAAGAACTGGGTGAGAGTATGCGAAACGATCTTCAGCTGATGAATAAGGACATTCTTGATGAGGTCCATGTCTTCAGTAGTTCTGAGCGACGTGTCACTACGAGCGCCCAGATCTGGGCGTCCGCTTTTACCGAGCAAAAGGATCTGCCAACAGATTTCATCACCGTACGCAAGGATTTGCTTGATGATTCGAATGCTGCCAAGGATGAGATGGACAAGGTCAAGAAGAAGCTCAAGACACTGTTGCGACAGGGAAATGAAGCACCCCCCGAATTTGCCTGGCCAGCAAATATGCCCGAGCCATCTATTGTCCAGAAGCAAGTCGTTCAATTGATGCAATTTCATAGGAAAGTCATGCGTCAGAACTACAGCAAGCTATATGGGGGTGCATCCTCTTCACTCAATGCTATTGCCAATCCTGGAGACAAGGAGAAGGGCTCAGGCTCCGCACTGGGATCAGCAATGTCTCAAGCGACTGCAACAAGTAGTATTCAAGCCCGTTGGTGTTGTGGAGAAGATGCAGAGCTCTTCCGAGAAAGATGGGAAAAACTCTTCAACGAATTCTCCGATGCAGAGAAGGTCGATCCCAGCAAAATATCTGAGCTGTATGATACAATGAAGTTTGATGCTCTCCACAATCGCCAATTCCTCGAATGGGTTTTCACTCCCAGTAAAAGTTTGCTGGAAGAGGAGGAGCAAGAAATTACTGCTGATAGTAAGGAGCCTAAGAAGGAGGAAAGGGACCGATCCAAGGAATTCGAACGATCTAAGGAATCAGACAACAGCAAAGATGACATCGTACCTTCGGAAAAGGCCGAATTGAACAGAGCTTTGCATAGACGCATGTTCAGACGGAAGTCGGTTATAAACGGAAAAAATTCAGATGAGGCACCAGAACAGGTAAGATAAAGTTGATGATTCGGTTGAAACTCTCTAACAGAACACAGTACTTCCGGCTCTTCACAGGCAGTAGCCAAACCAAAGCGAAGACAGATGTTCGACTTGAAAAGTTACGAGAATTATACAAGCTCGCCAAAGTGTTATTTGATTTCATCTGTCCTCAGGAATATGGTATTGCAGACACTGAAAAGCTTGAGATTGGTCTTTTAACTTCTCTTCCATTGTTAAAGGTCAGTCACAAGTGACCGTGTGATATAAACTATGCATTTTACTAACAACATCAGGAAATCGTGCAAGACCTCGAAGAGATGCAAGCCTCCGATGATGCCAAGGCATTTGTTTACTTTACTAAAGAATCCCACATATATACTCTACTGAATTGTATTCTGGAAGGAGGAATCGAAACGAAAATCAAGCGCAGTGCCATCCCGGAACTCGACTATCTTTCTCAGATCTGCTTTGAGCTCTACGAATCTGAGAATAAGACTCCACAAGATGCGCAAGATGTAGCCAAATACGCATATAGTATTCGCATTACGATCAGTCCAGGAGCACATACGTATGATCCTCTCGATATCCAGCTTGACAGTAAACATTGCATTAGTTGTGCGCCGAGAAGAAGTTTAACTGCTCATGCCGATTGGAAATATGTCATCGATACCTTGAGAGCCAAGTTCCATCAGTATGTGTGCTCTTATTTCATACACATTCTCTGTTATCTCCTAGCTCTCCTAGCTATTGTATATTCAAGCTAATGTAAATCATAGAGTCAAATTGCCGAAATCCTTCCTAGCAGTAAATCTCTCCGAATCGCACACCTTTCATAAGAAGGACGACTTGGAACAGACAGGGGGAGAGACGACTATCACGGAGGTCCTGGATGAGGATAGGGGAAGAACTAGTGGCGAAGTGCAGGAAAAATTACCAGCTAGTGATGTGCAAGCTGCTAAAGAAGGAAACGCCGGTGCTGCCGAAGGTGGTGTGGCAGCAGAAGCCGGGGAGGATGTGACTAGAGATGGTGTTGTACAGGAAACTAACGACAAAGGTGCAGAAATGATGGACAATGTTGCAGGTACAATAGGTGTGGATGGTGAAGGGGATAGGTGATTGAGCGACGGCGTCTCCAGCGAACGGGTTACTGGAAGAAGTCGCGGGAAGGTGGGGAGCATCTTATCCACACTGCATGTGGGCCGCATACAGTGACCAGCGTTTGATCATTCTAGTAAAATAGCGTCTGTAGACCGCATTGTTTAGCGTACCATAGATACGATACATAGATACACTCAGCGTACATAGACACTTAGATACATGCATGCATAGATCTCTAAATTACACCCACATCTTCCCAAGAATTTCTTGAAAGCCTACTTCCATATTCAAAAAATGATAATCAGACGTCAATCGGATTCGGAAAATAGTCCGATTATCGATTTCATCTTACAACAAGAGAGGATGAATAAATGAAGAATACGATATATCATTTCTGGCCTTGTTGCGGTTCTGTCGTATCGGATTGCTATCCTTTTTATTGACTTTTTTAATATTTTTGACGCTGAAGAGGGGCCACCCTTGAGGCGCCGGCTGACAGTGTGGCTTGAGTGTGATGGTGCGTTTCGGAGGGGGTTGCATTGGGGTTCCTTTCCCGTTCTGGAGGCCTTGCCATGTACTTTTTCATCTGGTCGGTTCTTCTTTTGGATTGAGGAGAAAGAGATTGGAGGATGTGGTGGGGGGTTATGAGTATTGTATTGTATTGCACTGTAGAGGGGAAGGTAGGTAGGTAGGTGGCTATCTATCTATCTAGCCAGACGGGGGGTTATTTTCCCTGTGGAAGCCGAGGTTGGTAGTGGTAACCTTTCAGTGGTTGGTTGGTTGCATGATGGCGTCCAACGGTTCATGTCATGGACGGACGGGTGGGTAATTGGGACGGGTAAACCTCGATAGAGAGATTGGCTGATACGCTGGTGATGATGACATAGGGGTACTCTTACTGTACGAGTCTTTCTTGGGGGTCCTCTTGTGGTTGTGCGGATGTATCAGATGTTTTTCATTTATCTGATATCTGCTTGTCGATAGGACGGACGTCTTGTATATATGAAGCATGTGAAATAGGCTGATCGGCAGTGAGGTGAGGTCGGGCGAGGTCAGGTGGGGAGTTGTGAGAATAAGCTTACCTAACGCAAAGGATCTAGAATCTTGTTATGTCATGATAAGTAAGAGAAGCCGTTGAAAGTGAAAAAGGTACGTACCACAAGCAGAACGATCCCGGGTTAGAAAAGGCTTGGAAGGCGGGAAGGGGAAGCAGAGCCGGTGAGAAAAGATGCCTACATCGGGATCGGATCGCAAATCGCATCGGCACGCGGTACGGTACGGTACGGGGGGAAGATGGGGATGGACGGACGGTTGGATGTTTCATGCAGAGCTTACCTACATACATACAGCGGATGGATGTCTTACTTAATTGTTTTCACTAACTTCATATAAAAGAGCACGATCAGACCACCAGCGGACAGTACGTGCGATGCGAAAGAGAAAAAATTAGTCTTGCGATGCGACTGTGATTGCGACTGCGATGGAATTGACCCCTTTTGCTTCGGGAGGCGTTCTGGCGGGGGAGAGGAACATGCTGAACCAGAGGAAGTGCTCAGCGCAGACACGGCTCGGAAATTGGTATGTTTGCCTAGTATAGTATAGGGTTGCGAAATAATGTCGTGATGTGAATGAGTGAAAGCAACGTTGAAAGGTAGGAAGAAGGAACAAACAAGGCAGTCGAAATCAATCATTCGATCTGGTAAACTGCTGAAAGCTGGAGGCTGGAGGCTGGTTCGTTGTTGGTGGCTAAAGAGACCTTCATTTACTACCTTATACTGAATTGCTGTAACTACCGAATTTTTCCGGTTATCATATTGCCGTGCATTTGCCCATTGCCAGACAAAGTCAGGCAAGAACCAGAGAGCGCCTTTTGCATCCCGTCTCGATGTGCCGAAAACCAAGATCTCGGGACGGGACGTTATACTTTCTATCCCCTACGACTTCCCAATGGATGTTGCAGTACATGTGTTGGTGGCGGGGAGTACATTTGCATACATCACTAGTCGGTCAGCCGAATGCAAAATGGACGTATGGTATTGGCATGTCTGTGCATAATCCTCTGGATTGGGAAATGAGTGCAGTGTGTGCATTGATGGAGATATCTTGTAACTTGAGTCATGCTAGGGAGGCACTTATGCTTGGTTGTGAGAATTTTCAGCCAAGGGAGGCTGGAGGTTGATGCTGTAGTAAATATTTCTTCGGTGAGGCATAGTGATGGCGTCCATTTTCAAACCCCCACATTACTGCTCCAGTATTGGTGCCAGAATACGAGTAGACGCCAGCTTTTTGAAGCTTATGCATGATTTCCAAATGATGAAAGGGCTGAGGAGGCCCTTGCTGTATGACAACATATTGGCTCCCTCATTCTAGAAACATGTAATCATGTGCAATAGAAAGACTGTGGTGACACAGTTGCTGTGTGTGGTGAGTCGGTGAAACTGGGGTAGTTGGGGGATAACCAGTAAGCAGGGTCGCGGAGACGTCAGTCGACGTAGTTGCTGTCACAATCCGGTTGTAAAGATTGATATTATACGATCGCGGCAAGTCATGGTATCTGAGTGGGCATCATTTGTACACGAGTAGCTCCATGAAGCTACATGAAACCCAGAAGATTTAATGAAGGATCAGTAGTCATACTTTTGATTGCAGAAAGCGGAAAGGTGGGCGCCAGTCAGATTGTATAACGAGGCACAAGAAGGGCGCAAAGTATGCGCGATGCGGGAGGATGACGTGGGAGGCAATACGGGAGTCCGTGTGGTAAATTGAAGTGGCATGTTTGGTTGCTCGGTGTTAGCATTACGTTCCAAGACCGACCAGACAAGATGTATTCTGAAGAACCAAATAAAGTGTTCTCCCAACGGAAAGTACAGTCGATCGATCAATAGGATAGGCGACAAGTGGAGCTATCTGAACCAGAACCATGTGGCTTTCGGGCCTTAGGGGGATGAGACGTGACCCTGAAATTTATGACTGCTCGTTCACAGCGGTGAGGAGAGCATTCTGATAGAGAGGGTTGATCCCCCAGAGTCGATGTATCTGCATCCCTATCCGGTGCGACAGGAACGCAGTGTCTCGTCGTGGAAGAAGCGAGGATTTTCTGCCAAGGAACGAGCAAATAGAAGTCGGTGTTGACGAAGGGAGGCTGACATGGTGGTGGCAAGGTAACCTGGTGAGATTACATGCTCAGAAGGATGTTGTTGAAGGCTCGGTGATCTTCAATAAGGATGAGTTTGGACAAGGGGTGGTGGATATGACCCGAGTCGACGATTTTTGCTGTAGCTTGATGCTTTGTTTGCGGTGAAAGCTACGAACTGCCCAGTGTGGGCGGGACGGGTTGACGGTGCGCGCGAATTGATTGCGGGTATCAGTGCATGCATGGTGGCCGTTCCGCAAGGATCTTGATACAAATCAACTTGGTCCCAAAGAAGTGATGTGCATCGGGAAATTTTGCCTACGACAGCTTGGAATTCTCCGTGTTACCTAGGGCCGCCATTTTGAGCGTTTTCTTGGGAAGGTCGAAAGGGGCTAGTCCATGCAATAGATTTACCAGGTAGCGAATGAGTTTGATGTGATGAAAATCCAGTAGGGATCATCGCGCATACAGTAATAGCGAAGAGTAAGTCGGCAGCTTGAAAGAGGTAAATCCTCCCGTATCTACATGGTAGCAAGTACTCGAACAGTCTGTAAGACTACACAGATTGGATGACCGTACGTTTCGAGTAAAGCCGGGTGCTAATATAAATCTCGACTGTGGATTGCAAAGAGTAAGCAGAGGTAGTATCAAAACAGGCAGCATATATCCCATTGGCACTGCCCTTGTTCAACAGGTACAGTCAGGTCAACAATTTTAGGAGCGGATACTGTCACAAGAACAGAGTAGACGTTCTTCAAAGTAACCATCCAAGCGAGGCCATCATCATCATATCCATATCCTAAAATCTTACATCCAGCTTCCGCGGTCACGAAATGAACAGTAGCACCTTGGCCGGTCCTGTATGGCTGTCATGGTATGTTCATGCATGATGTGACAGCATAACTTGGGAACACAGCATTGTCAAGGTTTCTTATCCTTTGTATACCTGAGCATGATAAACGGCGATCTCAAAGAGGTAACCATTATTGAATTTACATGTACCTGGTCTAAAACGTGGACCAGCGACAGCTAGGTCGGTCGCGATGCTGATACTATTCTTCGAGCCAACCAAAAGCACAGAAGAGGCGTAAAAAAAGGCCGAAACTGTCCTTATTCGACTGCGCCATGTCTCCCTATGTGGGATGGCATTCTATGGGCTGAATGTCGATCAACGGTGAATAGTATTGTTTGTGGTCTTGTCTGTCTCAGCGGTTGCGCCAGCACCAAATTTGCATCTTCACTCCACTGCAAATGCAGAGATCTTCAAGGCAAGATGCAAGTCCCCATCCTGGTGTTACATGTTTTACCGACACCTCAGTACTGGGTCCTTTTTACTGCAAGACCACACCCTGTTAGCCTCGTTAATTTCGAAATAATGGGGACCATATTGTTCCCGTGATCTGGTGAAGAATTTCGTCTGATTTCCAATGATCTGCTACTTCTTCGCCCTCGTTACCTTGTAGAAGTGGTATCAAAACCGTTTTTTCTCTCTCTCGATATGCGGCAGGTATATGCACATGCAGTATACATCCTTACATGTCGGTGGAGACCAATCCGGCTTGAGCATCCGGAATGATGACAAGAAAAAAGCCGTTACAGCCCTGCCATACAAACCTACCATTGATCATCATCCCGTTACCGTGATGACAACGGCTCGGTCCTTCATGGCAGAAGAAGGTCACATTCCTGCAGCATCTGGACCTCTCTAGCAATAGGCATGTCAAGGGTTATCAAAAACGACGAACAAGGATATCGAAAAGGCTTACTGGCTATGTCAATGGATATCAACGTCGACCCAATCTGGGTGAGCTGTGAACGAGCCCTCCCCTCCTCGCACAGTCTCTCCGCCTCCAAGGGATTTCTTACCTGTTGTGTCACACACATAGCACAATTGTCAATATTGTTCAACTCGGCATTCTAATTTAGTTTCAAGTCTCTCGTGCAAAGTCTCCATCCAAAGGATCAAGTTTTCATTTCTAGGCATAGCATGATGATCCTCTTTCGTTCGCGCGATATGTTGATGCTAACCCAACTCTCAACGCCCTCGGCTAATTTGCCCCTTCATTGCTATATAGATTGCTATATAGATTGTAATTGTATCCTTACCTCCACTCTATTATCCTTGTTATCTCGATTAGCCATAATCCTGGGAACGCTCACATATGCCACGAGGGAACTCTCTCCGTTATTAATCTATCTGATCCCTGACCACATGGTGGTTATCCTGACAATTATCCGGGCAGGCGACTGACTTCTTGTGCAACATATAGTTCGTGACCTTGATTCTACCGGATTACTTCGTACTTAGACTTTCTGCCAATCCTACCTCACCCTATTTCGAAGAGCTGCATGGCCACAACCAGAGTTCGGCATTCTCTGGATTTGCTATTTATACCCTTGCTATCAGTATAGGTCTGTGGCTGCGCCTACGTCCTCGACCGTACCATCTCGTGGGGAATCACAGCTGGGTGGTGACCAAATCGTAGCAGAAGTCTAATGAATCAATCCCTTTCATTCTTGTCCTGGACCATGCCAAATCTTCACAATGCCTCCTCCCTACCGTAACCTTGACCCCATCATCCTATCCTTAGCATAGAAACAGGAATCCGGCGGCTCCCTTTCCGCAAGTGAGGTTAGGAAAGACCCGGACCCCACTTCCCATACTTTCCAGTTGAGTTCATTATAATTGCTGCCTTTGGAGGGACCAGCGGCGGCGTGCCCAGCTCGAGACGTGAAATGAATCTGCCGTGATAGCAATGCTCGAGCCTTGCCATTGTCGATGCGAACGATTCTGACATCCGGAATCCGCGAAGAAAATTCAATTTCTAGTTCTAAAGCCTTTCAATCGCGCACCAATCAATGGGATGTATTTGGATTTTGTCTTCCAAACGTCAAGCCTCAAAGCCTCCTTCCGAGATTCTATTTGCAGTAAGGCGCGAATTCCCACACCAGAAAACCTTAGTCAATTATACCATGGCATCAAATATCAGCACACCTTTTTACCCCAAATTTTGACATGCTACACTGTTGCAGACACAGCCAGGTTGGGTTGATTGCCATCATGGGGAAGAAGAAAAGACGCGCTGAAATTGCCATCTAAATCTCGGTCTGAGTCGGGGCCTGGGTCTGTCTGGGCATCTGCGACTGGAAATCATATCCACAACCACGTTCCATACCACACTTTCACGGTCCCATTTCTCCACCATGATAGACTATTTTCCCCTGGCTAATGCTCCATACCTTTTCAGCCCAACGGAAGCCTTCCACTCCCACCCCCACTCAAACAGAATTCTGGAAGAGAAATTCAATCCACGTTGGACTGAGTACGGATCGGACCTAGTCTTTCCCAGCTAAGTATCAACTAGAGAGAAAGTCGAGGGGAGGGGGTCTGAGCTCTGCGGCCTAATATCAATCTCACAAATCACCCTTTTCTCGCTCGTTACAGCTCGTCTAGAGGCGTACACTGGTCGAGACAAACGTCATCGGCCATTCTGCACCAATTGCTTGATAGGATTGGATTGATGGATTGATTCGCTTGCTGATTGGCTCATTGCTTGCTTTATTTCGGTATATACTGCCCTACCCTTTTCTTTCTCGTTCCCTTCCCGGTTTTGACTAACTGCTTGTCTCTGCCTTGGCTAGATCGTTGAAGAAGCGTCGGTTGTCTCTCAGCGGGACATGCAATAACCCCTTCGTCCTTCGGCATCACAAGTATACTTCCGATCCGCCGCATTTGTGGATACGATTACCGTCTATTCCATTTCTAGAATATTCAATCACCCACAGTCCAAGGCAATTAACCACCTGGGCAAGCAAGCAAACATCATCTACAACCAATCATTCTGCCAGCCTCTACAGGATAGGGATCAGCCTCAAAAAAGCACGAACCACCTCGAAGCGGCGATATCAAACTCCCTCGCAAGTCCTCGCGAGGAAAAGAGTCCCCACGGAAAGGCAGCCTCAAACCTTCCCCGACGCCCCTGCTATTAGATTAACTGTCCCAGCTGTACCCACTGGCTTCATACATTACCGCAATTCCATGTCATAAGTGGACATATATATTTGTATACACCTGCCTCTTCATTGGACCATCTTCCTTCTCTTCTGGGCATGTTTCCGTCCAGCCAGGCCATTCTCCCTTCGATACAATACATTTCCAAAACTCCCCACCACTTCAGAAACTCTCTATCCTTCCCATCTTGCATAGGAATACGTACATCTGCTCAGAAACACTGCCAGATCCCATCTCCTGTTCTGCAAGTATAAGAAGACCAACTTTGTCCGTCATTGACAACGAGGCTTTCTATTTTGCTTTTTCGATATCTACCTGGAAACGCCTCCAGTGCTATTCATCTTCCTGCTATTGGTATATCTGGATATCGGACAAGAACCAACCTTATCACTCATCTCGTTTTAAAAATTGGGACTTGATTTTGGATAGATTCAACCCGCAGAGTGAATCTCTCTCCAAGTGAATTGCTTCAACTTTGACAATCACTGAAGACGAATTGGCCATTTTTTCCAATTCTCGACCTTTGCTTCTACTGTACCTTCACAACTGCGCCCAATCTCTCAACTTATTCTTCAAATCGCTCACTCGCTCCTCCATATTCGCCTTCTCTCTTCCATATCAGAAGTCGTCAGTGAGCATCTCCAGTTGTGCCAGTATCCCACTTCCTTGAAACTGACGTCCAATCTAGGCACAAATCGTCTTCCTCTTTCCCAACAGAAACCTACCTCTCATCTTGCGCAATGGCTGTCCCAACGCACTGCAGCCATTCTTTCAACATCCTTAAATCTGAGTCCACGCTCATCCAATGGATTTGTTCCATGTGTCACTCTGGACCACACTGGCTCATTTACGAGTGCAAATACTGCAAACTCAAGACTTGCCGCAATTGCTCAGACAAATTGTGATGGGTTCGCGACTTATTTACGCAAGTTTCAATGTCGATCATCACAGTTGGTCTGCATTGTCCTTGTGGAAGGATAGTGTTTGGTTTGGTGATATGTGGGAAGAACAAAAAAAAAGGATCCTGGTTGATGGGTATGTTCCCTCTCGAGGCCCTTCTAGACTTCTCCCAGTCAATGCGACGATCATATTTTTGATCACATTCATCAGTCGCAAATGTTGATTTACGGATGATGCAATATCTGAAGTTCTTTCCAAGAAAGCCACTGACAGCATGGGTTATAGCAGCCGAGAAAAAATGTCTCAGACCTGCAAAATAAGAAAATACGGCAAGAATGTGGGATACCTGCATGAAATGCATGCAGGGTCACCATGCACTTCACTTCAAAGATAATTGGTCGATCTTTCCTTGGGCTTTACATACGATCTCCTGTCAATGCGATGTTCTCTTTTCTTTCAACTCTTAACGATCATGTCGCCATTACCTGCGTACGAATCTTTTCTCTACACCGGACTTGCATGTTCGCTTTCGCTGTCTGCGGTTTCCCTTCCCTCGCCGCCTGCTACCGGAATGTTACAAGTTACTTATCCGCTGAACTGGATGCTGCGTTCTAGATCTTATCATATGGGTATACTCGTATACTCCCCTGCCGCCATCAATTTTACCATTCGGCTCGAGACTCTCGACTTGCCATATATATCACCAGAACAGGGATATTCTACAGACAATTTTCCATGGCAGCAGAAAACGTGGCCGAAGGGGACCCTTTACTCATGTAGCACATAGCTTGTTTTCAACACTGTTTACTTCTCTCTAGATTTCCTTATATACGTTTCCTTTGCTCTTCCCCTTCATCATGGATACACTTCCTGTTTGGCCCCTTCCTGTATTGTATTTGTCTACTCTTTTTCTGCGGGTTGAAATTCTGGCGATATACGGCACGGAAAGAATGATTGAACGGGGGTGTTAACGGTTCCTTTTTATGATAGAGCGGTGGGGGCGGGTGGATGAATGGATGAACGTACTGGCTTGCAGGTTTTCATAACGAGGGGCGCAGAAGATAAAATCTGGAGGGCGGTGAATTTGATTTTTGTTTTGTTTTGTTTTTTGGTTTTTGTTTTCTGGCAGACAAGATATTCTTTTTTCCCACAAAGTTAAGATTACATGCTACCACAGCAAGGGTTTGAAGTGTTTCTTGCACGATTGCGGTTGCGATTGCTTAGATTTAGTTGGAACCTTGGGATTTGTTTATGCTACAAGGCAGCCCACGCTGCGATTGTTCTTCTTGTATTGTACTGTACCGGACAGTTTGAATGATATGAATTTTCCCGTCTGCCGAAGTTCTGAATGTACAGCACAGGAGACGGAGCATGGCATGCGTCCCGCGGGGAATAAGGTTCAGACCAATGCAGTACATACGCATACCATTATACGCCCAGTCCAGGTCGGACATTTCGGATCTTCAGTGGCAGCCCGCTCTCTATCCGACTTGTTTTAATCCCAGTATAATAGTACATAGTAAGTTTTCTCAGTCTCACTTCCGTTTCCCTGGTTTTCTCAAACACTAGGCTAGCGTCGAATATACATCCCGCAGACAAACCCAAAATAACCGAAAACCTTCCGACCTCACCAAGAGAGACGGCAGACATAGCAAACACATGTCCACGTTTTACAATTATGGATAACAAGCACCAGCATCCAAATACACACACTCTAGCTACCCCTCTCCCTTCCCCTCCCTTCTTTCTTCCTTCCACAACCATTCCAGACCGTTCCAGACCGCTCGCCCGATCCACGGCACCCTGCCGTTTCGCATTGCGTTGCACCACATATATAAGTGGATTTCCTGCTGCCTGGTTCTCGTACCACAACGATAATGTTTAACTCCAAAACAATTGGGTTGAGGAAAGTTAAATGGATGGGTCGGCGGGATGATTGGGAGGAGTTTGAGTGGTGGAGTCATATGACTGATTAGTTCCAGTGTCCTAACTGCCGTGTGTAGTACCGTGCCCTGGGGAAATAGTATGCATGTCCCACGTAGTCTCGTTTAGGCGATCGGGTGTCTATTTTAGGTTCCATGCTGCGTGTGCTAGATTGCTGCTTGGGTCGGCATCTCGAGACGGGTTTCATGAGGGGTGGGGAGGGATGGGAAAGGAAAGGATGGGAGAGCTGGGCGTGCAGTAGAGTGGGATTGGACATAACTTGACACAGCATACCATGTGTATGCGGGGACCCGCGCGCAGCTCGGCTTGTGTTACTGTTCTTAAGGAGAGGGCCGATCGCGGCGGGTGGTCTCTGGAATTGGGAAAGAGAAGGAAATGTGCGGTGCGGTGTGACGTCTACATACTGGTATGAGGTTCGGACCGAAGGTGTACGGCGGGGTACAGTACAGTACAGTCCAGTCCAATACAGTGCGAGTAGCTATTTTTGATGGGGCTGTAAGGCTGGGTGGAGTCCATGTTGTGGAAGGGAGACGGAAGGGTGGGTGCAGAGTACATGAAGGTTGAGGATGGGTGCGGGAGAAGCATGGTACCGTGTGGATTGGAAGGTTTTGGAAGGTGATGCTGTGGAAGGGGATGATGTACTGGTATATTTGGATTGGGAGCTGCTTTGGGAAAACTATATTCGGCGGCAGTACGAATAGCACGGGTGACATACTGTTTTGTTGAGATTGGGAGTGCCTTTGGGAAGAGTATATTCAGCTGTGGTATGAGTAGAATGGAGTGATTAGAGTGATGCGCATGACGACGGAAGTAGACGTCTGGCTAAATCTGGTGGTGAATGGGTTGTCGTTTGTTTGCGGTTTGCTTTTGTTCTTGGTTCCAAGTGAAACGTTCCAGAATTGAAATCGAGTTGAGGCGGAAGTGACTACGCACGCGAAGGTGAAAGATATTTGGAGTTGGAGAACCTCTTGGTGGACTATTTTTGTTTTCTTCTCTTTGCTCTACTTTGAATCTATTCTCCGACTTAGCCACATTGCACATCACACGTATCATATGCGCAAACATGATTCTCACCGCTTAGATGATGCAGCTGTATTTACAGGTGTTTGTTGTCTAGACGTGTCTAGCAACATGAATTTGCCTTTACCTGACTTTTATGTACTCGATCTATGTAATATGTCCGCAGAAGTAATTGCAATAGTATCAAGACTCATCGGGATCATCCAGAGAGGAAAGGAGAACGTGTCAGGATCGAGCATGATTTGACATGATCTCCCATGGAGCTTGAGTAATCTTCTAACCAAGTATCACAATTTCGCCTTTCCCCTCCCTTCTGCTTCCCCATTTTCTTTTCCTACCAAATCCACCTCTGTTGTGCATAAGATGCACGTGTCCCTCAAACTCCCCACGCGATACTTGTGGTTCACCTCCTGATAATCCTCACTGGCAAGCATATCCGCAAAATGGTCGATACTAGGATAATGCGCTAGAGCAATCTCATCCCACCCTTCTTTATCATCAATCACCGTCCCGACAATCTTTGCCACGCCCCCTCTTTTACTTCCAATCGATTTCGCAAACGCAGATCCGTATTGGAGGTACTGCTCCTTTTTGCCCGGCTTGAATGAGAGGAGATTGAACATGGATAGCGCGTGTTTTCCTTCTTGCTCTCGGGAAGACTCGATCCAGGTGCGTAAGTGTGGTGAAAGCTCGAGGGCTTGGCTAGAGCTTGCGATGCGGGGGTTGGTGAGACTGCCGGTTAATTTTGGTATGTCTTCAGGGTTTGGGTTCAAAAGAGCTTTGTTTTTGGAATCGAAGTCTTGGACGAGTCGTGACGGGACTCCGGCTGTGATCTGCCATTGGTGACGGATGAGAGGTTGGAGGGAAGAAGGAAGAGCCTCGGTAGAGGGGAGGATAAGAAGGATGTCCCAATGGATATTTTGTGCGAGAAGAGCGTCGGTGGAGAGGGTGCTGGGGAGGATGATCCAGCGGATGACGCGGGCGACGGTCAGTGGTTTTAGAGAGGTGGTAGAGAGTGTCTTCAGGAATTCGGGAAGAGGAACGGTAAGGGAGAGAAGATGAGCGGTACAAGCTGGCATGATTGGAGATGAGGGTTTTCTCGTACAGTATCGAGTTCAACAAAGAGTCTATAGTCAAAGAGACGGTATATAATGCACAATTATCAAATTCTAAAACAAGTTATTGCTGCTCTTCGTCCAACCGTCGATGCAAGGTCGGAAAAAGATATCGAATGTATGTTCTTTGATAGACACCTTGGCCACTTTGTAAGGCTTTGACAGATGAAGTCGAAAGATCTGGGGTATATATGGACCACACTAAGAGATACCCACGAGCCACGATGTCACCGCGACTTGTTTCAGTGATGATATTCACAGAGCTACCCCTCACTTGGTCTGAGCTCCCATGAACCGGGCCTCTGTTTTAGCGGTCCCGATCCGGGAACCGAGGTTTTCCAGCAACGAAAACTCGAAATCATAACAACTCACCAATTCGACTATGGACCCTGGACTTCACTTGAGCAATGCGACGCGATTTGGATCGATTTCGTGCATATGAGCTGTACTTATTTGAGATTCAGATTCGCCGATCATGCAACAGAGATTGTTGCGATGCGTTGCCATTACCAACAAGCCTTCACATGCAATCTCCCAGCAGATCGTTACTATGCCAACGAACGTGCAGCTTCCTGGTCAACAATGGCGTAAACTCCCTTGAAGCGATCCAGGAGTCGTGTTCATTGGTTCGCAAGCTTTCCAGCACATCTTTGGTAATGGAGTCTAGATCTCACAGGTAACAGTGTGTTGTTTATCGTCTTAATGGGTCTGATATTAGGTCGCACTACGATTCTTTCGTCCTTCTTCTGTTCCACTCTCACGTCAAGCAAGCTCTGTCGGCCCAGCAGCACCAAAAGTTTTGTACGAACTAGATTGAGTGGCAGAAGGCGGAGGTGATTTCTGTGCATGAGCTGTGCTCTCCACTCTTTGCATCTGTCCGTCTGGTCATACGATATCTTATCTTCTTCACAGGCGGACAGCATCAATGATGTGACCTGCATCGACGACAATTAGACAGCGTTTTGTCCGTGTGTCTTTCTACCCTCAATTTCTTTCTCAGGATGCGGAGGAGAGTAGTCTCTGTCCTCTGGACATTGGTACTCTGTCTCATCATCTCTACCAATGCGCAACTACTACCCTATAATCCCACAACGATACTTTTACCGTCGAGCGCATCCGCCTCACAAGATGTCGCCTACATCTTCCTCGAAGCCTCACAATCGGATACTCGACCCGAATTTGTATTTCTTAATATATCATCAACTATATCTACTTCGAATCTGACCTTGGAGAGCTTTTCGCCCAACTTACCTTTTCTTGCTAATGGCACAGCTTATGTCCCCGCTATTTCTTCATCTGGTGTTATCACGGTGTATACAGGTTCTTGCTCGTCGCCTGCGAATAACGAGCTTTGGGTTTTCACTACTACAAATGGGAGCGCTGGAAATGGGTCATGGACAAAACAAACAGTTGATCTTTCTTCGGATGCGATGTCTGCAGATTTGACAGGAGCGGAGTTTTTGGCTGGAGCATTTAGTTTCTCAACAATTGTCGATGCAAACGCGACACTTACGGACATATACATGTATGGTGGAATGTGTCCCAACACCTCCACAACGGTATCCACATGGCAGTCTGCGGGATCATATTCGAATCGCATGGTGCGGCTTACACCTCAAGCCTCTGATAGCTCATATACATTGGACGTCGTGACAAATAGAGGTGCGCCTATTGCGGAAGCGGGCTTCACAATCACTGGCCTCCCACCAATGTATTCGAATGCCTCGGGCATTATGACTCAAGCACGGAATTACATTCTTCTAGGTGGGCATACAAGAACCGCATTTATAAATATGAGTCAGGTTGCTGTCTGGAGCTTGCCGGAGGAAAGTTGGAGTTTTGTTACAATCGACTCGCCGTCTGCTTCGGAAGGCTCCAATACCGAATTGGCCGTCAAAAGTGCTGTTGCGACCGTTGACAGCCGCTCAGGGCATACAGCTGTTCTATCTGAGGATGGGTCTAGTGTTATTGTTCTTGGTGGGTGGGTTGGTGATGTGAACCAAGCTGCTGAGCCCCAACTTGCTGTGCTGAAGCTCGGGACGGGATTTGGGGGAACGGGTGATTGGATATGGTCCATTCCAAGCAACCAACCATCCGGAGATGGTATTTACGGACACGGCGCGGTAATGCTACCTGGGAATGTTATGATGGTTATTGGCGGATTCAATATCACTGCTTCCGCGAATGCAAAGAGGGCTATCAATTTAGACAGTCAAGCTATGTTCTTTAATGCTACGAGTCTGGAATGGACTTCTAACTACACCAATCCATCGTACTTGGCCGCTCTGAATCGCAAAGGCGATAAGTCGTCGTCATCATCAACCTCAAGAGAGATTGGGCTCGGAATAGGACTAGGGATTGGATTAGTTGCGCTCTTGGCTCTTATTGGCTTCGCTATCCGCTGGCTTATACGCAGTAGAAGACGTCGGACTGAGAGACACGAAGCCCGCGAGAAGGACCTGAGAGCACTAAGTTTTGGCGCAGCGGCGGCTTATTCGGCTCCGGAGGATATGTCGAATAATGGTGCATATGTATGGTCAAACAACGGATGGCAAGAAAACTATAACGATAATCATGAACCTTATGCCAATTCTACAAGCGCTGTAGCAGGTTACGAAAGACTACACACCGGCGAGTACAGTCCTGTCGAAAATGCTCCCGCTATGAAAGCTCGACAGATTTCCAGGAAACCTCTACGAAGCGCCCGTGGTGTTTATCAGCCCGCTCCGACATTTGATCCTGGGCCAGCAGCGGTGGGCCACGTCAAAAGCAACAGTCTTGGGACAGCCGGTCCAATTCACCCAATTTATGAAGCTGACGAAGAAGTTGATCCTATCTCGCCAATTGGTGTAGGGGTGGCTCTTCCTCTTGGCGAGACATCTATGGCCTCTGTTCCTCTTATTTCGGTTTCTAAACGACAGTCCGATCCGTTTAAAGACCCCCCAGCTAACCATTGCAATTTCTCAACTCCTTTACAACGGGATAATCGAAGCGCTAGTGCACCACCAGCAGAATCTCCGGTCCAGGAACGTGAACGAGAGATTGAAGCATGGGTTGCCGATTGGGCTGCTGCGGATGCGCTCCTCAACGCGCAAGCAAAATCTCACTCAAATCTAGGCAGGCTATCACCCACACGTAGAGTACAGCTGATTGCCGCCAGTGGCCCAAATTCCGTTGCTGGAGACCTGTCAGAATATAGTGGTCGGACAGCCAGCAATCTTAGTGAACGCAGCATTGCTACACTTAGCCGTTCTGGATCTAGTTCTCAAGGCACAAGGTCGAATTCTCTCCTAGGGTATATCAATCACGCTCTTAATACTATCACTGCGGGAGGAGTGCCGCTAAGTCCTACACCTGACAACTTATCAGTCATCAACAATAAAGGTCGCCCACCAGGAAGCTCGGGCAGTGAAACTGCATCAACATCTAACACTGCACATTCAAGCTTTCCGAGTCTCCAAGCCGAAGCTTCGACATTACTGCCTCGGCCCGACGTATCCGACCGCAGCAACCAGTCTCCCATCAGAACCCCATCCCAGTCTCCGACAAAAGAAACTTTTGACTACATTGGCAGTCCGTCCAAGAACAAACCGAACGGTCTAAGCCGACGTGGAATTCTAGGAAGCATCCGACGAGTCTTCAGCGCCGAAAGTGACGACTATGACGAACCGTTCGCCGCTCGAGAACCATCCCCTATCCCCATCGAACCAGATAACACACCTCGCCGAGCAGTCAGCGCCAGCGCGACTCTATGGCGCCGCAAGCAGGGAAAAACTGACTGGGAAGACAGTGCCAAAGCAGGCAAAAAGACTACCCGATCCAATACCGTTACTGGCGAGCGGCCGAATCTGCATGCGCGCACAGGCGAGGCCAAAGCACTTGTTCATGGAATAGATGACGAAGACGAGGAATGGGATATTGAGCGCGCAGTCGAGGACCGCGTCGTGCAGGTTATGTTCACGGTTCCGAGGGAGAAATTAAGAGTTGTGAATCATGATGTTTTGGAGGATATTAGCGAGGCAGGAAGTGTGGGGGGAAGGAGCAGGGTGGCGAGTGCGAGTGGAAGTGGGACGTTGAGTCGGAAGGGGAGCGATGTTTTGAGTAAAAAGGGGAGTGTGTTGAGTTTGAAGAGGGTGGAGAGCGCAGAGAGTGGTGCAGGAGGTGGGAGCAGTGGTGCAGCATCGAATAGTAGTTTGAGAGGGAAGGGGAAAGGAAAGGGGAAGGTTTCTGAATTGGTGGACAGGTTGGAGGGGAGGAATACTCCTGATCGTGGGAGCACTCCGGAGAGGAGATGATGTGTATTGATGGGGAAAATTATTTGGATTGCAAGTGGATTTTGGGGAAAGGGTTATTTATTTTATGCAAGCATGTTTTTGTATGATTTATGCTGATGTGGAAGAATTTTTCCAACTTTTCATTCTTTATTGATATCTAGGGCTGGTGGAATTCTTGGATATGGTGTCCATGGTTTTTGGATTAGGGAGATGGTAAATAAATGTATAGGCAGCATTGCACCGCAACAACGCATTTGGACCTCTCGGGTTGCTGAACAAGTTCAGACGGACAGGGGGAGCTTAGATGATTCTTTTACTAGAACGGGTATTGAGCGAAGGTGGAAAATGATATAACTTTATATCGCGTCTTTGGTTTGTGTATTGTGTAGAGTTGGATTTACATGGGCTGTCTTGGGTTGGTCGCTCGTTAGGATAGGATAGCATGGAATATGCATGCGTGTATTTAAGAAAATGGAACGTTCTTTAAGAATGAGAATGATTCGCCCGCATCGTATCGGTATGCATCTTGAAGATTGGATCGAGTATCTAGCGTGTATTTCACATATGAATGCGTTCATTATTGATGCGTGAGTATTCTGGAAGTATCTGGTAAAAAGGGGCCTCGAAGCAGCACCGGTATCTTGCCTAACTGCGCCCATCTTCTCGTGCGTCCTCAGTCAGTCGCTGTCAGGGTGTAAAGACTCATAAGGCACAGAATCGTCCAGCCGAGGGGTTATAACCAGAGGGCGCGGAGCGATACAGTAGGATCTGTTCCATAAGTGATACAATGTACAGTATAAACCTCAACGCCATTTGATAATTCTCCACAACGACCCAGCGGAGGCTTTTGTTTGGGTCGATTACCCCGTCTTGTTTCTGCCTGTAGATATATATGCATGGCTCTGGAAGTAGTGCATGAGGTATTCCTCGGTCGTCTGACATCGGGCCACCACTATGTATGTATTATTGACCGGTCTCCATACCAGTCCTCTCTTAAAAAATCCAAGGCATAAGAAAGAAGAGGTTGTTCTTTGGGAGACGATTTGACAAGAGAAGGCTTTTGGCAAAGTAAGTGAGTGATCAAGATACAGCACAAGATGTGCTCGGACTACTGTACGGATAGTGCAAAGCCCATATATATCACAAAAGGAATATGTAGAGCCAGGTAGGCTCCTTACAGTAGCTCCCGCAAATTCATTCATTTCATCCCGTCGGCGATTAAGTACTCGATAGAGTCCATCTAGCAAAGTCTAGAGTTATATGATTATGTATTTCCACCTGATAAGCAAGCATAGTCGAGAAGCTCCTCAAGCATTTCCCGAAGGCTACTGCTGTATCAACAGGCAATGTACCCCATGCCTTGGGCTTGAGCGAAGACAGACGACTTGGTTTGTGCAAGATATGTACAAGGCGCAAATGCTAATTCTCGCATCATAGCCGTTCCGTTTGGTGCTCGCTCCTCCAATTGTTCTTGAACATCGCCGGTCATGAGAAAGAAAGTCTCTCTCTCTCACACTGAACGATGAGTAAATCCAATTTTCGTCCGTAATAGAACTATCGTTGGCTCAGTCGGGGTGTCGTAGATCTAAACCTCCAGAAGATCTTGGCATCGAGCATGGAGTTGTAATTTCAATTTAGCAATCGAAGACGCTGTCCTTGCTCGATTCACTTTGCAACGGCACTCTTAACACGCAGTCAGGATCCTGCGTGAACTCCTTGAGTATGTATAGGGAAGTGCAAGATGCATAGATCTTTTCTTCCAAACACGTTAACTTGTATAATTTGTGCCGTTTCTTCGTGATAAACCTTTTCAATCGAATCAAACATTCTTTGGAAGAATCTATGGAGATCTGAAGGTACTTCGTGCAGTCGCTTCCGTAAGATAAAAATATCATCATTGTTCATTAGTCCTCTTAAAAGCGGGCGAACGACAAGATATACCCATAGGAAAACACCTTCAGCCTTTTCTTCGATTTCGTTTATGAGCTTAAGATAATTTTTGTCATTGCGCATGAAAGAGGAGGATTTTTCGCTGTCCTCGAACTGAGATTTGAGGTAAACTGTTGAGGGTTACAGCAGATTGACACGTAGAATGGTGCCTGTAGGCTTGAAGGGAGTTAAAAGTAAAAGAAAGAATAGTAACTTGATTGATTCGACTGCTGTTCTAAAAATCTACTGGGGTATCTACAGTGGGAAGGACTCCTTATATAAGTGCTATGAGATCGGGACATTGCTGCAGAATATCAAACAAAGACTGCAAAAGACCCTGTTGTGATTCCTGCAATTTGGTACCACCGCTCCAGAAAAAATAGCTTGCCACCACGATATTCGCGCGTGGGTTACTGTTCGTTGAAGAAATCCAGGCTTCTAGGTTGTGTCGCGTGCGTGGATTGTTATATAGGTATTTCATAAGCGTCGATTTTCCCGATCCAGCTTTCCCGTCGATCCAGTAGATGCCCTCTCTAGATTGCGACCATGTAACAAATTGTGTATTGTGTGTCTATTCAAATGCGTGGGCGTGTGCATCTTTAATGCTATGTTCTCGGGTTTTGATTGAGCTAGAATGCAGGCTCTTCAGTACTTCTTGACTAGTCGCAATTCGTTGTCCTTCTGCAACAAGTTCGCTGCATCGATCAGTAATTGTAGTGACGATATCTTGTCCTGAAAAATTCGTCGAATTCTTGACAACGGCGATGATATCCTTTCGCAGACAATCAACTTTGCTATTCGTGCGGATATCGTTGATACGATTCTCTGCTACCATGTTGGTCAACACAGTAAACATTTTCGATTGTTCGTTACTGTCGTGCATCTTAGTGCTACTGAAACCAAACGCAAAGACTCGTAGCATTATTGGCTAGAGCAGGGAGGCTGTAGTCATGCCATTTGATTCTCTTGCCTTAGAATATTGATCATGCAACTACTAATTTGATTTTGTAAGTCCTTCAATGTTTCCTCAACGTTGTGAAGCTTTCCATCTTTCTGAACGCTGCGTAGTGATGCTCCAAAGCATTGAGTCGGCTTGAGATTTGAACCTGGGAGTTGGTCGAGATAATCGAACATCGCTGCCTCAAATTCTTCTTGGGTCTCGTAATCTTCCCTGTTTGGTTCCTCTAGTTCATCATCATCTGCAAACCTTTTTAGTTTGTCTGCGTCCAATTCGTCTTTTTTCGCAAAGATGTCAAAACTAGCTTCATTGTCGGGCAGTTCTGGTGAGGGTCGGACAGGTGTTTGAGGAGCACGCTGGGGACGGGGAGGCGTTATCGGACTAGGAGATATAGAGGGGTCAACTTGATTGCAAGACAGGTTAGGTTGAGCGGGTGAAGCAGAACATGAACGATAGGAGCCAGGTAATGGGGAAAGAGTTTCAGGAATCGACGACCTGCCTGCGGGTAGAGGGCGGTGGGAGGAGCTGCCCGTGATTTCGTGGAAGGTTCGACTACGGCGAAAGATAGGTTCTTGTGGCCGAGGGCTCCATAAGTACATAGTCATTGCGCCTTCGACTGATGTTCCCCAGTAGATGTGATTGTAAAGCACCCCGAGGGCATTCTCGAATGTTTGTGACCCGTTGATTTCGAAGAAGCCCTTGGAGAGATTTGGACGTGGTGCAGGTAAAACGTAACCCAATTCACAACTTTCTGCATCGATTGTGATATTGCAGTTTGTGAAGACTGCACGTTTGAACTTGTTCCAACAAAAGTCGATAGGCAGGATCGAGGCATTGGGTACAAACCGCCTATCCTGTTTCACTAAGCATGTCAGAGGAATGAAGTCGATCTGGCTCGCGCGGTCAGTGATGCCAAGCGTGGGGTCCCTCTGTATATGAAGCCTGATTCCCAATTTAGTCCAGCAAGGTCGGTTGCTTGTGAGCGAGTTATTTTGAATCGGCATGATGAGATGACAGGAACTGTGTAATGTAGCAGACTAATTAATTGGTCGGGTGAAGAGAGTGAGAGAGAAAGAGCAGTATGAAGATGAAGAAAGTTGCGATACCCAATCCGTAAGGCGCAAACGTTGCGGAAGAGGGAACTATCTCCCTTCTAGAAACACATCAAATCTCCCCTTAACTCGGAGACTGCCGAGCGAGGTCTACTCTGCCCACATAGAGCGACTCCACATATGTTACTACTCCACATATGTTACTTGCCTGGGTATTTACCGATGCTATTCACAGATGCTCGCTCTTTCCAAGTTGAACCGTCCCTTTCGCATAATTCTCCCGATGCCAATATCATACATAACAAATGCCAATATCATACATAGCAAATGAGTGCTAGTGAAGCTTCTTAGACCCGACGAGGTTCATTGGCCACTAACTAAGTAAGACCCTAGTAAGTAGCGATAGTCCCCCGTTGCCAAGCCGCGCTATACCCTTTCCACCCGTATTCGTGAAAAACACGCTAGCGCCTCCTCCTACCGGCCGCCACACTCACACCAAATCCCAAAGCAAAGGGAAGGGAAGAGCCCTCCGCCAATCGCAGTCCAACGCCTAGTAGATTTTCCCGACGAACAAAGTCTCATGCATCTCCTCGCGCTTGTATCGGCGTCTTTCCCAATCCAGCCGTATATCATCGTAAACTGCGTATATCTGTGTGGTTTCGCGCGCCTGTGTGTGTGGCAGTACGCTGTATGAGATGGTGTATGCGATAGAATTATGTTTTGGAATCGGTATAAATGTATATCTAGCTGGATGAATCTCCATCTTTTCTTTTCCGTGAAGCTGTATAGCAGAATAATAACAGGTCGTTCGAGCTTTTGTACATTAGATTTAACATTCACATTCGAAACCGTTCTATTTAATTTGATTGCGACTTGACTATTACAAGTGCGTAAATACGTACACACAACCAGGCAGCATTGATTCCTCCCTTCGAAATCCCATACGAGACCGACCCCATTCAATATACGAAAGCAAGCTGCAAAAATGTCCGACTCCTCGGCCGCGCCTGAATATTTCCAGTTCGAACTTTACCGCTACACTCCTAGCACCGCAGCGGCCGTGATTTTCTTCATCGCATTCTTAGCGACGACGGTATATCATATATACCAAATGGTCAAGACCAAGTCGTGGTATTTCACCCCTCTTGTCATTGGCGGTGTCTGTGAGTGTTCCATGCCCCCCCCTCCCCCTTCACATGGAAGACAACAAAGCTGACTCATGTAATCCGCATAGTCGAAATCATAGGATACATCGCACGAATCATCGCCCATTCCAACAAGTCATCCATTCCCATATACAGCATCCAAACGATTCTCATCCTTCTCGGTCCAGCCCTCTTCGCTGCCTCAATATACATGGTTCTCGGACGATTAATCGTTGCGCTAGAGGCCGAAAACCTATCCCCGATCCCCAAGAAGTGGATGACGAAGATTTTTGTCACTGGAGACGTAATTGCATTTTTGGGACAAGCCGCCGGTATGTTGTTCTCGAATTCGCATGGTAGGGAATAGTATACTGATTAGTCATGCAGGCGGTGGGATCATGGCCAGTGGAACCATCAGCGCTTTGAAAACGGGAGAACATATTACGATTGCAGGTCTTTGTATCCAGCTGGCCTTCTTCAGCGTATTCATATTCACCGCGACTATTTTCCATCGTCGATACCTGAGAGCCACGGGTGGTGCGTCGACGAAGGTTTCCGTCAAATACATTTTGAACAATAGAAATTGGGAGACTCTGCTGTACGTCCTGTATGCTACGAGTGCCTTGATCTTAATTCGTTCGGCATTCCGCGTTATCGAGTTCGCTGGAGGAAACGATGGGTACCTGTTGTCGCATGAGGTTTTCGCTTATCTGTTCGACGCAACATTGATGTTCTTTGTGATGGTGATGCTAAACATTTTCCACCCATCAGATGTTATGGGAGACAAGGCTGCCTTGCGTGGGAGCACGGGTATGTCTTTAGCTTCTCGCTCTTCAGGAGTTTGAGGACCGTCAGTTAGGATTCCCATCGCGCTTGTGGATGGTAGGGTTCGGGCGTTAATGGCGGTTCTGTATTATGGATTTAAAGTAAGGATGTAGGATGGTATCAGGTTGGTGTGACTAGAATGCCTTGAATTAAAGTATTTCATAAATCATCCTTTCCCCTGCACTTTTCAATCATCATTAGTGTTAAGGGCTGAGCTCTTGGCTTTCCACATAGCTATGCCAATTATTCACATTACATAGCCCTACCGATTCTTTAGGCCACGCAAGTGCGTCCGCATACTCATCTCCCAAAACACAGGCGCTGGTCTCCACCAGATGTCTTCCCCACCCTTGGAAGTACCAAAATGAATCGAGCCGGTGCAGTACTACCCCGTAGTAGGCCATAAGAAGAACTGCGAGGCGGTTTCGTTGCGCCAGAAGTCGAAGAAAATACCTGCTGACAGTTGTAGGCCAAGTCAACCCAATTGCAATAGGTGACTGTGAGCCTCTATCTGCTGCTATATCTCGGAGACCCTGAAATGTATACTGGATGTGCCGAACAGCATCTAGACATGCGGAAGAAATTTGCATATTTTGTTCTGCCTCACAGAGGGTTTGTAGGTCGGAAAGGGCACGCAGCTCCGCATTGGTGTCGCCCTTGATGTCGGGATATAAGTCTATTGGTACACCACCTTGACCGATTGCAGCCAGATCATCTCCAAGAATGTTGGTATCCCATGAACCATATAAGCTAGTCATACCCCTGACCATGTTGGCACAGGCCAGGAAATCTTCAATCCCGCGACCCTCGTTGTCGGGCTGGAGAAGCTTTCCTTCAAATCGGGCCAGACCAAACGAGCACATACTTAAATATCCTGAAAATAGAAATAGTGCACGCTGTATTTCGGGTGGGTTTTGATCTGTGCTGAGAAGCTGGCGATACTGTACTAACGCTCTGTTTTGATGGAAGGCAGCCTCGGCCACTAAGACTTGCGGACTTTCGCAGCCATTGAGGGCAATGTGTAAAGCGGATATAGACAAGATACCCCGAAGAAGAAAGTCGTAATTCATTCCTATTTGTACCACAGATGTTTGCCATGCTCTTTGTTGTGATTTTATTGTGCTGAGAGAGGAATATACATTAGTAGAGTAGTGGTGCAGCAATTTGAGGGTGTTGATGTTGTATGCCGGAGGTAAATTAAATGGCGACAGCGAGGCGCCAGGTGATGATACTATGATCTGAGATTGGGTATCCGATAGTTGTTGTGAACTTTCTCGGGAGGAAGAGGAGGTGGTTTTTTGTTCCCAGACATATTTACAAGAATTCCCGCGATCCTGACAATTTCCACATTGGGGACGAGCTTCATCGCACTTTTTGATCGTGTTAGTTGTCATTTGCATAGAATATTCCATATGATCTTCTTTGTGTTACTCGTAACGACTTGCCTTGAGGTGCCTTTGTTTGCAGGCGCTGCATCCTTTCCGGGACTTCTTATGGGGTCGTCTGGTGGCCATTGGGATTTGGTGTAGTCAAAGGAACAGCAGAGTTGGATGCAGCAAGTGTAAGTGAGGTTGAGGTTAGGGACTTATCTAGCGTGTTTGAGGCTGTGCGATCATGGATAGATATGCCGAGCACGTCCACCAATCAAGCTAGAGACAATCAATCCACTATCAATCCACTCTTTAGTTGCTACTGCCAAGCAATCCTCACGTTATGATTGGCTTAAGGGCTGTTTCATTTTATTCTAGATCCTTTCCGTTGTGGGGTATTTTCTTTCGAAGCATGGCCTTACGGTGTATCAATCATTCCAGTGATTATTCTCGATTTTACTGGCTCATATTGAGGAGACTGAAGAAAGGGGTTTCCGTCATAATCATGCATCTCGGTTGGAGTCCGAATTTCAGTTGTTTTCATCGTATTCTGCTATTGATATTTGTGCACTGGTTGCTAAACATCTCAGACTTCAAATCTCATGGATACATGACAACCAATTGTCCTGGTCCAGCATTGTTAGCAGCACTTTCTATTGCCTTCTCCCAATCCTCCAAAGCAAACTCGCCCACAATCTCGTGTCCCGCAGACTTGCCCAGTTTCAATGCCCCGCTTTCGACCAATTTGATAAGCCCGCGCACATCCTCTCTCTCATACATATACTGGCCACGAATTGTGAGATTGTTCAGTACGGCCATGACATACGGAATATCAATGTCGTTTGTCGGAACACCCATCAGGGAAGCTCTTCCATAATTCTTAAGCGCCATCAAGCAACTTCTGATATGCGTTGAGCCATTCGCTATTGCAGGAGAAATATCCAGAAATGCGTCGATGGGGCCGAATCCTTTGAGTGTAGCAACATCCTCCATTACATTCCCTGTCATTTGGAACGCAGTAACTCGTTGGTTCGCTGCTGAAACCTTCTGTAGTAAGGGCAAATTGCGACCTACAGCAATAACCCGAGCACCCATAGCCGATGCAACTTCAACAGCAGCGCTGCTATATGATCCAGTGGCAGGAGCGACAATAACAGTTTCTCCTGCCTTCAGGTCAATACCTCGGAACCCACCGTAGGCGACGACATGTCGAGCGATGTAAGTGAGCTCGCCCATTGAGTAGCCAAGCCCTCCATCAGCTGGACTTCCAAGGAGTAGTTTTTCGTTCAGCGCATAACAGTTCTCCAATGGAGCTCTCACATACTCGGCCATCATGCCATCGTGCCAAAAATCGTCCGCCAGTTTCTTAGCTTTCGGAACATCTCCGAACACACCAGCACCCCACAAAATCTGCACATCGGGATCATCTCGGGCTCGTACGAATGGCTCGAGCATCACAAGCTGTCCAGGTGCAAGAGAGGTGGTATCAGGTCCGATAGCAGCGATACGCCCGACAGCACGAGTCCCTGGAATAGAGGGTGTAGGCACGTGAAGGAATGGGACCTTGCCATCCAAAATGTGTTTGTAGCCTGATTCCGCGGATGTGGCCAGGACTTTGACTACGACACTCCCAGCAATTGGGGTAGGTGTAGGAAGAGTTTTGATTCTAGGAGGCTGCCCTATAGCTTCAATCTGAACGGCTCGCATAGTTGGCGGAAGAGGCGAAGTTTCTGTGGTAGACATGATGAATCCGGATTGTTTCAGCGAAGACGATGAGAGAGAAGGGTTGCTGTAATGATGAATGATGGATCTAGATTGTTTCAGTGTGGATGAGGAGTGAAGTAGTGTTGAGATGATGAATACTGATAATATGTGCGGATGGACTGCTTCTTATATGTCACGTATCCATCCCATCAACTTCTCGTCGACCACGGCCTTAATGCAATTTCCACTCGGCATGAAAGCGCGAGAGAATCATATCTCCGGACGGAGTCCATCTTAACTGCGTAAAATATGGAATTGGCCCCATATGTTGACGTCTTTGATGTACAGCCGCACGACAATGCGACCCCAATAGGCTGCGAATTCGAGCAATGCTTCAACATCAAGATACACATGTCAGATGAAAATGCGATTCTGGGTTAGCTTCATGTTCCTTATGCTAAGCTTAATCAAGCATAGTATTTACCCCCAAAGGCTTAGTGTGTACTTTGAAATACGAGTGGAGGTTAGCGTGATCTCTTTAAGTGGGTCTATGCATGACATATACGGGGTCTCTTCGAGGCATTTCCCCATTTTCTCGCCTGTGTGTCCTTCCATCGTATATAGACCGTATCTTCTCCCGATCTCGAAGTAAATGAGCAGGAATACGAAACCAAGTTAGTCGCCTTTCTTATTTGCACGAACAATCAACCATCATGGCAACCGACATATCTGAAGAAAGTCAACGGAAACGACGAGCCCACAAAAAGTCTCGAAAAGGATGTCGGAACTGTAAACTACGAAGAGTCAAGGTGAGGTTTCTTATCTATAACTGTCTATTTGATGATTAGCCACTGATTGAATTTTAGTGTGATGAGAAAAGACCTAATTGCTCAAAATGTACAGGTTACGGATACATATGCAATTATAATTCTACGACCCTGGACTTGCAGATGGCTGTTGCTGGAGAGTCAATAGCGCCAAATAGTGTGGGCGAGATACAGTCCTGGTCTGCTTTCTCACGAGATCCACCAAAGAAACCAGTCATTCCCGCCACCTTGGAATCATCTATCACATTTGGAGATGACATCTCAACCATGGTCTTAGACCGACAATCTCTCGCTCGCCTTGATCGCTTCCGCTACAGAACCGTTCTCTCAATGGGCACTCCCACCACTGCCACACTCTTCGAAAAAGTCAGTTTCACCATGGCTTTCGAGCACCCTTACCTGATGCACGTAGTGCAAGCCCTAACCGCCACCCACGATCGCTTTCTCGCCCCTCCTTCCTCCCACACATCCTACCGCTCCGTAACCGAAAGCTACCACCTCTCTCTAGCCGCCTCTCTCTTCAATCAAAAGCTCTTCGGCCCAATCAACGACAAAGACCGAGATGCGTTATGGGCTACCGCCGCACTATTGGGCATTGTAGCCATGTCCTCCATCGAAGCAAGCACCCCCGATGAAGCCTGGCCGCTAACACCTTACTCCGACACGGATCTCGACTGGCTACGTATGAGCGAATCCAAAATCGTCATCTGGAATCTTACGAAGCCTGACCGGCCAGATAGCGTGTTCCACGAAATCTCGGCCAGGCTTGTACAAGCACACCATGAGGCCGACAAACACGAACCAGAGCTCTCGCTGCTTCCTCCGCAGTTCCTGGACTTGTGTGAAATTGACGTGTTTTCCACTTCGGATAATAATCCTTATTTTGCCGCGCTGTCAGGATTAGCTGCCAATATGTGCGCGGAAAACGCAAATTCGAAAATGCAGGCTTTTCTAAGATTTTTGAGTCATATGCAATCCGGATTTAAGGAATTGTTGAAGAGGAGAGAACCTAGGGCGCTGCTTTTGGTGGCATGGTGGTATGCGAAGGTGCACAAATTGACTTGGTGGCTAGAGTTGAGAGCTGTGCTGGAATGTCAGGCTATTTGTATTTATTTGGGGAGACACCATGCTGAGGATGTGCTGATAAGGGAGTTGTTGGAGTTTCCGAGGATGGAATGTGGGCTGGTGGATCGGTAGTATGTATGGTATTTGTAAAAATCTAGATTTAAAGAGACACCCACCTCAAAATAAATGTAAGATATATCCAGCGAATTCATTTCTCTATTCAAACTCGCCCCTTCTGTATATAAATCCAACTACTGCCAACCCAATCAAGCAAACAAAGTACCATCAAAGTCTTTCCCGCTGGTTACATTTGCCACAGTATAATTCCCAAAGCAAACATAATCATAATTCGCCATCTCCGTAACATTCTTCTGACTTTCCAAAAACTTCGCCATCTCACACATTCCGTCCTTCCTTCCCTTACAGTATCCACCCCTAATGCTCTCTAGCGGCAAGATCCCATTATTCAATCTCATCCTCACAAATTTGTGTGTCGCATTCGCTGCATCATATCCATATTGACCAGGCGAATACTGCACGCGAGCATTTTTCACCGGCTTGGGATCAGCGACTGCGCATCCTACTGTCTCAGTCATGAGGCGCGCGCCGAAGGGTGTGATGTGGGAGAGAATGAATTTGCGGTTTGGGTCTGGTGGGTAGTCCGTGAGAGAGGGTGCCGAACGGAAATAATCCATGGACATGGCTGTGAGAGCGGAGACGATGATGTCGTCGTGCGAGAAGTCGGCGTAGAACTTTTGGTCGAGCGGAAATGTGGTGGGGTTGTTGTCTAGGGTGGAGTTTACGGAGGAGTTAGATGCGCTGATGTGTTGGTGCTGTAGACGGGCGAGAACTTCCTGTACATAACCGAGACCTTGAGCCCGTCCGGTGGGGTTGCCATAGCTGTAGTCGTACCAGTCTAGAGGTATATTAGTCAGGTAATGGAAATCATGGAGGGGGGAGGTACAGATCATATCGAGCGTGTTTTCGAATCCGGCCCACTCATCTTCAGTAAAAAGGCCGCAGAAGTCGCTCATTCCGATGTACGCATTCTCATACGCACAGATGCTTTGCATTGCGTATGTATCATTATAGTTGAATTTGAATCCAGCTGGAGCATATTTCTGCAACCGTGCTGTCGCATTACCTAGATATTTCGGCAGGTAGGTGTAAACATCAGAGTCTCCAATATCGTAGATTCCCACAAGGTTATCATTAAAGCAACTGTCATAAGAGGCCAGAGTGTTATTCTCAGTTCCGCCTTCAGGAACAATAACTACTTCAAATGCGGAAGTTACATTTGAGAAAGTGGAGTCAGGTACGGTAAGGTAGCTTGGTCCAAAGAATCCCAACGCCCAGTTGATTTGGCTGTTTTGGATTCGAGACTGTGAAGTCGTACGTAGAACAGGCTTTGGTCGCGCAGTACCGTTGGGATAATAAGGATTGTATGCGAGCTGGCCGAGAGATGCATTGTATAGTGTTCGGCCATAACGATTCCAGAATGAAACGCCTGCAGAGAATTCTGTGTTTGCGCCCAGTCCTGTGAGAAGACCCGTATCTTCCATCGTATAAGTGTAGCTATTGAGGAAAGAAAGGGGTCCAGTGAAGGTTCCATTGCTTGATTTCGAAGTGAAATTCGAGATCTTCTCAGCGAATCTCTGATCATTTACACCATCATCCTCAGCAGTAGTCTGGAACCTCTGCGAGTGTCTCTGAAGAACTTGTACGGATTCCTGGCGATAATTAGTCGTAGTTGTTTTTAAGCAAGACAATAAACTTACTACTTGACAGCCATCGGGCAAACCAACATATTCTACTCCAAAGTAATCCTCGGCATTGTCAGAATAAGGTGTAATTTCGCCCCAATATTTCTGTATACGACTGATATCTGTAAGAAGTTTTTCGTCTGCCGCAGCATTCACCGCCAGCAGGGTAGAAACAAGAGTAATGAGAGTGCCACGCATCTTGGTTTATATGTTGGGGACGTATGATTGAGAGTTTGGAAAACAATGAAAAACGGTGACTTATTCTTAAACTAAATCCCTCGGTGACCTTTTAGCTCAATTCGTCCCTGGACAGCGATGCCGGCGGAGCTGTCAACGGGGAAATATCGGGACTATAAATCTGGTTGGCGGGGCCGGCGTCCCATCATTCTGCAGTGCGCATAGGATATGGACTGTCATGTCTTCATCCTACGCACTGGGACGAAACGGGTTTCCCGGTATTCCCAGAGATGGAAGTTGGGATTGCACAAATTTTCCCGCAGCGACAAGATGACGTGCGGTGGTGGATAAAGACGGCTTTTTAGCGTTGTCAAGTTAGGATACCTAGCACATTCTTAGACTTCAATCCAACCACGTTGTTCGCTGATTCGGTCGTCTGTCTCTATTCGCTGCAAGTCAAATAAAATCAAGCTTTTTCCGGGATGGAGCTCTGGGGACCCTCGCTCATCTAGTCAGTGACTAGAACTAACTAATAGAACTACATGCTTGCATGGATAAGATTGATTTCGTAATAGAGATTGAATTTGTCTTCTTCTGTCGACGGCCAACGACAGTGTGATAATAAATACAGAACAACATACTCAAATATATACACCCGAATAAGTATAGAGCAGAGAGAAGCAACCATAGGTTGTCATAACATACTGTAACGATCGTACAAAGGTCCCATTCATTTTTAGAAGGAGACCCCAACCCTGCGTAGCGAGTGTAGCATTCATCTCAACCTCCCTACCCCTCGGCAGCATGCACAAACGCCAAACTAGGCACATAAAAAAGTAAAGGAAAATCCTGGGCAGCACCGCACGCATGATAGCGACAGGAACGAAACCAAAAACATATTAACTAGATCGAACACCGGTCGTACCTTATCTACATAAAGAGCGGATGATTGAAACTGCTAGGGTAAGGTTAGTTCATGTTAGTGAAAAAAGTCGAAGGGAAAATGAGCAATCGCGATCTAGGACGAAGGCGGCGACGAAGACGATGATTTCCGATGACGTCGTGGAAAGAGCTTCTGACTTACTGCCAGGTACTTTCCAAAGAAACGATCAAGAACAGGAGGAAGCTTCAATGATGAGTCTTTGCTCCGTTTGGTGGCAGCAGAATCATTGAGAAGTTTCGGGTGCTTCCCGGATTCAGGATCTTGGTTCTGTGGATTCAAGTACGATGGCTGTGTGATTTCTTCTTCCGGCACCGATCGTTTGCTGTGAACATTTCCTGTTAACTGTTGATTGGCGATGGAGGTAGTGGCTTCCTGAACGCGAATATTGCTCTGTGCGTATGCGTTGCTACCACCGACTGCGACTATGAGTGAAGCCGGGGTAGGATCATTCACAAAGCCACTCTGGTTGACACCTCCATTTGGGGTCACATCGTCATATGGGAAACAATATCCCAACCCATCGACATTGGCAGCATGGACAATCCTCGCGTAGTGATTTGTGATTGAATTTTGGTAGTACGAAGATACTACTTCACCATCTGGTTGTCTGGGGTTGATGAGTAGAGTTGAACGATTGAAAGCGGCATCGAGACGAGCTCCGATGTTTAGGAGCTCGTCAGTATTGGTTGCTTGGGCTGCGAAAGCTCCTGAGGCGCCGCCAAATATATCTGCTGCAGACGGCTTTGTGAACGATCCGATGCCATTAAATGATAATAACGTGCCATCGTTCGATGTCAAGCCTGTAACTGATCCCCACTGAGCTTGTGTATCAACTATGAGAGCTGTGCTGACATAGGCTGCCCATACCGCGTCCACATAGGATGTCCAATAGTTTTGAAACAATGTTGAATTGAATACAATACCCTGCGTCGGATTTAGAGCTCGAAGATTAGCACTGCCATTCTTCACAATCAATTGATCCCAGCCGGCCCCGTCGATTGCATTCTGCGCTACTAGACCATTACAGACGGTAGTAAGCCCATCCGCAGGTAAGCCACCCACATGTTCGACTGAGCCACTGGTGCTATTGAGTGTCAGGGAGATTGGCAGGCATACAAAGTCGACATAGGTGATATTCGCATATAACTGAGAGCTGTTGTATGTGAACTCGCAGAAATCCCAACTCTTCAAGTAGTTTGGATCGGAAGTATTGCTGACTGATGGTTCTACGAGTCCTGGACCCGTAGTACCTTTATTGAGGAGGAATGTCAACGTGCTACCGACACAGAACCAAATCCGACCACCGGCAATGTATGGGATAGTGACGGTCGTAGTAGAGCCAGGCGAGCCAAGAGGAATTGAGCAGTTTGCTGCTAGAGCAGCCCCATTAGATGAGGGGTTTGAAGGATAGTACAAGGTGGAGCCATCGGATTCCAGAAGCACCACGGCGTTGTTGTTGTTAATGGCTAGGCCAGTGATGTATGCATAAACATTACTAGAGGAGCTCCGATTGACCAAACCTATGGTGAGAGTTCCGGATGCTGCTTCGACGGTTTTGATCTGTGGTGGGGAAAGGATATTCTCGTTTTGCTGGATCTCGATGACATCGGTGATTGTAGTCATTGCTGCGATGTTAAGGAATGTATCTGTTGTTTTTAGAGTCAGTCATTCAGCCTATAAGTCTCTATTAATATTGTTTGGGAAGCCTTTTTGTACCAAGGGTAGAGCGTGTTGCAAATAAGTGGATGACACAGAAAATTGTGGATGATTTGAACGAGTGTAGATGATTGGATTTGCCGCTGTTGATGAGGTTTGGGAGGCATGACTTAAAGGTCTTGTGAACCTATATATGCCCTACTTCGGAGCCAGTACCTGGAAGGGCTGGGTCCGATGGAAATGACTTCAAGATGAACTTGAGGAAACGTAACGTGCAATCTGAGAGCATAGCAAGGAAGCGGTTCAGAGAACTATGATAGTGTCCCTCCATCTCCAATAATGCCACAAATTTAGGACTGCATTTTCAAAGTCTCTTTGTAAACCGCTGGTGTCTTGACAAGGGTAGTCTTCTGGCGGTAGCGGGGCTGCCACTGAACTATCATCTGCACATAACTTATGCTGAATTGACACTTAGTAGACTCACAGTAAAAAATAATCTGTTTGTTTGTGGTTCATCTCCAAGATGAATTGTACAATTATGGAAGAAACCAGATACTACTCCTGAACAAAGGTTAAATTTTTACGTGACAAGATACAGAAAAAACATAACCTTTGTTATGGGCGAGGGAGAGTAGGCTTGATATGGCTGATGTGTGTAAGTGGAACAAATTTAGTCATTCGGCTAGAGTGAAGCAACAAATTACAGCTAAGGATCGCTGACGGCCTGTGATTATCGATGCGGTAATTGCCCTACAACAAGCCAATGAACGAATCATTAACCCATCAATGGAGTCTATATAGATGTTGCTCTAAGCGGAGTAGTGGCTGATTGTTGCACGAATGTATCCCTTCACATGCTCACAACTCTTGTCGGAACAAAACCAACCGCACACTCGACAATTCGATTCTCTTATTCATGATTACTCTCGAATGAACAGACTTTGACCTAGCGGGAAGACGCACTAGTAGTGCTGACGACGCCGAAACGTGGGGTAGCCGTATTAGCACCCAATCGATCTCCTGACCCGGTCATCAGTAAATATTCCGTGAGAAACTTTTCTGAAAATTGCACTTGCCGCTCGAAGGGTTTTCTGAGGAAGAAGAAATAACTAAAGGGCCGAATAACCACAGACTATTGTACTGAAAAGCAACAGTATCCAATTCCCGGGCCAGCCTTGAGTTTCTTTTTTTGGTAGTTGTCGGGGCCATTGGATCCGATTAGACGAAATGCTTTTTCTATGCGTGATGCCTTAATCACCGCCAGCTTCCACATCGTTCGCTAATCGTGAGTAGTGAACCCCTTATCTCCTTCGCCTGAGCCTTGGTGTCGAAAGCTACTTGCAACGCCACGTTGTCACCCCACGAACTCACATGTGGTTGGTTACTGACAAAGTGCCGGCGTTGCTTAGGGAAGTAGCCTATGCCCTTGTCGCCACCTCGGATGATAAGTATTTAAATGGCTTGTTACTTTCGACGTCGATAAGACATGTGTCGCTTTTGTATCTCTTGTAGAGCCGACACATCCACGATAACACTGCCAGTGGTTAGATTGGGGGAGGGATGCTGTTCAAAACAACCCACCAAAGGTGTTCGGTTTATCCCCTGGAGAATTTACTTGAAGGATTACTCCCGCACGAACTCCGCCTCATCGGCTAGGGCTTCGAAGAGATTGCGTGTGTGTTTTGAAAAAGACCAAGGAGGTATCTTCAAAAAGTGATAGGATCAGCAATTTTATCTATGAAATGATGAGTTATGCAAAGCGGAGAATCATGATTGCATGCTTGACACCTTCAGAGAGGATGACCGTCAAGGTTATCCAACAAACGCTGGCAATTGTTCGGTACTACCTGCATTGAGCAGCATGATTGTGAGACGTCCCATTTATCCTAACGCATCGTGCGGTGGGATGGTACGTATGGGAGACCACATCTGATCGAAATTCGAAGCCGGCTCAGGCAACGTTTCAATGGAATAACTTTGCGAAGAACCATTCCATCCAAAGATAAGACTACCAGGCAATCCTCTACCACCTACATAAACTCCCTCAGCATCTCAGAGCAGGATGACGATCGCAAATCCGGCATACACAGACGCTTGAAGCTTGTTCAGATGTGTAACTTGGGCAGTCGTCATAGAACCCAGGAAGCGCAGATTGCGAAATTGTGCATAGCCATAAGAGAATAAGAGAAATGTTGATGAGAATCCTGCACCCGATCAACGAATTGTTCTAATCTTGGATGTGATTCGACCGATGCTTCCACTGAACATGTAAATAGAAGGCCAACGCCAAATTCCACCTACGGTTGGATGTCAAGAATAAGGATATAATAAGACTAGAGCGAACGGCGGGCGGCAAGCGGCAAGCGGTAAACGACAGTTGTTTTTGCGAGTCGATATTGCAAATTGACTCTACTTCTTTTCGTTCCCCATCCTCCACGCCGAAGTATGATTGAAATCAACAGCATAAAATACAGGTAACTTAAGCTAAGTAAATTTCCCTTCTCGAAGATTGTACATGAGCTATCCTTCACCGCCTTATTTGTGCCACGAGCTAGACCGTTTTAGTCAACCATATGGGTCGTAAATAATGTTCCGGTTCGGATTATTGTAGCATCGCCTTCTTACCTTTCCAACAGTCCTTCCATCATCCAGCGCGCGTCGACGTCGACATACGCAGACATACGCACAATTGTACTTGGTGACACTGCTACACCAAATACGATCACCAAATCAGCAGCTCTTGATTTGAAAGTCGATGTGCCGGTGACAGAGGAAGCCAGAAATACCCCGCCGTGGGAAGTCAAACTTTACTGTGAATGTTATGCCACCCGCAGATGCGCATCAATAGATTGTTATTGCCAGTTGTATCAATGCGATTTGGGATTTGATTTTACCATTGTATAATTCCATTATCTGGGCTACCTGCTTTCTCACTTTCTAATCACAGACTTCGTGGACTGAATCTGCGGACGATACCTCTCTTTTCATGGTCTGGTCCGGATCGGATCCTCGATAACGAAAAACCAAGCATCTCTCTCCAAAACGCTAAAATGTCTTCCTCCTCTACCCAATTGAGCGGTGCTGGTACAGTGAACCTCTATTAAAAAATACTGCTTTCGGTATGCTGATGCTTTTACTAGCAAAGTTGGCCGATGTCACCAAGACAATTGAGACTCTAGGAGCCGATCTGGAAAAGATCAGTCTTCTACCACAACGTGCGATATGCCATTCAATATAGCTTCCCATGTTTCTGCTAATTCTCTCAGAGCGAGATGAACTCTTGGAGAAATTGAAGGTTTATGGCCGCGATCCCACTAATTCAGATCCGATCTTCACTAAAGAGGTAGGTCGTACATATTTTGAGCACAAACGGAATTCTAACCGGTATATAACAGGGCATACAAATCTTGTGCCGGCATGCCTTCAATAGCCCATCTAAAACCACTTCCAGAAATGCACTTCGATGTCTTGCCAATGCCCTCCTACTAAAACCGCACACCCGTCAAGTGTTTGTTGATCTGGGTTTCGAGGCTAAGGCATGCAGTCAACTGAAAGATGGGAACGCCGATGACGAATTTTTGATCTCGAGGATCATTTTTCTTACAACATATGATACTAAGATCGAAATTGAGGCTCTTATTGTCAAGTATCATTTAGCGGAGATAATATCACAACGGATTTCCAGCCATGCGAAGCGGTACTTGGCGAAGAATAAGGAAATGAATCCAATGGAAGAAATGGCACTGGTTGAATCGCTCAAACTTCTTTTCAACCTCACGCACTTTTACCCGGACGGCGCCAAGCACTTTGCGCAAGCAGTACCCCATATCCTCACCATCCTACATGAGCAGACCATATTACCTTCTAAGCCCCTCGATCCCCCAATTGCTCAGCTAATCAATTCCCTGATCAACCTACCTCTTGAAGATCCTAGCAATCTGGGCGCTTTGTTTCCCAAGCCTAACTCGCACTCACCTGTCGAGCAATTCATCGAAATTCTGAGGCATTCCATCGGGGTGTACAAAGATGATGATCTCGAGCAGCTCGTAACGCCGCTTCTCACCCTTATCAGAAAAGTGTATAGCATTGCACCTCCAGAAGTATGCCAGTTTCTGCAGTCACAAATTCTTCCAAGTGAAAAAGATCGTGAGCAGCCTGTTGGTCGAGGCGAATCATTATCGGCACGTCTACTTCAGTTATCCACGAATCCGATTACTCCACAGCTTCGCGAATCGATTTCAGCAATGTTCTACGAGTTGTCGGGTAAGGATGCTGCAACGTTTGTGCAAAATGTGGGCTATGGTTTCGCTTCTGGATTTCTCTTCCAGCACAATCTTCCGGTCCCCCAAAATGCATTCGAAGCATGGAGCACAGGTGACGGCCAGAAAGAAAGTGGAGAATCAAGCCAAGCTAGCGCTAAAGCCGTAAATCCCATCACCGGACAACTGTTAGAGACTGAGGCGAAGGTGGATCTACCAGAAATGACCCAGGAAGAGAAAGAACGGGAGGCCGAGAAACTATTTGTTCTGTTTGAGAGGTAAGTACAATTTTCTTGTTATCTAGCGCTGCGCCTAACGATTTAATAGACTCAAGAAGAACGGAATCATCAGTGCAAAAAATCCCATGGAGGAAGCGTTGCACCAGGGCAGGTTTGAAGAACTGGATGATGATGAAGATTCAGATTGATGACGGTTGGATGTTGAAGGTTGGCCGCATACTACAAATTAACAAAGTCAACTCTCATTTCTTGCGTGGGCTGGCCGATTAGGGTCCAGTTAAAATTTTCTGGATAGTCTATAAGTTCTCGAAAGATAGCTACTTGTGTATAATGAAGGTGATGATGGGATGAATAGGAATCACAGCATGTTTGAGCTAGTATGACAGCTAGTAAGCCATAGGGGGGGGGGGGGATCAGTGAGTATCTTTTTCGAAACCAACAGGTGAAAAAGCTCATATATCTGCAGTGTAACTTTAGCGACATATGGTCACAAATGACTTCTCAAATTGTACATTTCTCAAAATCCTGCTTAATAACATAACATACGCATGACCTGGAGTTTCCTTGACCTTGAAAATTTTGATATTTGAAATTTTCTTGTTCTATCTCTTTTCTCTTATTTATTCTTTCATCGCAAACCGCGGCAAGATACTATGTCGTCTTGGGAGTCAATTGCCTCGAAAAGAGCAAAGTCAATCTTAGATAAAATACCTCTCGAGTGGCGGCTCAGTCAAGACGATCTTATATATTCCGCATCACAGACCAATCTCAGGAGTGCAATCTCAAAATTTCTCAACGAATATGAACAAAAGATCGTGAAATTGGATGCCCTGGAAATCCTTGAGATGACTCAAACTGGAAGATGGCGCGTGAAAGACGTTGTCGAAGCACACTGCAAGATTGCATGCATTGCACATCAAATTGTATGAACTTGCGATCTTTTTCTCAGTTATTTCCAGCTTTTTCCCTCGTCCATACCAAAAACAACTACTCATCTCAAAGCAGAATCCTTGCCTACTTAATATTATGATCCCGGAGGCACTCGAGAAAGCACGCATATTAGATCGACAGCATGAAAATAATACGCCTAAAGGAGTCCTTCATGGATTACCAATCAGTCTGAAAGACCAATTTCATATCAAAGGCTCTGATACTACGATGGGTTATGTGGGGTGGATAAATACATTTGAAGGTGATAGAGAAAGTAAGAGAGTAGGAAAAGTGGATAGTGATATCGTTGCTCAGCTGGAATCGATGGGTGCTGTGGTGTTTTGCAAGGTATGGATTCACTTTCTGTAGATTTCATGGCTGCCGCTGTCAGCTTCTTCGCTACATGGATGGATCACTTTTGCTGAGGTCGCTCCACTGGTTTTTGTGTTGCATATCGGATTGTCGATGAAGCGCAAGTTGTGGTAGAGGTTTCAAGCAGCTTACGGCAGTATACTAACGGATGGAACAGACAAGTCTGCCACAAACATTGCTGGTAAGCAAAAAACTACCTAAAGACGCATTTCCGCGTATTGATACTTGTTCTAGTACGACGAAACAGTGAATAATATCATAGGACAAACACTTAACCCTATCAATATGCAACTCTCTTGTGGGGGTTCTTCTGGAGGTACCATTATTATCTCTCTGCAATCGTAGCCAAGCCTGACAGTGCTCTAGGTGAAGCAGCATTGATTGCCATGGGTGGCAGCTCGCTTGGATTAGGCACCGATATTGGTCTGTTGTCGTTACTACCAGTTTCTCGGTACTTTTTACTCATGTCTAACCTCATATCAGCGGGTTCTGTGCGTGTGCCAGCGGCATTTTGCGGCGTCTACGGGATTAAACCAAGCTCCAACCGTTTTTCCTACCGCGGCGTTGCAAATACTGTAAGTCTCAACCGGATCATTAAAAACCTCTGTGTTCGAACCGCAACTAACAATAAATCATTTGCAGAACCCGGGTCAAACTCTTATTCCATCTGTTGTTGGATTCCTCTCTAATTCAATATCTGGTCTGGAGATCGTTATGTCGGCCCTTTTCCCACGAGCTCCCAGTTACCGCGGCCCTCAAGAATCTCTCTCATGGGATGGCAGTCAATGCATTGTATCTTCGAATACTGTGAGCGGTCTAGTAGAAAGGGGTCGATTGAAGTTAGGAGTCATGTGGTGTGACGGGATGGTGGAGCCTCATCCTCCTGTTCGAAGAGGTTTACAAATGGTCGTGGATGCATTGCGAAATGCTGGAAATGAGGTATAGATTACTCTTACGTTTGCTAGATTCTCTAAGCTCATTCATTATTCTAGGTAGTGTTATGGGAACCGCCTTCTCATAATACTGCGGCTAGGATTCACGTATGTCCAATCCCCACCCACTATGAATAACTTGAGATTGAAAATCAAGCAGCCTGCAGTCATGTACGCAGACGGGCATCACGATATCCAGAAGAACCTGGCCCTTTCAGGCGAGCCTATACTCGATGCCTTGAAAGAGGCTTACAAACTGAAAGAACCGATATCAGTTCTCGAATACCAGGATTTAGCATTGCAGATTCGTAACTTTAGAGAAGCATACGCAGACTACTGGGACAGCACAGCAGATACTGATGGTAAAACTGCGGACGCCGTTCTCATGCCCACAGCTCCTCATGCTGGAATCATACCAGGAAAATGGATTCATTTGGGTACTGAATCATCCTCTTATAATAGAAAAGACTTGAAGCTGATAAGTTAACAGCATACACTGAAGTAATCAACGTCCTTGATTATACCTCCCTTGTCATACCAGTTGCACATGCCGATAAAGAGATCGACATCCGGCCTCCATATGTACCGCGCAATGACAATGATTGCAAGAATTGGAATGCTTGTAAGTGATACTTTACAACAATCAAAGTGACATGTTAGCTTACGATTTGTTGTACAGATGACCGAGAGGTCTATCATGGAGCACCAGTCGGTATACAAATTGTGGGTAGGGTCTGGGAAGAGGAAAAGGTTATTGGAATAGGAAAATACGTTGAGATGCTTCTGAATGATGGGGACTCCCGAGGTGGAATGTTGGCAAGGGTTTGAGTCGGATGGTTGGCATGTTGAACCAGCCCATGATCATCAATAATACGTGGAGATGGAAATACGGGATCAGAATTCCCAGTTCTTGCCAAGGTCTAAGCAAGATAACAAGTGTGTCAGTAAAAATCGCTTCCAATATTATTTTAGCACAAGGACATTTCGTAACGATCATCAGATCACGGGCATCACATTCAAGTCATCAGACTACAGTCACCACATTACGACCAGGACCGAAGTCGGATAAAATCAAGCTCGTCAAATTAAAAACAAATTATACCCATTGCAAAACTACAAACAAAAATAAGTAAATAATCTCATAACCAAAAAAAGATGAGCCCATTGCTTGCAATAGGCCTCGCAGTCCGGTCCAGATCAAGTCCTCCCGTGTCGTCGTAGTAGAAACGAACAAATCTAGGTCCTGTTTCTTCGAAAACAAGGAACGTCCATCCAATCAAATGTGTGGAAACGAAAATAAATAAGATTGAAAACGCACTAGCATTTTATGACAAATTGATAACACCCCAACTAAATGCATTACTCGTTGATGAATGAAGGATCAAAAATAACATTGGGCGGCGATGATCTAGAGCATCATGATAGCACCGAACATGGCAATCAGACCGGCGAAGAACTCCCAAGCTCTAGCGACGTTCGCGATAGCGGCACCGGTGAATTGTACTGGACCAGTAGTGGATCCAGATGAGCCGGAGTTGGATCCGGTTCCACTGTTCCCCCCATTGTTTCCACTTGTTAGACCAGATGCTGCGCCGCTGGTTGCTGGGCCGGTGCCAGAAGTTCCCCCAGTGTTTCCACCGGTGCTTCCTCCTGTATTGCCGCCAGTATTGCCGCCAGGTTTGCCACCAGTGTTACCACCAGTGTTACCTCCAGTAGTGGTTCCTCCAGTGTTGCCAGCAGTCTGTCCACCATTATTATGACCGTTATCAGGCGTTTCACCTTCTTCCTTGTGTGGTGAAAATCCAGGCTTGCAAGTGCAGTCGATTGAGATGTAGCTGTCGGCGTTACCAACCCCAGCTCCGATGGCCGTGAGGTTACCATTTCCATCAGCATCAATGATGCCAGTTCCAGCGCCATCCGCGTTAGAACCACCGTTGATCTTGGCAGCTGCCCCATTGTCGTCTTTTGGGGGTGGTGGAGGAGCACCGCGCTTGCCTGTCTTCTTGTCATTGTAGGTAGCTCCTCCTCCACCACCGGCGCCAGCTGAGGTTGAGCCGGTTACGATGGATGTTCCGTCTTTCAAACAGATACAAGAAGCATTGGAGTCGGATTTTCCACCTCCGTCACCGCCAGCTGTGGCGTTGGTTTCGCGGACTGGGGTGGGGATGGGGCGAACAGTGGTAGTGGTGGGGCGAACAGTGGTGACAACAGTGGTAGTACTAGGCTTTGGACAATTTTTCTTGTAGCAATCGAGTTGGTATGGTGGTGGGAGAGACGCGCAGTCAGATCCGATAGGTCCACCCGGCTTGGAAGGACATTTCTCCTTGTAACAGTAGAGCTGTTCTTTGGGAGGCAGTTTGTCACAGTCCTGCTCGTATGGTGGATGAGGAGGGAGCAGCTGCGCAAGGATAGGACTTGGGCTTGGGCTTGGGCTTGGACGCTGCCCCGCCACGAGAGAGGCGGCCGCAAGAGCCTGAATAAGATAGTTGGCTCTCATTGTTGATTAGTTGATTAAAAAGAGTGTAGGGTGCCCAGAGGACAAAAAAGTATCTCCCAAAAAAACAAAAAAAGAACGACCACAAGTTGGAAGTTGGAATATCTATGCGGATGAGTCTTGAGGACGAGTGTTGGCAAGATGGCAATTGATGCCATGTTTATAGTCATTTTCACCAAGTGGCTAGTCAGTCATGAAGAATGTATTTTCCATCAACAATCGTCTTCATTGGCTAGGAATCTGACGAGGCTGTTTGTTTACTTGGTAGGAATGTGCACTCTTTTTCGGAAAATTTTCAAGCACTCTGGCCTAATAAAATGGAGAGAACTGGGAGAGAGAATGTAGTGGAGATACGCAGCCTTGGCATCTAGGCAACATTTTGTGTTTGGAATCTGGTGTGCGCATTCCGTGAGGTTCACACCCACTTAGAATCTTGTTTTGCCTTTTCTGAAGGGGGTTTGTGTTCTTCTTAGATATGGGGATGTAGGAGCAAGTCTTCTCCTGGCGTGGGGCTTTTCGCCACTGGTCTAGCCGCTGCTTGGAACAGCTTGGCTCCCTTTATACAAAGATTTTTAAATGATCCCAACTTTGGATAGTCGTATGCATCTGGTTGTTAATGGTACATTACGAAATTCCATTGCTCTAAGGTCACCAAATACTATCTCTTAACAGATCAGGGCACATGATAGACTCCATAGGCTTTCGTTGTCCACCTCAGGACGGCGCAACTAGAACCGTCTTTCTGTCTATAAAGGCCGAGAACCCTGAGAGGCGTGACTTTTGAACCAATGATTAACAGCGATTCTATCATTCAAGGCAACTGTCTTTCGTCTCTGCCAAAGATACAAAGAGACTGGTTGCGATTACACGTAGCAGATCTTGGGACAACTGATAGATGCTAGAATAAGCATGGGGGTAACCGAGTAGCTAGGTAGACAATAGTAAACACTGCCGAGACATTGTGATGAAATGCTATATTACATCAAGATCTTGTTGAAAACGCTGTATCAAAGCTTAGCTGGAGATTCAGCCCTTACTCGTTGAGTCATTGACCAATCCGGACATTGAAATCTAAATTCAGTAACTGGGTATCGATCTGCAATAGGAATTTCTCAAAGACGATAGATTTGAACGTTCAACTACAACAGAATCGTGATTAAAGAATCATTCAGAGCAAATTTCTCATATGTCGGTTCAGATACTATCCCTCCTCTCGCCTATAAATTTAACCTTTGTTCGGGGGGGGGGGAAGAAGTATACCTTGATGTTCCAAGATTTCCAAGTCCCCACCCCCTTCGCCTAAAGACTCAGCCACCTCACTTAGAAGTATCGGATATGGGGCACAGCACATGAGTAGACAACTTCCAGTGTTTAAGAGAGCCAATGACCGTACGTATCTCATGAATTACCGGAAAGGAACCGCGAATACAGTCGATAAAAGCAGGTAAGTTGAAAGCTAACACGGGTGACTCAAGTTACACTACGCCTAGGCAACCATCTCCCACAGCTACTTAAGCATCAAGCTTCTGCTACTCTTCTAACTGTCTCTCACAACTACTTGAGCATCTACTTTCTGCTATTCTTCCAACCAACTTCATCTACCATAATGCTTTACATTGGAAATAAGAGGCGCTACCAAAGTAGTGAACCCGCTATCAATACGGCCCTTTGCGGAGCTTTCTACCTCAACAGTAGCCACTCTAGGCAGTACCTACCCATTCTTTCTACATCTATTCACACCACCATCAACGCTACTGCAACGGATACTGGACTTACACAGGTATTTCGCAACGACTCACCAGATAACATCACCAACTGTACCTACCAGTTCCCACTGTATGACGGTGTCAGCGTCGTCAAGTTCACGTGCTACATCGGCAACGAGATCCTCAAGGGGGTTGTCCGAGAGAAAGAGGAAGCAAAGGCAATATTTGATGATGCGGTCAAAAGAGGAGAGACCGCAGGACTATTCGAGCAGAATGAGAATGCAAGTGATGTGTTCCGAACCTCCTTGGGAAACATTCCTGCTGGAGAGAAGATTATCGTTGAAATTGTGTATGTAGGAGAATTGATGATGGAAGGCGGAAGTTGCATCAAGTTGACTATCCCTACAAATGTGGCTCCAAGATATGGAGATCAGGCAGACAGGTTGATGAATTCCGCCGCGCCGTCGCAAGATGGATTGAAGATCACAGTGGATGTATCGATGTGGGCGGACATGCCTATCGATGCAGTGACGTCGCCTTCTCATCTTATTGCTGTATCTATCGGAGCATTATCATCCGGAGATGGAGAAAGAGGGCTCAACAAGGCCTCCGTTACACTATCGCAAGGCAGCACCACCCTGGAGAAAGATTTCGTTCTACACGTCAATGTGAAGAATCTTGGAAACCCAAAAGCCATGCTCGAGACACACAGCACTATTCCAAATCATCGATCATTAATGGTGTCTCTAGTTCCTAAGTTTGAACTACCAGCGCATCGCCCAGAGATCGTCTTCGTGGTTGATAGAAGTGGAAGTATGAGCAGCAATATGGCGACCTTGATATCTGCTATGAATGTGTTCCTCAAATCTTTGCCCTTAGGAATAAAATTCAACATTTGCTCATTCGGGTCAAGCTACACATTCCTCTGGCCAAAGTCTCAGCCATACTCGAAAGAGACATTGGGTGAAGCCACTCAAATTATCAAGAGTTTTGGAGCCAACATGGGAGGAACAAATACCCAGTCGGCAGTGGCTGCTACCATTGAGAACCGGTTCTTAGATCTGCCTTTGGAGGTCATACTTCTTACCGATGGAGATATATGGCAACAAGAAGAATTCTTCGCATACATAAACGAAGAGGTAAAGAAAAGCAGCGGTGCAGTTAGAATATTCCCACTTGGTATCGGAAACGGGGTTTCTCATGCTTTAATCAACGGTGTTGCTCGAGCAGGAAATGGATTTCCACAAACTGTCCAGAATGGCGAAAAATTGGATACTAATGTGGTCCGCATGCTACGCGGTGCTCTGACTCCACATATCACTGACTACTCCATGGAGGTCAAGTATGAATCGGATAATGACGACTTCGAGCTTATCGATAAAGTCACTGAGGGCTTGGAGATCCTTCTCTCCGAGAACGAGGAAAAGACACCGCAAACATCTGCAAAAATATCGCTTTTCGATCCTACCATCAAGGAAGAAGTCAGCATGCCCGACATTCCCCCTCAGGAGTTGCCACAGATACCGACTCCAAAAATCATCCAAGCTCCGAGCAGGATCCCATCACTGTTTCCTGGGAGTAATACGACAATCTATTTATTGTTGTCCCCTGATACCATTCAACGAAAGCCAACGTCGGTCATTCTCCGAGCTACTTCCCAGCAGGGGCCTTTGGAGTTATCTATCCCCATTGAAGCACTCTCAATACAGTCAAACACCATACATGAGCTTGCAGCTAGGAAAGCCACGCAAGATCTTGAGGAAGGCAGGGGCTGGATTACTGAAGCGAAAGGTGCAGATGGCATGTATCTGAAGGATCAATTTGCCTCTCAGCTTGGAGAGATTGTAAAGAGAGAAGCTGTACGCCTGGGAGAGCAGTTTCAAATTGCAAATAGATGGTGCTCCTTTGTAGCTGTTACAGCTTCCTCTTCCGTCGTCTTATCACCGATATCTGAAACCAATGAGATACAATCAATCTCAGCACGAGAAAGTTCAAGTCATCGGTCTGCGCGGCGATCTACTGGTGGGAAGGCACCAAGAAAGCAGCTCGCTAGTATAGCAGCTTGCATGAGCGTGCCATCAAGCAATGATGTTACAAGTGATGCTGAAGATAAAGAAGAGGCAGAGCCAAAGAAGAAGAAGAAAGGGAGTGGTAAGTCCAGAAGACATTGCACATATCTATCTTCATTGCCTGTGAAAATCGCACTTACCAACATTTATTTTCCAGATTTTCAAGCTTGGTCCCCTGGTTTGTCCATGGACCAAGGTCCGCCAGGCACGGTGACGTTGTTGGCACGTCCTGCCACTAGTCTGCGTCACGGCAGAAGAGGTGAAATAGCAGCTTCATCACAAGAAGCTTTACCTGTCACTGATTTCACAAAACTCTCTGCTCATGATAAGGTTTTGGCCTTGATTGACTGTCAAGACTTTGAAGGGACTTGGGATGCTGCGGATGTAGAGCCAATTCTTGGTTTCCAGATTCCGGTTGACACTACTGACCCAAGAGATGCTGAAAGGAAATCCTGGGTCACCATGATTATTGTTCGCTTCCTGGAGGAGAAGATGGCCACCGAGAAAGATACATGGGAACTGGTTGTTGCGAAAGCTAGGACGTGGCTGGAGCAGACTCTCGGAACGAAGTTCAGTAGGATGGAGAATAAGGCCACGATGATGGTAGAAAGCGTTTCGAGTACAAACCATAGTCATAGGTAAAACGAGAACATGAAGAGATGTGTAGTAATCTGGAAGTAGATATTTCTTGGAGTTAAACGTAGGATTATATTTGACTGTTGTGCATAACAATCGCAACACTCAGGTGAAGTGAGGATCGTTTAGGCTTTCCACGCTAAGGTAACGCCGACTGCCAGACCATAAACCCGCCCCGCCCAAATTTACCCGTACAAGCAGACTAACCTACTCTACCTAACTCCAGTCTTTTCCCAGAACGCATCACAACCTCGAATACTCAAACCCAACTCACATTGAACAAACATAGATATGGTGCAACCGGCGCTTCGTCAAGAAGATCTCAAAGCGCTTGATCAGACTCGTCAACGTCTCATCCAGTTGACTTCTAACATTGCCTCGCTGAAAGCCGATTTCCAGAAGGGCGCTCCTCTACCTGAATAGTTAGTGCAGTCTATTTCCCAGTTGCGTGCATGCTTGATACTGATAATCTTCGATTAAAGTTCGTCGGTAATGACATCCTCATCTATCCTAACTACCAATATAAAATCCATGACCGACCATCTCTCCGCGCATGGCGACACGCTCTCCCGAATCGTCGCATTCCCTTCAACCAATTTTCCCGGGCGCACGCAAGAGGGGCTTTTACTACAGCTACTGCGAAAGAAGTTGGAGCCGCAAGTCGAGACATGGGTTGACGAGGGCCGCAATTTACAAATCGACGGGTTAGCAGAGGAGGGCAAGGATGGGAATCTAGAGGAGACATGGAAATGGGCTGCCGAATGGATTGGACCTAGGATACGGGAATACGCGTTGAATGAGGCGGGGGATGAATATACTGCGGAGGAGAGGGAAAGCGGAGTTGAGAATGTCAATACCGGTTTGAGGGACGAAGAAGAGAGTGATGAGGATGATGAGGATACAGAGGACGGTGATCAGGTTATGGGCGGTACGATTCAAAGTCAAGAGAAAAAGAAAGCACCAGAGAAGGCACTGACAAGAAAGGATGGAAGGATAAGGAGTAAGGACGAAATCCTGAGGTTTGCGACTAGCGGTATTGCGATATGAGCATATTTACTTTTCGAGGGGCCCATTACCCATTTGGAGGAATTTATAGTGGCCGTATTTTCTGCTTCAGAGGGAATGGTGGAGTTCCACCGGTGCGCCACTAGTGCTGACCAGAGTGACTTCTCAGCTCAAAAATTCGCCGCTGTATTTTGTGGCTGCTGCAGTCAGTCATTATTGGGCTTTTGGACGGATACGCTGCAAGGGATGAACGAGCTGAGCTTAGTCAATGCAGCATGTCGCACACATGCAAAAGCAAATAGCCCGTGTAGCTTGGCTACGAAAGGTACTTATACTTTGAGCTTTTTTCGTTTGAAAGTTGTGACTGAGATGATTAGTGCAGATAACTCATACCAACACGTTGGACGTGGTTTTCAGACCCATACTACTTTCTTACATTTGCAGAGTTTCCAGCTCGTGCTAGCAGTGTCGTACAAGCACCGTGCAATCGGCTGGGACAAAATAGCTACTATCTGAATTCACATCGCATAGAAGTTCCACGATAACCATGTCTGGCACTGCAACCGTATATCAAGATGCTTCTATGATATCTCCGATCCTCAAGTCCCCGCCAACATCATTCCTGCATCTACCGCTTGAAATTCGTCTGCAAATCTACTCAGAAATTCTCTACTCCAACCCCGCCACACATATCTTCCTTGCACAGGGACCACTTCAAGATCAGCACCAAACCTACAAATACCATCCCCCAACCTATCACTCACGCCTCCCCCAGCTTTTACCCCACAAACTCCCCACTTCTCTCCTCCAGACCTGCCGCGCCATCTACCTCGAAAGCCGACATCTCCCCTTTACCCATTGCCTCTTTTCCTTCACCTCGCAGTATCATTCCGCTCTCTACTGCACCACAACCTTCCTTTCCGCACTTGCTCCATGGCAACGTGAAAGCATCCGCAGCATTGAGATCCAAACGGTAGAAATTCGATATCCGTTTCTGCGCTGGGATTTGGACTCTCACAGCACTTTCCGTAGAGCGAAACCGGGTCTCAACCTACTTTTCGCGCATATTGAGAACTTGCGCTTTGTTTTCCGCATAGCCTCAAGCGTATGTATAGAGCGGCTACGAGACGATAAGGATGAGCCGAGCCATATATTTACAGGGTTTGAAGGTTTGAAAACTGCGGAACTTGCTTTTGGGGATGACAGGGGCTATGAGATTGCTGAAGTGGCCGGCTCGCTTCCCAAATCTTGGATCACGAATTTTGAGTTTGCAATGAGATATTGTGTAGTGCGGGCATGAGCACGGTATTGAAGGAGGTGGTTTGAAACAGGAATAGCACTTGATGCACGGGATCACAAAAATTGGTGGTAAATAGATCAAATTTGATATGTCCATCTACTTTCTACCCATTAAATTGGAACAAAAGGACTACAACTGCATCTTGCAGGAGTCGGAATAAACGGTCAAAGAAAGAAAAGAATTGGATCCCGAGACCGATCTATCCGCGTCTACGAGTGCTTGGGCTCTTGGCCTTTTGCGATTGTGTGGTTGTAGCAGATGGAGATGCGGCCACAGGGCTTTTCTCCTTCTGTTTTCCGTTTGTGGATTTCTTGTTCTTGTTCTTATTCTTCTTGCTCTTAGTGGCAGGAGAGTTCCAGTAGTAGACCATCTGCACAGCTAGAACCGCATTTAGACAGAAGCCGGCGATGAAGCCGTAAAGGATGAGCTTATCGTCAACTTCTTGGAGAGTGGTGAAGATTCTGGAGAGGGATCCAGCAAGATAGTTAAAGACCTATATTTCAAATAAATCAGCAAATATCCCTGAGTGATCATAGGCGTGCAGAAATCGAATCCAAAGAGGGGTAAACTCACAGCAAAAGCGCTCAACTGTCCCGTTCCACCTTCCTGCCAAATCGTCAAGATCTGCGGCAATTTACTCGCAACTCCCAAAACCCCCGCCCCCGCCTGCAAATACGCAAGAGTCTTCATATCCACAACCTGATCCATAAACAAGCTCCCAGCCGCCGCCGCGAGCCCCGCGACAAACAGCGCAGCCGTGCTCGCGCGCCCGCTATAATTCAGCACCAGCACGGCAATCACGACATTCTGCGCCATTATCAGCGCCGTCTCGCCATATGTGCTGAATGGGAACTTGGAACGGTAGTTGTAGGCGAGGGAGATCAGATACGCGGAGGTTTCGAGCAGGTAGGAGAGGAAGGAGATGCCGGAGGCGGATTTGGAGGAGACGAGTTTGAGGAGTTGAGGGACTTTGACGATGGAGGAGGCGCCGATTATGCCGACCCCGAGGCCCTTGGAGATGGCGAGTTTAAGACATTCGGTGTGGGAGGGATCGATATCGAGGAGGAGGGTTTTGTAGCATTTTTTGCCCAGGAGGGAGACGCCTAGGTCGCGGATGGGCGCGGGGAGGTTGTGGGTTATGGGTTGGAGAGCGGTGCGGATTTGATCCATGGTTGATCGATTGTTTGTTTAATTCAATCAGCACGTCGACTGAAGTGATAGAGAAGAGTTTGAGGAAGAAATCCGAGGTTTAGATGAGAGGGTGAAATTTTGTTGAAAAGAATAATGACGAGGCTGTGGGTAGGGAACTTTTTTTTGTGGGCACTGATGTCAAATGGTTACAGCTGAATGGTGACGATTTCTAAAAGACCACATTTCAGGAGTAAGAATCTCACCATTTTTAAAGAAATCCCAGATCATTGTCTCTTGAATTTGTGAACCCTCGGAGAAAGCGAATTGGCTTACAGTGTGCCATTCAAGCCTTTATTTTCAGGCCGTCTACTTACAGTAGAAGCTGGTTAAACATTGTATCTTGCATCATAATCTATCTGCAGTGCAATTATGACTAAACTCATATCTTTCCAGTATTTGTGAGTTATCCCAGATCCACGGGACGGACCATAGCCGTGAATTAAAACTAGTATCTCAATTTTCCATTGATGAAAAATATCGTTCTTAGGGAGCCAACTTCCTCTTCATCGTCCCATGAAGTCGCCGAAAAATAGGTTCCAGCCAAAATCCTGCTCGCCTAACCCCTCAAACAGGTTGTTGTTATACATAGAAGTATTACCGTGCTGATCGTTTACTTGCGTATTTTCCTTATCAACTTCACGGTGCAACGTCTCTAGTAAAGCTTGGTCTTCCCTTTTCATTTCCACAAATCTGTTGATGAGAAGTCGCGCCGTCTTCAATGCTTCGTTACCAAGATGGGAATTCCATAAGGTCGTTACTGCTTCTAACGTAGCTACTGCACTGGGTAATTGCGATATTGCCTGCCGATTATTGACAGACAGAAATAAACAGATGGAGTTGAAAGGCACACTGACCACATTCCACCATGGTAGCTTGTTTTTTGATAGTTCATGACACCTGGGGAAAGCGTCTTGTAGAATCTTTGATACCACTAGAGACAGAGCGGGGCAGAGCTTCGATGCGCCCATGTGGAGTTTTCTGGATAAACACAAAGCAACATCTGCTTTGATGAGTGTGAGTGCTGGATGACTGCTAGGTAGCAATGACAGTTTCCTGATCGTCGACTGCAGAGTCGATAGCTCAACGTTAGGACCTGTACCGTAGGATAGCAAATCTGTCAGTTCAATTAATTCACAGATAAACTCTCCTTCCTGAACCATCGGCTTTCGACATTGGACGTCATCTAGCGAGACTTTCGAACGGCCATACTCGGCAGCAAACAGCTGATTGAGGGACATTGCAGTCCAGAAGACTCTCCGTCTCTGCTCTAATATCTCAGGGGTGAAAGCTTTCTTCATGCCATCTACTGCAAATATGACAGTATCCAATTCTCGGTGAAGACCCACAGATTCTGCCAAGTGCATGGTAGTAAATATTGCCAATGAAGACAAGGTTGGACGGCTGGTACACCGGAGATAAACAGAACGTAGTATCCATGCTATTACATGATCCAGAGTTACCACACCCGGTTTCTGCGAGCCATGCTCGAGGAGAGATCGTCCATGCTCTACGATATCACCTTCTAATACGCATGGTACCGTTCTCATGAACAATGAACCAAGCGAGAGGACACCACAAGCCAAAGCTTGGAAACCTTCGCTGCCGGACCCATCTTTCCAGAATGACTCACACCTCTGCTTGAAGCTCTCCTGTTCGAGCACACAAAACACAGAATTGATATGCTCGAAATAGCCGTCGATAGCTGACGATGCATAGGCCCATGAACAGAAGTCATGCAGGTGGATGCGATTCTGTATCACCGCTTCTGGTCGAATCCCAGCATTCCAGGCATAGGAATGTAATCTCGGCGGCGTAGTCATTTCCATATCCATTCCTAGACATCGAGGAAATGCAATGGCGCTGCTGGCGCTCGAAAAGCGGAATTTGTAGGGCTCCAGAATAGAAACTTCGTTCCGCATATTCAGTTTCGGCTCCTCAATTTGATTCGGTAAAGCGGGAGCACCGATCTCGAAAGTTGAATTCGGATCTCGGTGCTCGGTCATGGTAATGGAAGTACCGGACGCCTCGGAATATGATTCATTGCTTTGAATAGAAGCTATGTTATGATTCTGGACTTCAGGCACAATCTTAGTTCGTTTGATTGAAGGTGTAGGAGTCCCGGAGAAGCTACACTCGTAGTCGTAGCCTATGCATTCCGCACAAGGATGAGTGCCGTCGCATTTCCGCTTTCTCTTCCGGCAGCTATCGCATGCATTTCGGGCTCTTACTCGTTTTCTAGGTTGTTGTTGCATGTGAGCCGCTGGGAAATCATGAGGGCAAGAAAAAGGTGTAAGGGAAATGAATAGGTATATAAATGGTGCCTTTTGGTCATGATACTATGATCACGTGCTAGTAATACGGACTTATCTCCGAGGTTTTGCACGGGCCAAACTAGAATATCCCGTAATAGCATAACAGAAAAGATTGCGAAGAAAAAAATTCCAAAAGAAAATCAAAAAATTTGGCCCACACCCAGAATCGAACTGAGGGTAGAAAGAACCTTCTTGCGAAGGTCCTAATAGGAATCGAACCAATATCTCCGGAATCAAAATCCGACGTGCTGACCATTACACCATAGGACCATTGTTTTTATGATACTTATGCTAATAGAGATAATATTGTATACTAAAATTTTAGACTCTTCTGTCACCTAAGAACTTCAAACACTAACAACGAATACATCAGAAATCATGAGTGATGATTCTCTAACAACCAGAAAAGTGACTTACGAGCTCACGCATAATGTCCGGGGAGATGCCATATGAGAGCTCACCTCCTTTGGATCTATCACAAAACGCCCATATGAAACGAAAGACGTTTCTCAAAAAGTGAAGAAAATTTAGACTGAAATATCTTCCTCGTCTTACCAGTCTTTTCGTTACTTCAGGCAAGATACGTATGGGTCGATAAGGATTTTGCAGCGGAGGAATGGTCTTCTTGAGCAAGTGCCGTGATGCAGCAACGTCGAAAGCGCGTTTGAATGATAGCGCATGTATGTCGGAGTGAATAATAGGTATATGACAGCCTCAAAAAGCTCTGCTTCCAGACCCAAAGCTGGGTTTCCAAGGTAATTGTATGCGGAGAGCTTGTCGTATTCTCGAATCGAGTAAGAACATGATCTATCGGAAATGACAGCTTGATAAGATGACACTATTCGAGAAAGCAATGCCTCGTAGTCGAAAACAAGGCATATCTACCACATTTGCGAAAGCAAGACTGAGTCGAGCACAGTTTGGCGTTTACATGCTCGAGCACTAGATCTAAGTAGACAAGATATTCAACACAGCTGTCATGCGAAGGCATGTAATGCTCTTGCCCATCACCAAATATCAATTACCAAGGAAAGCACGATTCAAGTATTTTTTTCATCTCTTAATTTGTTTCTAAACAATCACACATCTATGATTACAGTGTCTGAGTTTGACACATTTTCCTATCACTCGGATATCAACATTACATGATCCATTTTCCAGATCACATCCCTCTCCCGAACATTCATCGTGTACACTCGTGGCCGACTGACCGTAACGTCCATAAAGATGGAACAAAAATGACATCAAGATTTATCTATTCACCCCCGATAAACCAACATCATGCAAATAAAAAAGAAAAGAAAATTGGTATCGAATCGAAAACGCCTCCACCTGGGACTGATGCATATGCATTTTATGTTTGTAAAAGAAAAATGTCCGCCCAATTCATTCGAGCTTACAGAGCGAAGATGGCGACAAGACCAGCTGCGAACAGACCGGCGAAGCCGCTGCCCATCTTCTCTGCGCCGTTGGCTTGGAGTGGCAAAGTGGAGCTAGTGGTTGCTGCTGGTGGGATGTTGGTTGCGCCTGCGACACCGGAGGAGCCGTAGTAGGTCTTGGATGCGATGGTAGCACCAGCGACCTCAGAGGCAGCGGTGGTACCAGGGATGAGAGCTACAGTTGGGGAGGCAGTTCCGCTGGGAGAAGCAGTGGAGAAGGCGACTTGTGGGACGGTGACGGCGGTAGAGATGACGGTGGTGGTTGAGGAGGATGGAATGGTAGATCCGATGAGGGAACCAGTGCTCTCGGTGCATGGAACGACGAGGGTGGTTGAGAGAGTGATGGTAGTCACCGGGGTGGATGCAAGACCAAGGGCGGATCCAGTGGCAGAGGCAGATGGAACGACAACAGATGAGGCTGCGGTGACAATGGCAGGGTTACCAGAGACGTGAGGAGCGCAAATACCTTGGAAGTATTTTTGAGCGGCATCAATATCAGAAGCAGAGGCACCGTATGCGGAAAGACATCCGAAAACGTTGGACACAAAGGTTGCATCTGGGCAGTAGCAGTTGGAATCGGTGTTGCTCTCACATCCGACCAAGTACATCCAGGTGTTCAAGCATTGAGGCAAGACATCTGGGCAGGGAGCGGTAGCAGTTGCTGATGGAGCAGTAGCAGTGGTGGTGACAAGACCGGCTGCGGAGCTAACTGGCCCAGTGACGGTGATAGTGCTTTGGCTAACAACTGTAGATGAGCTGAGGACGGTAGAGATGGTGGAAGTGGTCTCGAAGCTAGTGACACCACCAGTAGTGTGAGTCAAGGTAACTGGGCAGACAGTGGTCGAGGTTTGAACGTATACAGTTGTATAGGCAGTTGTGGCAACGCTGGTACCAATAACGCTTGATGCCTGACTGACCTGGGATGGTGGGGGAACTACGGCAGAAGAGACGATTGTAGATGAATGCAAGACGGTAGAGGTGGTAGAGGTGGTCTCGAAGCTGGTAACTCCACCAGTGGTATGGGTCAGTGTAACTGGGCAGACTGTCGTTGAAGAGTGGACAACAACGGTAGTGAATGCTGTGGTGGCCGAACTGGCTACGCTTGATGAAACAACACTTGTTCCGATGACGCTTCCAGCACTGCTTGCTGGGGGGACAACACCTGTACCAATGACACTTCCGGCGCTACTCGCTGGGGGAACAACACCTGTACCAATGACACTTCCGGCGCTACTTGCTGGGGGGACAGCGGCTGAGGTCACAATTGTGGATGAGTGCAAGACAGTCGAAGTAGTGGATGTGGTCTCGAAGCTAGTGACTCCTCCAGAAGTGTGGGTCAAGGTAACTGGGCAGATTGTGGTTGAAGAATGAACAACGACGGTCGTAATAGCAGTTGATGCGGCGTGAGTAGACGATCCTGGGTTGGTGATACCGATGACTGAGCCAGTGGAAGAAGCTGGGCTTCCTGGAGCAGTTTCGACTGAGGTTACGTGAGTCGAAGGGGCCGATGAAACGACAGAGGATGGGTGGGTTTCAGTGGCGGTAACTGGGCAGATGGTGGTGGACACTGGAATGATGATGGTAGTAACAGCAGTTGAACGGCTTGGGCAGTCAGTGACAGTGGCAGCGCAGGAAATAATGGTGGAAACGGCAGTGCTGAAAATAGTCGAGGTGGTCAATTGAACCTGAGATGTGGCGGTGCCAACAACAGCAGTTGAGTTGTATCCAACCACGGCAGTTGTGCTTGGCTTGTTATCAGTACCGATAACTGAAGAAGCGGACGAGGCTGAGCTTCCGGTTCCAACAGTAGCAAGGGTGGTTGTGCTGGGCTTGGTAACGCTGGTAAGCGAGGTCGTAGAGGGCTTGGATTCAGTGTTGGATGATGAGGCGCCAGTAGCACTTGGCTTGGTGAAGACGGCAGTCGAGGAAGGCTTGGAAATGGCAGTTGTGGAAGTCTTGGAGATAGCAGTTGTGGAAGTCTTGGAGACAGCAGTTGTGGATGGGTGAGCAGTAGATGAAGCTGAGCTGCAGTCAAATGAGACACTGCTGATACCAACACTGCAGCTAGCCTTTCCAGTAGCTGCGGTGTGAGTTTGACTTGCGGAAGAGTAGACAACGGTAACATTCTTGGCTCCACCACATTGAGAGTTTGTAATCACGGAACCCTTGCTTGAGCAAGAAGACTTCTGCTTGCAGATAGAACCATCGCCCATACCATAGTGGAACTCCATATCGCAGTCGAACTCAGTAGTAACGTGGAGAGTGGAGATGGAGAATGCGGAGATGTCGCTGCCGGATCCTCCGGACTTGGAGCTGGTCGAACCAGTAGAGAATCCAGGGCAGGAGCTGGAGTCCGAGTGGGCAGTACCAGAGATACATTTCCCGGAGCCTGTACGAGGGAACTTGGGATTATCGCGCTTGCCGAAGGAGTTGGAGCAAGTGAATCCGCTGAAAGAAAAGTCGCTGTAGGTGCTGAATGAACCAGATGGGAGATCGCTGAAGTCCCATCCACTCTTTTGAGTAGGGTTACATTGGTTGTTTGTGTTTGAAGGGCAAGAGAAAGATGATGAATCTCCCCAGCCACCCTAGAAAAGTGTCAATAAAAACAATGAGGTTGAGGTGGACCGGAAGAACCTACAGTGGCAGCAGCTAGCTGGAAGCCGGACAAGGCCACAAGGGCAGAAATAGTTGACGACTTCATTATTATATATAAAGGACTGTTCAAAGAATGTTGATATGAAATGAAGAAAGAAAGAAAGATAGCGAGTGATGCAGATTTGTTTGAAGAAAAGAGACAAGAGTAAAGAAGCGAATGACTTTAACTCTCACAGGTCGATGTAATTATAAGAGGAGGTCAAATGAAGAGGTCGCAATGAACTGGCAAAAAGAGTCTAACATGAGGATTCTCAGGATCTGTTATATCTTGGGAGGTGGTTGGACCATGACCTTCCGCACAGCCTCGATCCCTCCCTCTGGGGGTCTCCCGTGTTGAGGTTAGTTGAACTTCAGATGAAAACCCTGCTCTATCAGGGATAATATTCAAGACTTCTTGGAGGGGATAAGCAAGGCCTCTCGTAGGTCGGCTTTACAGTATGCATGCGCGCGCTTTTTCTTTGGCCCTTTGACGTTGAGGCACATCGTTGGACAAGGTTCTACTTGCCAAGAACGGTCTTGTGAAAAAGGACCACCTAAATGGAGAAAAGCTTCCCTACATGAAACCTGGGAGAGAACTAATGCAGGTACCACGTTATCATTCAGGGGTAAAACAGATTTTAGTGCTCGTATTGACTCCGTTAGTGTCATCATTATGGTGACAATGCTCCGAGAAGGGTCAATGCTTACTGCCCCCGGTTGCAAACCTTGAGATGAAGGTACGGGAAGAGCATTAGAGTGCCCCCGCGGCGACCAATTTTTTGGTACCAACTCGTGATTTTATCTATGGCCGTCACTCGGAAGCTTCAAACTCTACGTGCCTCTGAATCATGTACACAGCCATAGTGGAAGAACATTTTGCGATGATCAAAACGCAAAGCCTAGTTACACGAGCAATTTATCCGAGCGGCAAAAGGAATGATTGGAAGAGGACTTTCAGGAGTATTCTTCATTACTTCTTCCGGCACCTGATTTATGCAGGGTATCCGCTTTCATTGGAGAGGGGGATGGACAAATACAAATGCAGACAGCACGTAGCATTGAGGTCCGGCTTTAAAACCATCCAATGAATCTTCAAATAGAAACTTTACCCAGCGGTTGGTTGACGTTGGGGTCGGAAGGTCGATTAAATCGGGGCCAATCAAGGGGGCCAGCGTTTCAAGAATTAGCACAGCCTCTGTCACATCCCAGCCAATACGAGGGCAGAAAAACAGATTTTGAAACGAAAGAACTGGACTCCACGAAGGAGGGTCTTTAGGTATGATCAGGATTCAGGAGAGGATTGCCATCGAAATTTGCTTATTATGCACAGGAATACCCGATTACATACTCACAACTCACATATCGACATCGTAGGGAATAGCACCCAAGCTCCGCCGCATGTAATCACCAGTACAGTACACAACTTATTATTATACTGAGACCAGTGTAACAGTAGGATTCACCGACTTCTATTGTCGTTTGCCCGGTGTTCTAGGCTACGTACAGACCGGCCAGATCAGGAAGAGGATGGGACGAGGCCGTCATAATAGGTTATCATACGACTCCGTGCCACGGGCTCAGGTTGATAAGGAAAAAGCAAGCACATCGCAGACAGGCGTTGAAAGAATGTCGTTGTCGGTAGGCCCATAAACGATCGGATGTCTTACTGTACTGGAGAGCACCAGCACCCACCCTTGTTCATCGTGTTTACTTGGGACATGTTGACGCGATGAAGGCAACTGGAACCATCCGAGCTTTGGGAAGGGTCCCATTTCGAGAAACATCTCCATGCGAAGTATAGAGCTTCGCCCTAAACAAAAGACATTCCCCATGCGAGCTCCACACGTTTGTAGATCATCGACGGCTTTCACCCTCAATACGTCAAGGAATATCCAACGCAAAAAGATTCAAAAGCACCCGGATACTGAATACCCATGACTCCATGAGGGGGAGTCTCCACAACAACAAAAGACAATTAAGGTCAGGGAAGCTTATGCAGGAACAATTTCAAATCACAGTTTCCCGAACAGCCTCTCGATCAGATTTGGAGGAGCAAATTATATTCTCACCTTATTCATCCTGAAGTCCGAAAGCAATCCGGAAGTACGAGGTCATTGACATGGTGGTCTCCCATTTTTGACAACAGTCAATCCAAATACAGAAATTTCGACCTGAACGCTCATTTTCATCCCATGCATGCATGTGACTTGCACCTCCTTTTCACATTCTTACTACAACCTCCTGTCTCCTGAGTTCCGAGAGTGACTCAGGCCCAAATACCACCACATGAAACACCCGTCGCTGAGTGGCTTGAAGAAAAAGACTGATAGGATGTGGTGGAGTAGCGAAAAAGAACTTGCTAGGTTGAAACACACTTAGAGAGCTTAATTCTTCCTTTTTGCGAGTCTACCATCGTCACAATTACGCGCATTATTCTCGTGTCCAGACATATCCTCTGAAATCGATGGTTATGTCGGCATGAACGACAGGTGTCCGAGCGGTACTTGTCGATGCCACAACGCTTGATTCGTCCCTATTGCCGCAACTAGTGATCAGGAGCTATTTCCATCTTCTGAACTTAGCTATATTTTTCCCCCTATTATAGGCCGCAGTGCCGATAACCATGATAATAACTCTAAGCAAACTGCTGGCCACGGCCCTTCGAACAGGAACTGCAAGAGATCCAAGCAGATAAAGTTCAGTCGCCCAGACGATTCTTCCGTCGAAATCGATAAACATCGGACGAGTAGAAGCATAGTAAGTGGAGCACATCATCAAAGACCACAGACCCCGTGCGCAACCAAAGACAAGAACGAGACGACGCCCGGAATTTCGGCCACATACAACCGATTTTGGTCTGCCCCTCTGATAGAAACGGGATGGTCCCAATGGTTATCGCGGGACTGAGCGGAGCGAGGGTGCATTGTTCGCGTTACTTTTTTATGCGAGTAATTGTGCCGATGATAATTCTTCATAATGCAGCTTGAACAGTGACGAACGATGAGCCGCTGGCAGAAAACAGACACATCTCGCCAATACATCATCTATCCATTATAGGTATATGCCAATAACCCTGCACGTCCCACCTAGGCGATGCGATGAACTCCATCTCGAAGATCGGCGAGCGGCATTGCCATTTGAAGAATTGCTTGTTTTCCGGTTCACAAAAAAAAGTGTTCGTCTATACCGGGTTGTTCGAAATCGACCTGGATATCGATGGTTGGCCGCTCTCGTTGAGAAGGACGGCACTGTCTCTGTCGCTCTGGGCCATCGCGACACGCCTGGATCAGCAGATGGAACAAACTCACGTCGGAGAATTGGACTGCCGGCTATTGCATACCGCGATGTTGGTTGCCAGTGAATTCCTCCCATTCCATTCCAAGCTAGGTAGGTCAGTCTCGGAGAATCGTTGGCATGTGCAAATGTGATCAAATCCACGCTCGTACTTTTCATCACATTCCCCTCTTTTATCATTCTCGTATTCCAGAAACCACGAATCCAGCAGTGGCGAGATCACATTTGAAAAGGACTTTGGATAGCCCATGTTGATTGCGACGATATGTTCACCACGGACCTCAATAAATCGGCTGGATAGCAAATTGCATGGCGTGATTAGTTTACTGCTGTAACTACTTCCGTATGGTAAAGGTGGTATTGTGTGATGAAGCAAGGGATCCGTGCGATATTCAGCAAAAGTTCTTCATCGGTGCCCTTCGACCAATGAAACAGTTATCTCTTTAGAATGTATGAGTAAAGCATATCTTAGTAATTTTGTAGATATGCAACCAAAAAGATATCAGTTTTCTGAAAGTATGCCACTCTGGGTTCCAAATGAAGATTCATGTACCTATGCTATATTGGGATGCCGAACTGGTATTATACTATATTGACGCTGTTAGATGAGCATTTGGTATATATGGCAAATAAAATGGATTCTCTCGTAGCTCGAATACTGACATTGGATGTAGTTCCCAACACATCTGTTGGCTCGACTCCCATTCTGGGTGTCGCCGTATCACTCTTTGGGGCACGGGATACTGGCTGATTTGGATCTGATTTTTCTTCTAACGAAGTGGGAGATCTAAGCTACTTATATAGTCCAGCTCTCCTGTATTGAGGGTATTCCCGTGAGGGGCAATACCGTAGTTTGGAACCGCTCCTGTAGCCCGTAAGGAGCAATCCACCTTGTCCGACAGCATCTTTATTCGAACTTATGCTTCGCGATGCCATTGCAATGTGTTCAGGATTCATCCCTTTTCAAATCCACCCTAGGATGGCTGCATTCCAAGTCGTCAAGTGATGAATCGATTAGGAGTCATCGGTTTTATGTCTTTTTGTTCACGGTTTAGAACATGAGAAGTGCACACGATCGTTCCCGAAGAACGATGTATGGTGACGGTGATCAGCATTAGTCGAGTGCGGGAGAAATGCCTCAGTGGCAAAGGTGTCTCCTCACGGAGAGTTTATCTACACATACGGCTAAGAGATATGATGAGTAGAGATGCTCATCTGGTTCAATCGTTTGTTCAGCTGCTTTGCTGGAGTTTGTTAGAATTCCGCAAAAAGCGTCAAAACTTTCAGCATATGTCCTCGATTTCACAAGGAAAGAGTCGGCACCTGGGATACAATGGAGAGGCCATCGGTGGTAACCACGCTAGATTTTCCACACGAAAAGGCACCAATGGGTTGCATATAGTTTGATGATCAGGCTTGACGTGTTGACCGATGAGAGTGCGTGATTTCTGGATGTTGTCATAAGGTACATTCGGGATTGTCCGTAGAAAGCACGAGTCCTATTGGGATTTTAGATAAGAATTCTAGTGAGGCAGAAATGGGTAAAGTATATTTCTATTTGGTACACGACAAAGTCTACCAAAGTCTGAATCAGCCAACCTGCTTTCTGACCATTTAATATAAAAGTGCAGTGTTGTCAAGTATATGCTACAAGGACTAGACGTGGCAACTTGACTGTGCCGAGCTCTCAATATAACCTCTAAGCCTTGTATGATACTTGCAAATTTTGCCCATTCCATATTGCGCCAATGATGCCATGAAAGAGATATGCTCATAGAAATTGTGTAATACTTCTTGTGTAACTGAGAGCGAGTCATGTTCATGACACCATCCCAAAATCATAATTTGTCTAGTCCCCTCACGTTGACAGAGTAAGTCTTAAACCTTTCCGGTCATACGTAGAGCTTCCCCCCTCCCCCACCGCCCCCCCGCCCCCCCACACACCCACACACAGTACCTACCTCAAACGTTGCTTGGCCCCAGTGTAACCATTGTCAGCAATGACATCCAGCCTTGTACCTAGGACGCCGTCTTGTGTGGCCCCCACCCCTTCTTGAAAACTCCGCAATAGCTTTCCTCTGACCGGTTTTTACGTGAATTGTACGGAATGACTTCTTTAAATCAGACTTTCATGCTCGAAATCGACGAAGATGTCTTAAAGGTATCTTGTGCTGCTTTGGGAATGGAAATAGGTTGTGCTACCGCGTTGTGGGAGCCTGATATCTCGCTGCCGTGTTGCCTTCCATGAAAAACGAAGTACGATGATCCCGAACTGCGATATACAAGACTTCCTCCGTGGCATTTGTCAGTGGGCCGCAAGCCTCCGAACTTATATTCTATGCTGTGTCTAGCATAAAATGCAGGTCAGCGCCAGTGACAGAAACGCAAGCGATGAGAGGCTTTCTGCTAGAGCACTGCACTTGCCACTATTCAGTGTTTGAAGATTAGCAAGCGAGTGTGGTAGTAGCGACGATATGCGCATATGACGAAGAGATAAACTAGGATAAACAAATGGGGATGAAAAAAGATGCGAGACGGCGGTGTTTGTGCACCCTTTACGAAGACATTGCCTGCTGCCGGTAATAATTACGATATGCTAATGAGCTTTCACCGCGGAATACGAAAATCGTGCTGTCTAGACCACGATCGAATAGACTACGACGAAGGTATATCCGGGTCCGGCATGAGCCTGGGAAAACACTATGCGACGCAAGATAACAGCTTTGCTTCCGCTGAACACCTCGAGTACTAAGTTTCCAATTTCAGGCCTCTGAGCTATGACATCAAATTAGGATCAAATGTGCATCGTCAAATACTCGAGCATAGAGAACGAAGTTGATGTCTTGAGGGCGTGCGGGATGAGATCCTCGGCAGCATTGAGCAGTCCCTACGACGGAGAGACCTAGGAGAGACCCAGGGGGTGCCTAGGAGATGCAACTACAATATACCAAGCAACAACACGCAGTAACTGCCAGTGATCCATGATGGGTCAGAAGCCACCGCAGCCCCATCATCAACAGGCACATACTAGCTGGAGAAACGAATTGTCATCTGCTGGACACCGATAGACATCACTCTGACAGAGAATGAGTAACATATGTAACAAACATTCTACCCAAGAAATGTATGATTACCATGCTGACCCTGTACTCTCAATATATTCACAAAACGTGGAGGTCGTTAAGTTTCGACACGCGATTCTCGAGCCACGGAGAAGATCACCAACACCGAATATAAAAGACCGCAATCGATTATTGGGGCGCAGGAGAGACTGGCCAAGCTGAGATAGAATGTTTACAAGTAACGATCCAGTGCAATCGGCATGGTGTACTCCTTCATTGTCTCCCTGTTTTTTGGGGATATGAACATGCTATGGACGGTTCCTCTAGTGAGATGAAAAAGCAGGTCACCGGTTCTCGAGACCAGGAGACGAAGGAGCCCAGGAGTTTCAAAACCACAGCGAGGAGTCAAAACTTCACCGAAATGTTTGTGCTTGATTGAGTACCCGCGGCATCATGACACAGCCTTGCTTGGATGGCATCGGCTCTTGCAAACTCAAGCCTTGCTCGCTGGACCAAAATGACCCCACTCTTCGACATAAAAGTCATGTCAATTCCCGTAGTATACCGCAGCCAGGCTAGCATAAACCAACTGTTTGTTGCTCTCGGAACTTTCCAAAGGCAGCGAAGAATTCTCACCGGCATACCACTAATATGACTGACCGATTTGCATTTCCTGGAAATGCTCCCAATTGCAGCAGAAGTCCTCAATTTCAGTGGGGAAATGGTAAGGCGATAAGAAAGGCTGAGACAAGCATATTGTAGTGTCTCAACTCAACATTGGACAGCCCCCAGAAGTTGTTTATGATGGCTAATATTGTTGAACAAGCTCTGCGCCGTGTATCCGCAGCTGCCATATGATTGATCGTTTTTATACGGACCTGTCACATCCAGTCGGAACCGAGGACGAGAGCTTTGCGAAACTGGGAATCAATTCTCTCATTTAGCTGCATTTTCTTTTTTTCGATCTTGGAAAAGAAGGCAACCACTTCGGGCATCGAATGGCATTGAGATTTCCTTATCTCGATCCTGGTCCGGTCTTTCGAAGCAAGTTTCTTGAAGCAAGGTAAGTAGTACTGCCTTCTTTCTTATTCCTGTACGAAGTAAAACTTATATCAACGCCGCAATGAACGATGTCCAAATAACTTCGAAGGTCAGGTCGATCTCGCAGCCTCATACACTGGTTCTACTGGAATGGTGTAGCATTTGATTCGTCAAAGCTCATGGTTCCCGAAGATTGAAAAAAAAAAGCATTGGTTCTTTCATAAAAGTTAACCAACATTTTCCAAGAAATCATCCCGCAATTGGACAGCGCCCGTATAAAATTCTCATGTCTGTCTGCCCAACTATGTACACGCAAAAGGCTGTTTGCTACAAGAACATGGAGCTTCCTGGGAGGTCTAGATAAAGTCTGTTGATTGCTTTTCTCTGGCTAGGTCTCAGAGCCACCCCCGCACGGCGGTGAGAAAGAATCCAAGTTGGATCACCACAGTGGGGCGACTCAAATTTGCCTTTCTTGAGAATACTTATGTACGATGTAGAAGGGCCTCTGGGAAGTTTTTGTGATTCACCGTGATTCACTGTGACCTCATATGCAAGGAGGAGGAGAAAGTTCACCTGTCAATGCTCTATTCGCCTAAATCCTGAAGGAATATATAACGAGCTTCCTACAGGATGCTGCCTTTTGAGAGAATCCGCAATGGCCGAACGTGGGTGGGAATGATTGCCGAAACGTACGAGGCAAGTATCGCCTTATCAATTAACAGTGGCCCACGTCAGCTATCTTCGTATATGTCTTGGGTAGCTATACTGTAAGCTTCAGATCTTACATTCGTTGAGGGCTACAAGTGAATGTTCCTTCGACCAGCAGGAACCTTGAGTCGATTAAGGCTGTGCAATTCGCGTCCCTGTTGTATACCAGATATCTTGTATGCACGGCACCACATGTGATTGTCAAAGCTCTATAAGTCCGTGCCACACACACAACCTTTTACTTCTCTCGAAACACGACTCATCAGGCGATCAAGCTGTGCATATTGGATGTATTATTGAATATACGCAATGACGATCGCCATTTCTGAATGTTACCTCCGAGTGCCAGAATACTACCGGGCGCTGGAATTCTGTTTCTGATAAGCTGAACGGGAGCTAAGGTGTGCAAGTACCGGCAGTCTTTGGCTCTGAAGTAATCTGTGCAGTAAATAACTACTCCCGGTTTAGAAGTGCTGTCGCATGTTAACAGACGTTAAGATTATAATACTGAAGCAATTGGACGGTTGCTATACCTCCTTGTGTACGGTCTACGGCAAGGCTCCCCTAAGGTGCAATAGTGTTAAAGATCTTTGTTTGTACTGTACAAATTGTACACATTGAATCCGAGAAACCATATTAGACTCTCATATAAAGTTTGAACCAATCTAAGCATGAAATGGGCCTAAAATTATCGATTTTGTGAGGCTTATATTGATATTCATTTTAGTAGAAAGCTTTCAATAATTCCATATTGGGATAATCTATGGTAGGTATACCAGCCTCCTTTATCCCGTATCAGTCTCAGGCAAATTTGGAACTGCCCGCCCACAAGAAACAAGGCGACATGATGTGCAACCAAACATGTCTTGCAATATGATTACTAGATGCATGTCACCGATTTCAGACTGTTCTTCGGAAGCAGTATTCACCAGACTAGAAGCTTGTACCCATCACTTTCTGGCAACGTGCGGGAATACCCGCATATAAACAACCTAGTAGTATCACATGTCCTCGAGTTCATGCTGTAGCTGTTATGTACTGTAGTGGAAGTACGAATTCTGCGAACCACAGCGGGATCTCCCGTTCAAGAACATGTCTGAATGTCTTCTGCCGCCAAAATAGATGCTAGAGATCATGTATCAATAAAAGCTTTGACGCTGAACGCTAATATGTACCGACGGGTGGGTAGTGCGAAGAATATGTCGTGGTATGCTGTCCGACTTTCGTGTAATCGCTCTACGATTCAGTATCCCGCATATTTGGGTTACTGTTAAGGAAGAAGCGATAATATGGAAGACATCTCTGAACGTTTAGATTCGTCGATAATGAAACGCCTTACGCTGAAAATCAGTTGCTTAGCCAGTAGATGTGATCTGTAAAGTAATTTACCCATTGGGAGGTACTCAAAAGATTCTGTCAGTTCTACAATGCTAATACGTCAGGAGGCTTTCAGAATGATCTCTTGCGGCATTTTTCAACCGAGCTTCTGATGCATAATACGACACATCCTTTACATATAAAAGCTCTCTTGTCCCGCTGATTCTTCAACATAATTTGATATGTGATCTTGGGTAGAAACGAGGCAAACCAGCAGCAATACCTAAAGACGATCAGTCACCTTCACCGACAGCGCCCGAGCTGATAGCCTCTCTGCGCTAAATTTTTGAAGCCCTGGTGCCAATCAATCCCTTTCATACAGGGGACTTTTGTGCTGCTGAATATTGTTCATTCTGAGGCGTTGCAAAGATATTCGAAACCATAATGCCTCCAGGGTTCCCTTTTAGCCGTCCTTCGGGCCGCTATCCACCAGTTATTGACTAATTAATACTTCAAGCAGACGTCAACAACACAAATTGGATGATTCGATGGTTGTTACTCACACGTTCCCACGCTGAACCACAAAATTGAAAGGTCAGGTAGTATTACTGTACCCGGTTTTCGAAGCCATCATGCTGAATCTCAGCGAAGCCTCGAGCACCCTACACCGCCGCGACTTCACCGATCGACTATGCACATTGCTGCCTGGTCTCCAACCAATGATTTAATGAAGCTGCCGATTTAAGGAGATCTAGAGCGACATGGTCTAGGCACTCGGAGAGACTCTAGTGCCATTGAGTTACCACAAGTATGGATCGGGTAACGAGGCGAACACGCTATAACACCACTCATCAGCTCCATGATGACCTGTTGCTGTGATAAATGTTCGTCAAGGTATATTCAGGTGGTATCAGGTAAGGGGCTGAAGGATCTTCAAGGTTTAGAGATCAGTAATAGTGCCGATCGCCAGTCGGGACCTAGTATGTCATCATGAAAATTCTGTGATAGATGACTCTTTCACGCAGGCATTTTGCACTAGAAAGCTAATAGTCATTGATGATCGAGTGAGATAGCTCTCAACGACCAAGGCCAACATTGCCATCGACTCCAAGAAAGCTGAGTCACCGTCGTAGATTGGGGCTACACGACTAAATGAACCCGTAAAATCAACAAGTAGAATAGATGGACGCTTACGCGCATTCAATGGAGCTGAAAATTGTGGCGATACACGCCACTGTATCGATCCATGCTCAACGTAAGCGCGCAACGTACATTTGCCATTCGGAAATGGATCAAAGACAAATTATTGAGAGTTTATTTCGACAATATATCTGTGAATAGGAAAAGATTGCCTCTTGTCCAGGACTTTAGGGGGCTGAGCCACAATGTGGCGAAATCAAATCACCAGTCACGGGCTAGGGAAATTCAGATGAAAAAGCCAAGCCATTGAATATCATTAATCATGATATTTTGTGTAGAAAAAGCAACAAGGAAAATTCTTCACATTTCACTTGAATGACAGCTGATCTAGCTAAGGAGCGAAATCAGCATAATACCGAAGGTCAAACAACACGTGAGATCAAAATATTTGCAAATCATACTTGCGCCACCCGCCACCCGCAAATTCTTTTCTTGGAAATCGAACTATGAAGTAAGAAAAATAACTGGTGATATATGGCGTGGGAAAGACGTGGGGAGATGGGTGGACTGTTTCAGGCTGGTAGTAACTTAGATGTAACCAGGAGAAGAGAAGAGTATGAGGGAGTTTCTCACATGTATACTCATATCCTCTTGCACGGTATGCGTAGGCGAAAGAGCCAATACGATATGAATCATAGAATACCACAATGACAATGTTTCAACGTCGGGCGACGACATGGGCTCTGCTGAGTGACGTTTGTGTAGAAATATATGGTAATGCCATGCTTTCCTGTGGTCATTCGTAAATGTCACCAAAGAAGGAATTTCAGCTGGGCGGCAAAAAGAGGAAAAAGCGCTACAGCTTTGCAAGGCATTTATGGGAAGCATACATTTCTCGACAAAGGTATTCCCCCACGGAACATTGTTCACTGCAGAAATGCTCGGAGATGAGACTATGTGGCTGATGTAATTTGGGCGAATGGAGCACTTTCCTCCATGGAAGCTCAAATTGCAGCTGCACAGCAGTACTTACTTTGCTGCATACATCGAATTATGGACTCAACTTAAAAGGGGCGCCCAAAATATTCTCTAGTGTAGCGACTCATCAATGGGTCATTTTAAAGGCCCTCTCTCAACGCCGCGTAAAGAAAGCCACATCGTTAGAAATGCCACTTGGTCACATTTCCAAGACTATATTCACTCACTTGGGTAGGGTAGGCGAAGCTTAGGACCTTGGTGCAACGTGTTGGTGTGGTTGGAGTTCTCGCTCTGCAAAACGTAGAGGAGCTCGTGAGGCGTGTCTTGACCAAATAATTATGCGCGTCTGAAGTGATGCCTACACATAAATACAGCTCGTGCCATGAAGGATCAAACGAAAGCAGATTGACCAGCTCAAGATCCTTCGTCTCGACTTAGCCACATGTTTGATGTGGAATGTTTCTAGTCATGTCATTATCGCAGAACGAGCAGAGGGTGAATGCAGTGGATGACTCTTCGAAGAAGCTCAGGACTTGACAAGATCAATTGAACGGCTGCGATGACAGAAATGAGCCGCCATTGTAAAGCGAGCTGCGTAGCGTAACAACTGACGATGTCTTCGAGTCAGAGCAGTGTTGAGTTATTAAGAAGTGGTTGGGTGTCAGATGATATATAAAAGAGAAGCTACGAGGTCATGAGGGCTACAGATTGTGCATAGAGACATATGGCAAAGATTTCATGACAGCCATTGGAGTCTGACTCGAATCCTTTTCTGCAGTTTGGAAATCACATGCGGACCATTCGGTAGGCCAAGTCTCTTCTCCTCTTACGTCGAGATATCGACTTCATTCCGATTCTTAATAGGCACTCCGAGGCTGAATATACATATGATCTTATCTATGGCCCCCATTTATTTCTCGGCACAGGACAAGCAACCGTGGATTCACACATATGCTCGATTTACACAATTGTAAGCTTAGATGATAGTTCGCATTAATATTTTAATATTTCAATTCTGAAGATGCTCACCGGTGAGGTCTCGTTATGGTTTCAAAATGCTCCTCACGAAAGACCGTTTTAGTTCACCGAGAGGTGGTGGGGTATACCCTTTTGGAGGACGAGGTTAGGGAGCTAAAGAGAGCAATTAAAACGCATCGAGAGGAGCTAGGGAGTACCCCTATGGAGCGGCTCTGCAAATTGCGAACCATATGGTTCGCATTTGCCTCGTTCAGAGTATAAGTTCTCCAAACATTCGCCCATATGTTGCGGATTCATTGAGCATCCACTCTTCTTTTTCTATTCCGATATCTATGTATCTCGACGCCCTTACATGGCCGTTACTATTATGTCTGCATTGTAGAACTCAATTCTCATGAATACTGATTTTCTCGATTCTCTCAACTTTCCATTCAAAGTACATTGAATTTTTCTCTTATCGCACTCTTCGGGCGGCGATAACCAGAACCTACAAGCTACTCGGTGAGCGAAACAGCCCCCAAATCCCAAATCTCATTCATGCCTTGTGAAACCACACCACATCTCCTCTCAGCAATGTCTCCCCCAAAAGAAATATTAACATCAGCCTAGGTACTGCGACCGACGTCTACACAGATATGCAGCAAGATCTAGGAGACCGATGGACACAGCATCAGCGGAAAATCAATAAAACTACCACTCAATCGTGGGCTTGTATGTATTGTCCGGAACGGCCTATTTTTGTTTCGACGCAAGACTTTTGGAAGCACACCGAGGAGGAGCATCGTGATAAATTCCCTACAAACCCGAGCGAGCTCCAGCAGTTTAGAAAAACCGTTGAGAATGATTCTGCAGCAAAAAGGTCAGTAAATATAGCTCGGCCTCCTTGACGAGGCTGTACTTCGAAGCGGGCAAGAGCAAGGCTGATAAGATTCAAGATCCGAACAAAGACATCAGAAAGATGAATCCTTCGCAAGAAAACATACTCATATTGAAGCGGTGCCGGAGGCCGGACGACCCCAATCGCTGGCGAAACGCCCACTCAACAGTCCTCAACCAACAAGATCATTATCAGGGCTTCAACAATTGAACCTTGGACCGAAAAATGAGGATACCACGATAGACGATTCTCCCGAAGATATAACAGCTGATCAGCCACGCAAGAGGGCCGCGGTCGGAGATGGGATATCCGCTGGCTCGGCGTCTCGGGAGGCTTCTGGTTCACCGCCCCCGCAACGATCCAAAGCTCAAGCACCCCAGTCTCCCATGGATATCGACTCTCGGCGGCAAACCCCTACTTCTCAAAGACCAAAGGGCCATTTGTGGACTCCGGACCAGGACTTACCATTCACAAGATCATCGGTCGATCCGTCTAACATCGCATCTATTCAAGCAAACAAAACACGGGCCCAGGCAATGAAGCCAGGCACACGTAAATCACTAAAATCTTCCCCCCAGCTTGTACCACGATCAGCCCCTCATGCAAGTCAGCACAACCATCACAATAGCCAATCAGCTGCCCCACCTGCTATATTACATACGAGAAATACTTCGAATCATGAATCCAAATCTCAAGGTGAAGAGTATACTATCATCCTTCAGCCGGAAACTAGACCCATTTCGCAGGAGCAGCTCGTAGCGGAAGTAAAGGGCATCTATGCTGGACTCGTTATGGTTGAAGCGAAGTGTATTGAGGTAGATAATAAGCAAGCTGGTTTGACACAAGGAGATTCCTCTTCCCAGCCGAAGCTTAACAATGAACAATGGCAAGCATTGATTGCTCTACATCGTACGTTGCTTCACGAACACCACGATTTCTTTTTGGCGTCTCAGCATCCATCAGCAAGCCAGGCTCTACGTCGCCTTGCTTCAAAGTACGCGATGCCTGCGCGCATGTGGCGGCATGGTATCCATTCTTTCTTAGAGCTTCTAAGGCATAGATTGCCAGCATCTCTCGATCATATGCTCGCTTTCATCTATTTAGCTTATTCTATGATGGCTCTCTTGTACGAAACTGTTCCTGCATTTGAAGACACCTGGATTGAATGCCTCGGAGACCTTGGAAGATACCGGATGGCTATAGAGGACGATGATATCAGAGATCGAGAAGTGTGGACTGGAGTAGCTCGCCATTGGTACTCTAAAGCTTCTAATAAAGCTCCTACAACAGGTAGGCTCTACCATCACCTTGCGATTTTGGCAAGGCCGAATGCTTTACAGCAGCTTTACTACTACGCCAAATCTCTCTGCGTTGTAGTACCATTCACCTCTGCCCGCGAATCGATTCTTACACTCTTTGACCCTGTTCTAAATGCCGAGAATGGCCAAGGCCAATACCGATTGCCTCCTCTCGACACTGCATTTATCAGAGCTCATGCTCACCTGTTCACGAATAGAACCATGGACAGATTTGGCACAGCAGTTGAAGAATTTCTTGGGCTTCTTGACAGTCAGATAGGACGAGTGACAAAGAAATTTCTGGAACAAGGCTATCAGATCTCTATTTCTAATACTGTTGCGGTCCTGAGCTTCGGTTCTAAAGAAAATCCTATCATGAAAGCTATCGCACCACCTACAGCTGACAAGACTGATGTTCAGATGGAGGGTACCCAGGTGGGTACTCAAAATGAACCTTCTCCTTCTATGGTTTCTTTTAGGCACGCGGAAATGCTTAGCAACTCAGCACTTGATATTGTTCTTCAGCGAATCGGCGATCCAAATTGCCTTAGCTACGTTCATTGCACTCTCGTTTTTATGTATCGTATGTCTCATTTCTCAGGCGCGATGGATCTTTTGGCAGCGGCGTTCCCATGGCAAAGCCTAGCGATTTACTTGAATACGTTATTGACATCATACGTTACGCTTGATCGTATTCAAGACGACAAGTTCCCCTTACCGGAGAAAGACGATGTACGTCCTTTTCCGGAAGACTACGCAATGCGGGGTTTAATCTATACTGAAAAGTTGTATCCTGAGAAATGGTTTCTTAGCGAGAAGACGGACGAAGAAGAGAAGTACCACGAACTGCCGTCAATGGTAGAGCAACGCAAGGAGCGTATACTGTGGCTCGCTTGCCATATTTGCGATGCTGGTCCGTGGATTCGTTTCGACAGCTCACGACCAAAATTTACTGTTGATGGTAAAGATACAGACTTGGAGTCACTAAAGTCCCGCTCGACCACGTTTGCTTCAGTTGAGACTGATACTACGTTACCTAGGGCAGGGACCTGGTCAACTTTGGGCACCAGTCTAGACGCTGAAAAAGACATGTCATCAGACAAGATGGCTGCAGCGGATACACCACTTCATGATTGAGCGGCCATCACGATCAGCACCTTTGACAACTTCAACAGGACTGGGCTCTTTTATAGATTTTAACGGATGTCTACTGCCAAGCACAATAAACAGACACTATCGTATAACAGGTGGCATACAACACAACCACGGCTTTTCAGAATTCAGCCTGGTATTCCGAGTTGCTTTAAGCACGCACGGGATTTCCATACTTCAATTAAGAGTCCCCCTAAACCACAACTGGCCCTACAGAGACAGGAGGTCTCCTCACTGGCTTCCTCTATCTGAGGAATATCCGCTGGATTATATACGTTGGGGCTTTAAAGTGGCCAAATTTTTTCTATTCGAAAATAAATTAGGAAATTGCAAGCCTATAGCCTTGTACTTCACGTTATGGTCGTTACGGAGCGATCTTAGGACGTATACGTTTTTTTTCTTTACCTTTTCACGTTCAGTCTTCATTTCTCCAGTGTCTATATTCAATTACGGAGGGGGAAGCTCTACAATTACTCAATTTGCAATGCAGTCACGAGATATACGTTTGATGAAATCCACAGAAGCTTGGTTTGAGTGACGGTGTATAGTTCATGTGATGAGAAGCGTAGATAAATCGATACCGAACTTACGTATGTCGTGTTGATCGGAACATGCCCATAGCGACATTCACATCTATGCTCCTAGCGAGAGCTCCCCCGCAAACTCTCAGATTGACGCCACAAAGAAAACCGACAAAGCAATAGGGGGACCCCTCGAGGTTCGGGTTGCTTTTATGCAGTATTAAATCATCCGATCCTCATATTCCAAGTGGAAATGGTACGATACAAGACCAACTCCTTTTCTTTTCCTTGCTTAAACAAAAAGATCTGCAGCAAGCGAAATCCAAAAGCGTGCTAAGTATTATATTACTACTATTAGTTGGACAGTCGACTATAGCTCAAAACATTCGGCTTGGTACAACTATCGCGCTTTTGTCCTCTCGGATCTCCTCAAAACTCTCCTACAAATACACCGCTTCCGAGCCTACCGCGAGAAATTGAGTTGTCTTATAGCATATGCAATGAAGTCTAGCAGCACTTCACCGCCTCTGGGCTCTCTATGACATATAAAAGCGATGAATCGCGTATCTCAGGATTGCTCAACCTTTCCTCAAATTTTGGTCACGAAAAGTCAACTTATTCTGCATATGTCTCACTCCACGTCTTTGAGTCACTTCATTATCAAATACATCAGAGTCGCATAGTTGGGCCTTCATATGGCCCTCAGCCAGATTCTTATCCAATATGCTCATGTCTTACATTCTCGGTTCAAGAGGTTAGCCGCATGAGCTTGTCATTCTCACCTACTACATTTGTGTTTCTGGGAGGCTAATTACTGATACAAACTCCTATGCACCTAAGGTGAATGGATGAAACGGTAGCTCTAGTGAGAGTAAGGCTTCGGCCAGACCCTTCGAGCACTTTCCCTAGCCTTGATCTCTTCCTTTCGATTGAGAGGGTGGCATACAATAACTGTATGAGCACTTCTCTGTGAGTACTAGCGAGGCGCATGATGCCTCGCTGTATGGAGTTGATCTAGCTATTACAGAAAGGGAAAGACCCTGAACGATTCACATACTCATCGAGTCATCGATTGTCGATCAACGCTTGTCTGGGCTACCAATACAAAAGGAATGAATGAAGGCTGGATGATGTATAGAATGAAGGAGAATTTTGCGCCTTCGAGAGGTATCGCCCGCTCTATCAGAAAGCCTCAGAGCACCCCCCAAAATCGCAAAATTACTGACAATACTCCTTTATGCAGACGCGTTTTTCTACCTTGAATGATTTGTACATTCCTTGTGCAATTTGTTACCAAATCTCTCTACATGTTTACAGAACGTTGGGGAATCATTGGTTCAAGTTTTTTGATAGCATCCCAAAATTTGAAATAACGCTCATTTTTATAGTTACATAAAGCAAGAATGCCCTTTATCTCAGACGAGGCTAGATGGCTTGCTCCTAGAGATTAGGCAAAGTTTGCCTAGATGTAGTCATGTGGCACAACCATGCAAGACTTAGGAATCACAATTCAGCATTGCGGCTAATCTATGTACGTCATTTGAGGATAACTCCTCTTCCTCCAGTGGTTCCCGTTACCCTGCTTGTATGGAAAAACTTTTCTCATTTTATTTGAGGATTCTATCCAAGGCCACACCGTCATCTACAATCTATAAATGAGCTAAGTAGCCCATTTATTGTTGCCTTGCTTATCCACACATCTCTGAGAGAAGGACTACTGTAGATGCAGAAGATTTCCCTCGATCTCGCATTTCATTCGGCGTCACAAGGGATTCTTTCCTGGGATTATCTTACTTCATCTTGAGTGGCCGATCTCAGCTTCTCCTCAAGGATTCACTTTTGTGGGGTAAATTCATTCAGACAAAACAGCGCTCGAGGTATCTATGTCACTTTTTGATATCGGTTCCCGCGCAAGGCTCCAACACGAGTGTGCCGCATCCTTCTGGAACAAATTGAGCCTAAATAGGAATACAGTACCCCTCTTATGCAAGGGACTTTTGTTAGTTGTGTTCTGGATACATTTGATGGCTTGGCTACAAGTGTTGCTAGTAGACATAGTGCGGCACGTACAAGTAGACTGTGCCGCCGCCCCAACATCACCGTTTATTCATTGTTACTGTGCTTATCGCTACGTAATTCACTCAATGCAAATTCAAGTACAAGTGTACCTATAACATCCAAAATTGCGTAACAGTTAAATTCAATTCATCTGAATCAGCCTTATTATACCTTGCTGTAAATTTTTGGTGTGCCTTCTCTAAATTGGAAATTCTTCCGGTGAGGCAAATGCGCCATACGAAAGGCGTTAGACGCTACTGTGCTGCATCTCGGTGACCCAATATAGAAAGAACTAGATGCAACACGCGCGATGCTTACATGGCGCGGATGTTTACTATAGCCGAACGGAAACCGGTGTTTAGCCAGCCGACGGAGTCTAGATTTGGAAACTAGGCGTCCTCGTCTTTGCGGCTCAGAACGGGTGGGGGCGTACCGGTTGCTGAAATTAGTGCATCGCAGCAAAGCCTCAAGTATAATTATCCCCTTGACTGCCAACTAAGGTTACTCGCGACCCCACCAAAAATAAGGTGGGGAAGTCGCGTATGGCAGTCAAGGGGATAATACTGTAGATTGTCGCCTATCATCAGAGCCTCGTTTCTTGAAGTCGTTGTATTTCATCGCTGAAACCCCGGGCATGAGCTGGAGTAGGGCCGTACGGGAATTGGGCCGGAATTGAGTACTTACAGAGTCATTCCCGTGAGCATCCGTGTGCAAGGAAGCATGCAGATGAGCCGCGCGGCCCGCGCCTGCTAACGGAGTTCCGTCAGTTAACAGCTCAATTCTGCCACATATGAGCAGGAAGCGTATCTATGCATGACCCGGCTTCGAATACCTCTTCTCATTCCTGGATAGGCCTTTAGCTTACCCATTGCGCTGATCCGGAGGACCTACTGACCTGCCTTACTCCCACTGCACTGCAGACTTACGGACGAGGAAAATGTGTTGGCCCATCAACGATGGTTTACGGCATCGAATGGTTACACTGTGCTACAGCAAGATATTTGCATTTTTGGCTAATCAATTTACCAAGAATCGCAAGCCGTCGGGCTTCCTGCCATCTTTTTAAATCCTACGAGTCCTGCGTGTTCTGCTTATTCTGCACCATGAGGCTCTGTACCGGGCTCGGGAAAGTACCCAATTACTACGACTCTAGCAGCCTTCAGATTAGCCAAGCCAGAGCCTGATATACTCCCAGCCCTATCAATGAGAGCTCAGACTCTACAAGCTCCGACTTCACAGTGGTCAAAACGCCGTACCCTTATGCAATCAATACCTACTACAAATACCACCTACCCCATCTCATCCCCGCATGAGCTGCCTTATTTCGCTTATCCCCCTCTGAATGGATATCTCCAATACTCCGGACCGATGGACATCGGGGACAGATTTTGTGCGATTGGTTGATGGCGATGATGAGAACTGGAAGGGACGCGTAGGTATGACGCTGATGACGTTTGTGATGAAACAACGGTATCAGAACCGCTGGGTTCTTGATTTCAAAGCATGTAGTGAATGAGCGAGATCAGGTGTTTCGCCTCATCGCACCTCGTACCCTGTCAAGTGACATGCAGGCACACACACACATACATCTCTCCAATACACTCAGCCGAGAACAAAACAAGGCAGACGAGGCACACGGCTCTCTACCAGTCACGGATGTCCAGGACTCATTGTTTTGAGCACACTGCGTCGCATGCGGCAACTTCTGAATGCAGAAGGCGGAAACAAACATGGAAGGAAGGTGGATGATTGATTGCCGCACCAAAGAGAGATGAGATGTCACCGAATGATGCAGACAAGATTACCAACGGCAAGCAAGCAACCAAGCAATCAAGCAAGTATTAGAAATACATACATACAGAACAGAACACGAGATCAGCACCCTCCACGAACAGACGACTCAAAACGTCAGAGATCTATTTGCCTTACGACAGAAACATCTACGTGCAGCATGGTCGGGCGTAGATTTATGCATTGGAGACGAAAGAGGAAGATGATACAGCGGTTCAATGAAGGCCGAAATTGCAATTCCTCGAGTTCTCCGGCTGGATTGGAACGCTTCCGTATGGAAGGGGGAGATTGATGATGGTCTGATTTGGTCGCCGAGGCTGCGAGTTCTACTTGTATCTAAAGTATTGGCTCATACGTATGACCTAGTACTACTCTGCAAATGTATGCGGATCCAGTATCCCCTTGACTGCCAACTACCCGCGACCTCATCAAAAATAAGGTGGGAAGTCGCGTATGGCAGTCAAGGGGATATGTAACCTTCAGCTCCGTGAACCTATTTAGTAAGTAAATGGCTTGGTAGAGTGAGCGCCCAATGCTCTTACCCCGCGTAGCATTGCATGCGGGGGTCCCCAAATCTCGGGTTTTGATACAGTACCAATGCAATGATAGTGTCGGTATATTGCTTCTAATATATTGAAAAAAACCGGCAATTTCCCATATTTTCCATGTCATTTCATGCGAGAATGGTTGGGGGCGGTAATTCGTGTTGATAGACCCGGTACGTAGCCACAAACGTCACCCTTCTTTTGGCTAATTGTACCTTGGTCTTAATTGTTCTTTTCAACTATGGACAGCTACGAAAACTATTTATAGTGGTTGATGACCATTTCCCCCATTCCCAACAGATATTATATTCAATAAAATATATATAGTACCACTGTAGGATCCCGCTGGTAACCAAACGGAATAAATTAGGCAAAAAAACGAGGCAAAATCGATTAATTCTACACGACAAAGCGTATCATACATCGAGATTGGAGACTGGGGTCGTATTGTGCGATAACCTATCTCCTCTCTTCTTCGCAAGGCTCTGTAAGTTAATCTTGGTGTGGTTACTTCTTGTCCTCTTGGTGTATGCAAGATTTAGTTCTAATTGATTCTTTTCCTTTATCTGTATGTATGGAAGGGCTGCAACAATTACTGTATTCTGGACGCCTTACGAGGCTTTGTGCAATCAGGAAGAGTTGTGCTATCGATCGGTGAGATAATGGTGATGCATACGATAATCGTTCAGCATCGTGACCATTATAAGGCTCATTTTCATTGTAAGCGGCTTTATTTTGTAAGGACCGCGTGCTGTATGACTTGGCATTGTGCAGAATTAGCGTGTTTGCCTTACTGGATATACAGGGCATGAGTAGTGATGAGTAGTGATGATGATGATGATAATGATGATGATGAGAGCAGGTGACGCGATATTTGTGTATAAAAGAGGCTGTTTCTCACGCAGCCTTTGTTCTTTGTTTGACTCGAGTAGTGATAATAAGGCTAGACAGACGCAATTACTGACTCTTGTTATACATCAATCAATGTAGGATGTATTAATCATGTAAAGTCTATTTTCTAGTAGCATCAGAATCAACTAGACCTAGCATGGATGTAAACGGGTATTGCATTCGACTAATCTAATCTATCCTAACTCCATAGCTCCCTACGCTCTCTGCACCTCAACCTTTACAGTGGCGAGTCAAACACCAACGAAATAGAATCATCACCAGCCGTCACAATCCTCGAGCCATCACCCTGCACAAACCCCAATACTCCACCACCCTCTCCATCCCCTCTATGACCCTTCCACTCCCTCACAAACCCCGAGTTAGCCATTCCCGTTCCACCCCTTGTATCCCACCTCCTAACCACTCCATCCATACCACAACTAGTCAGTAGCCATCCGCCAGTCTGTGCATTCTTTACAAACTCCACTTTCACTACACTGTGTTCCTCGTGTGCTTCCTTGATGTGTCTGCGAACCGCAAATCTATGCGCCGAGTCAAAAAGCGCAATACTTCCGTCCACGCTTCCAGTAGCCATCAACGTTAGCGGCGGAGGAGCAAAAGCGATTGTTTCAACACCATCAGTTTGAGCTTGAAGATCCGCCAGAATTTGACCAGCCTGGCCCGCAGACGCTGCACTTCCGCTCGCCTTTCCACCCGCTTGCTTCCCTCCTTTCGCTTTCGCAGCCGCTCCTGCGCCGCCCCTTCCTGCTCCCGCCGAACCACTGCTTGCATCCGCCCCCAGTCTCGGTAATCCTACAACCTTTATCGCACCTCCAGCTCCGCCAGCCGCAACAAATGCCCCGCTCGGCGCAATCCCAACACTGTACAGTCCGCCCTCAACTTTGAATCTCTGATCTTGCGCCGTCAGTCCCACAACCGTCTGCCCACCCTCTTGCGTTATTCCCTGTGCGCTCGCTTCCCCCCACACATCCCAGACATATAAACTCCCATCCTCACTAACCGTCGCTAGTAACTTTCCACCAGGTCCCCATGCGCCTGCTGTACAGCTCTCGGTATGCAAAAAATAACTATTGACCATCTTAACCGGCTCCTGCTTGTCCTTCGGATCTATCTCATAAACCCACACGCTCCCATCATTTGCACCCAGCGCAAAACTGTTCGGATGCTCCTCGTCAGGACATGCGCTTATCCAATTAACTTCCTCGACTTCCCTGACCTCCTTCAGAAATTTCCACTTCACCCCATTCGTAACATGTACTCTAATTCTTCCATCCAGTCCACCCGAGATGAGGAGGTCACCTCTCGGTAAAGAAAATGTCAGCGCATTAATACTATCTTCATGTCCCTCAATCTTAAAAACAGGCTCTAGACTCTTTCTCTCCCCTTCCTGTCCCGCGCTCGGGTCCGATTGATAGCTCCGAGGCAGAACAGGTGTAGGTTCCGGCGTAGAATCAAATATATATCCCGCACCGCCAGCATCATCTCCCTCGCTTCCGCCCGTGGCTACGATCTCTGGACGCGTAGGATGCTGAGCTATGCAGAAAATAGAATCTTTATGCAGGTCGAAGTGTGCGACGGAATCGTTTTGTAGTTGAATTTCTTCTTGGTCGTCCTGCATCATCTGATCATCTGCCCCATCGTCTCCATTTTCGGAACCAGAGTCCATCGCTGCATCGCCATCGCCATCGAGAATCTCTTCGGCTGCATCGGCGGGATTGAAGATTTCGTCTTCGTTAGGATTGGGGGGGTTATTGTCGGTGGGGCGGGAGGACGACATTTTGACTGTATTCGATGATATATATTTGGAAGGCAAGGTATATCAATGGAGAGAAAAATGAAAGTGATGTGATTCAAGATGAGGTTGAGAGAGAGGATTTTGTCGATTTGAAGACGATTTCTCTACGTTTCGAAAATGCTTGATAATCTTTTTTCCTGCGGTGACTCTGTTTTGCCCCGCAACGCACGGGCCAGGTTGCTAATTTGCCCCTCTTTCCGGCGCCTCCTTGTAGTAATGCTCGATGCTCGATTTATAATTTTGAAAACTTAGTCCAATTCGATCTATTAATACCTTGAATCCAGCTTACATATTGAGCCCATCATCCCGCGCAAAGCAGTACAAAAGATATACATCGATGGTTCAAACACCATGCCTCTGGTATTCTTACAATAGCATCATAGCTTGGCACCCTTGGCTCTTCTGGCTGCCCTCTCTTTGTCTCTAAGAAGTCTCCGTAAGATCTTCCCGCTGGGACTCTTCGGAATAACATCAATAAATTCTACGCCTCCCTTCAACCACTTATGCCTGGCCTTGTATTTCTCCACATGCTTCGCAATGTCTCTCTTTATCATAATATCGTTTTCTTCTAGACCGACAGAGGCGGACTTGACCACGAAAGCTTTGGGTATTTCACCAGCTGCGTCATCTGGAACTGGAATTACAGCACAATCCGAGACTGCAGGATGAACCAAAATATGAGCTTCCAATTCCGCCGGAGCCACTTGCATCCCCTTTCATAGATATTAGTGTGTGCGCTGAAATGTTCGGAATCACTGGCAACCTACTTTGACTTTGATGAGTTCCTTGATCCTATCCACAATGAAAATGTGCTCATTCCCTGAGGGACTTTTCCGTATTTCGGCCTCATCACCGGTACGCATCCATCTACCATTGCCGTCTGTATCCTCAATAAAGGTTTCTTCATTAGCTTTATCGTTGTTGAGGTATCCTAGGACAATGGATTTTGACTGGACTACGAGTTCGCCGGGTTGATTATAGCCAGTGACCTCAGTGCCGTCGACTGAAATCAACTTGGCTTTGAACTCAGGTACTAGTGAACCACAAGAACCCAGCCATATATCAGACACCGAAGTCATGCAAACAACAGTACATGTTTCAGTTAGACCTATATGTTTGTTAGCCTTTGCGCGCTTCCAATGAAATAGAACGTACCATATCCTTGACGCAGCTTCCATGAAGGATACATCTTCTGTAGGTCTTCCGCTGTTTCTCTACCAAGCGGTGCTGCACCGGTAAATAGACCACGGACAGAGCTAAGGTCATACTTCGAGCACAGAGACTGGTTGTTTACCATCTGAATAATAATTGGCGGTACCTGTCACAGTTAGCTAATAATATCATGAATACTCAACGGAGTTAGAAGCGCATCCAGTAGTTGTATCGACTGAGTGATAGATTTGCGGGTTACAAATCCGGAGGGGGTCCTCAAAACTTACAAGGTATAGAGTGTTAATCTTGTAATTTTGCACAGTTTGAAGATAAGTTTGCAATTCAAACTTTGGAAGAATGATCACACCATCACCTCGATAGGTTGTTCCTTGTGCTATAACGACCAATCCATATATATGGCTCAGAGGGAGAAGACCCAATGCGACTTCACATTTTGAATCCCATTGGTCTCTCTCTGAACTTTCAAATGCCCTAATTTGTAATATGTTGGTGATGACGTTCTGATGGCTGATCATGACTCCTTTCTGTTGCGAAAATTAGTAGTGACTCAAAAAAGAGACGACTTGCCCGCAAATCCCATGATTCGCAGCAGTTGCAGAGTACACTTACTGGTAGTCCGGAAGTTCCACTCGAGTAACACAGGTATGCCGTTTGTCGAGCGCCTTGGCCTTTCTCCCATTTCAATGCCTCCAGCTTCGGGAGGTTCTCGCCGGACGCAATCAAATCATCCACCGTCTTGTAGGGTACTTTTTTGTCACCTGTAAATTGCTTCGGCATTTCCAAGATGTATACCCTATCATTTTTTATTCCGGCTGCCTTCGCAGCTTCTAAAGCGGTTTCGAGGAGAGGGATACACTGAGTAATACAATCAGCATCGCGTATTTAACCTCTAAATCAATTGGCATACTGTGAAAATAGCTTTTGCACCTGAAGACTTCAATTGGAAGCTAAGTTCCTCGTGGGAGTAAGCTGCATTCGCAGGTGTCGCAATACCTCCCAGTTCGTGTATCGCGTACGCCAAAGTCATATAATCAATCTAGAAGATGAAAGTATGTCAGTCAAAGTCTCCGAGGCAAATTTCAGTGGTGACAGCCTACCGTGTTGTGTGAAAATATAGCTGCGACTTTGTCCCATTCTGTTCCTGCATTTGGCTGCCAACCAAACTCCTCCGAAAGAGCTCGCGCCAGATGTTCAACCCTCCGTACTTGCTCTGAAGCTGTGTAAGTTTTCCCTGAGATGCCACATGTGAATGGATTGCGCGATTCTTGCAAAGGGACTCTGCCATGCTTCTCATTCAGCATAAATTGGCTGATTGGGATATCATCTGGCGGATCTATTCGTAACGAGATATCAGCGATCAATGTCGGGATTGGATTGAAGAAATCAATTGGGCAAGAATCTCCAAATACGTACTCAATGGGGCGCTTTTGACCCATGATGGAGTGGTAAAAACCATTATGCAGGCAGCCCTGAGCGGGAAAGAGCAACTAGCTTGCTTGTGAGACGAATCGGATTGCTTGCTGGCTGCAGCTTGAACCTGCACTCTGCGCTCTGTAGTTTACAGTTTGTGTGGCTTGTAATTGTACCAATGCAATTGGAATACTCAAAAGAAAGAAAAACTCAACGGGATTCAGAAGAGGAAAAATGAAGCAATCCAAGGAGTTTTGAAGCAACAAAGCAAGCTCTTGCTCAGTGAACGATCTGTTTGTTGATTGGCGGTAATAAGCGGAATGAACCCCGGCTCGCGGTTACTAGAACCAACAGTGCGGGGTACTTACAGTATTACACTTGCGTAAGGCGACAGCATCTGCATCGACAAAGTAATTCTTGTTCCCCTTTCCTAAAGAGAACGAGCTCCGAACCACTTCCTTGCTTCGGCTTTCAATAACTTTGGGACTGCGCACACAAGCGCGAGTCATGTATCTTCCAATTTGTGGCTGAACTTTGATTTCCCCTTAAACTCGGTAGTCTGGACTAGTCTTTCTCTCATTATTGCATCATCCCTTTGCACTATCAACACATCAACACCTACTCACCGGGGCATTGGAGCGCAATACTCGGTTACGTGGTACAAACAGCACAGTCAAGCCAAAGCTACCACGATACAAGTTTTGGCTTCAAACCCAATGTTTGCTCGAGCACAAGATGGCGGAGAGGCAAGACGCATGCTGACAAAGACGCGTGCTGACAAAGGCTCGAGCACGACGGTGAGGTTCCTCACATGGGAAATGACGCGGCCCCGCAAGCTCCACAACACCAGTATTAGTGCACGGCAATGCATCTTCCACGGGGCTTTCGAACGTCTTCGATGTGTCAATATTGCATGACTCCGAAGCCGCACTACTGCCCATGAAACTCCACCGTCGCAAGCAAGCACGAATGCCTGTCAGTTTTAATATGCGGAGGTTGAAAACTTCCCTCGGTATGACGGAATATGAAGCACTGTCAGTGACGGAAAGACGGCGGATGGCGGAAGGCGGATGGCGGATGGCGGATGGCGGATATCAGACGGTGGAGGGAGGGTCAGTGTGAAATATATGGCGTCACTTTTGCGGAATTCTTACAGTCAGGGTCCAGTTGATGTCTGACAATCTCAGGAGGTAAACACACAAATTGAATCGTAACAACTTGGTCGTAATGTTCAAAGGATCAAGCAGGCTGAAGCAGATGTTGGCGTGTCTTTCCCGGACGACTTCATAACTGCTCTCACTACCAGCCTTTCGCTACTGAAAACCAAGAGAAGACCTTTGACTTTGTATTCGAGCAGCTTTCCGACTGTAAATGAGGAAGGGCTCACTCATGGACCAGTTTGTTATTTAAACAATTTGATGATCCTTCAAAGTTCATACAGTTGTTGAGTTAGAAATGAATACTGGCAGAGCTTTCCAGGTTTGTATGTGATTTGCCTCGCTGAGATCTCAATATCCATCCATCATGTTTTCAAGCTTCATCATTTCGAGAGTTCTCATTATCATGACTGTGCGGCGGGCTATCCTTCATTGAAACCAAGGAGAAAAAGTTCCACGTTGTCAATTCACTCTTTCTTCGCAAGATAGCTAGATGCCCCTTGCCTTCTCATGTCCTCTTTGCCTCTCGATCTATAACATTTGCTTGTTTCAATTCACTTGTCATTCAATCACCCCCCTCTTCTTGTTCAGGGCGTGCTACTCATCTTTAGGCAACACCGTTTTTCTTCCACCTGCCAACTTATGGTAAATTCTGGATTTGGATTCAGAGAGATTTTGATAGCAGGCCAACAACTCAATTGGTGAAGATAGAATGCGGGCATGGCAGGGCATGGCAGTACAGTGAATTTCTATCTGGAAACTGCTCGTACTACTATGCGGTACGTAGTATACGCGCTTACAATGGAAATGGCATTACCCTAGGGAGTCCTGAACATCTCATTGACACCAAGTTAGTGGAGGTGGTAAATCTGAAGATTCTGATGGGAACAGGGTTCTTCAAAAGGATCGGAACACCAGCACCACAGCGTGTTCCTTCGTATGAAATAAGGATGAGAGGGGCCTCACAAAGTCCTGACCTCTCTCTCCTTTCCAGCACGCCGTAACACCCCAAGACTTAATCCGCTTTGCCATGACATGCAGATATATCGATCCCCTCGCACCCAGCCCCGAAGCCAGAGCCACGGCGGAAGCCAGCTCTACGCTGCCGGATGATTTCGCAAAGTATACATACGTACGACGGAGATGTTAATGCCAAAAGTGTTCAAACATCTTCCATTACTGCCGCATCGGACTTTAATAGACCTTTGAATACCTGTCGAGCCCATGCTAAAGCGGGTTTAATCCTTACTCCTGAACAGAGACAGCTCTTGTTGATGGAACTTGGTGCTGGAGGCGAGTGAGTTGCCGATGCTTATATATTAGTCGCGATCGCATAAAATGTTAATGGGGTTCTTCCGTCGACATATTCATTCAACCTCATCTCCGGGACGTAGGATTCTAGTAATAACATCTAAGACGCCCAACCCAGTCTACAATGAGCACTTGTAAGGTGTTCATGATCTTCGCAAGATGTCGTTCCAAATGTGTCCTGGGGAGATTGGGATAGTGACGGCTGATAATCTTAAGTTTACTGACTTTATTATTTCAATTCTTCTAGTCCACAGTATCTATCATACCTGTCTATCACTCGTACGACTCATCTCTCTATCTCTTTATCCCTCCATCCCCACCCTCACCCACCTACATATACAAACTCGCCACCGCCGTAACATCCCTCTTAATAATCTCCTGACAAACCTGCATTTTCTGAAACAACTCCGGGTCTCCAATAATCCTCGCCGCATTCCTCACTTCCCTACACGTCTCATCCAACCTCGTAATAACCCTCACAATCGTCCCCTCCAGCACATCCGTCAACTCGGTAATATTCTTAAAACTCATGCCCCGCGCCCACTCATACACGACTTCCATGAGTCCAAAGCGCTCCGGATGGGCTTCGAAATCGTTGCTCTCTGAGCTCGGCTGAATGACCTGGTGCAGGAGCTGCATATCTGTGACTTTCTTGCTAAGAGCGAGGATGTTTTCTTTTCCGGCTTCGAGAGCGGGAGGGAGGGTAGGGACTATGGTGGTTTTTTCTTGGAAGATGAAGGCACTAAGGAGGGCGACGATTTCTTCAGGTGAGTGCGAGGCGAGGACGTTGTCGAGGATGAGTTCGGTGAGGAGGAGTTCGTCGGCGGAGTGTATTTCGCAGGCGACTTTTCCTTTCAGTTGAACGCGGCAGGCGTCGTCGATGAAGGAGAGGTCTTTGAGGACTTGGATACGCTGCTCATAGTCCGGGAGGAGCTGTAGGTTTTGGTCGGACATGAGTTGGCGGAGTTGGAAGATGTTGGATTGGATTAGGTATTGGTCATGACACATTGCGAACTGTGGGGTGATATGTTATTATATGGCTTGAGAATGATGTGGATACTTTTGGAGAGAAGAAAGGGTAACTTACGTGTTTCAAGAAGTTGGGACATTTCAAACAGCTAGCTTTCTGCGAAGTGATCGCTTCCTGCACGCGTTTGGTGAGATTTTCCCTTAGCTGCAAATCCTTAATCTTCGTCCAATCCAACTCATTCCACTCATTAAGTTCCCACGATGAACATAAACGTGCAAGTTCTTTCTTCGCATCCTCGTATCCCTCACCGCCAACGATGATGTTTGGGACAACACCCTTCACTATTGTGTTTGTGACGCATTCCAGATCTGTTACTGGGATATGTACAGTCTTAGTAGAGATATGTTTCTTGCTTTGAGGAAGCGGGGTAAACATTGTGCGGAATTTGGACATGTATGGTAGAAGATCTGTTGAGTCTCGTTGATCGCGTCTTGTTCTGATTTCGAGGACATGGATCGTGGGCGCATTTCCGCTGGTTGCTCCCTCTCGGAGAAGAATACCAGGAGTTCGCACACCATCCTTTTGATATACTACCAAGCGATTCTTGGAGAACATTCTTCGTCCGACAGGTGTTGCAAGCAAGCCAAGATGGAGATCGATAGTAAGTTGCTTGTGATTCTGAGCAGCCGCATGACAAGTATCCAGATCCACATCACAGATATCACAAGGCTCTCTTTTGACTTTCGCGAGATCTGCTTCGGAAAGCTTGACTGCTTTTTCATGTTCTGGGAGAAGTTGCTGAGTAGCATGTTCACTGAAACTCCTCTTAATCATCTCCTCAATCTTTAGTGCTTCCACTCGTAAGAGATTAAGTATCATGTTATATGTCAATCTGAACTGCGATCGAAGTTTCGAAGGCTCTCCCATAATCATTTGGCGGAGTTCAGCAACCGGAGGAGCTTCACCACCTCCTGGAGCAACAATGATGACCGAACCAACAGTATCTAAACCACGACGACCAGCACGACCAGCCATTTGGGTATATTCGCCAGGTAGCAAGTTACGGAAAGATTGCCCGTCGTGCTTGCGATAACCTGAAAAGACAACCGTACGGGTTGGCAAGTTCAATCCCATTGCGAAGGTCTCGGTTGCAAACAGCACTTTGACTAATGTCTGCGCGAACAACATCTCCACAATCTCTTTCACAATAGGTAAAAGACCACCATGATGAACCGCAATTCCGCGACTCAGTAAATCTCGCAGCCGAACAATTTGCGGTAGAACTCGATCTTCCGGCTTGAGTCGAGCGATCGATTTCTCGACGGTCATATGAATGGCACTCTTTTCAGCAGCTGTACAAAAGTCTTGGTTACTTAGCGCATCTGCATTTTCCTCGCATCTCTTCTTCGAAAAGACGAAGATACATGCAGGTAGCAAGTTTTCTTTTTTGAGGAATTGCACAAGATGAACCCATAGAGTCCTATCTTGAGCAGCCGTCGTACGTCCGCCGGGCTTTCCACCACGTCCCATATGTCCTGGGGCATGGCTCGCTCGAGGAGGTCCACTACCACCACGACCCCCTCTTTGCTGCGCACCACCGCGCTGCTGACCACCGCCTCTTTGGGGTCCGCCACGAGTATTCTGACCCCTTCCTCTTTGATTTCCTCCTACGCGAGCATTTGCAGGTTCTGGCGGTGGAAGTGCTTTGACCTTATCTCGTCCTGTCAGTGCATCATTTGCAGCCTTCCAACCCTTCTCAATGAACTTCTTATCAGCGTCTACAATCTTATGTATGCCCTTATCAGCCCAAAGATAATGCTCTAGGGGCACAGGTCTCTTTGGCGTTGAAATAACATAGATATCCTTCTTCTTCGTTCTTCCAACCCACGATGCGAATTCGTATGTGTTAGGGACGGTGGCAGACAATAAGATCAGAGTAACATGCTCTGGCAACATGATGATGACCTCTTCCCAAACCACACCTCGTTCTAAGTCATTAACATAATGTACTTCATCGAAAATGACAAACTCTACATCTCGAATAAGATCCGCTCCTCTGTACAGCATACTCCTCAAAATCTCCGTCGTCATAATAAGACAACTGGCTTCGGGATTAATCTGCACGTCTCCAGTGAGAATCCCCACCTCGTCGAATACTTGTCGAAAATCGCGAAACTTCTGGTTACTCAATGCCTTGATTGGTGAAGTATAAATGGCTTTAGTCATATGCTTCGCAGCAAGAGCAATAGCATATTCCGCAACGACAGTCTTTCCTGCGGAAGTATGCGCCGCAACGAATACCGAGTCGCCGTTCTCCAGATGATATACTGCCTCCTTCTGGAAAGTATCAAGTTCGAACGGCCACTCTCGCGCCATATCCGGAACCAGTTCGCGGAAATTCGTAATGTCCCTCTTGACGTCCACCATATGTGCCCATTCCTTTCCACCTCTCTTAGCATTCGACGCAGCCAATACTCCGTGCGGCTCCAAAGCCGGAAATTCAACTGGCAGTAGGGAATCAATATCATCCTCCTCATCTTCCTCACTCTCTTCAGCCTTGTCGTCGCCCTCCCCATTCTCCTCACCACCCACACCTACCTCATCCGCAGGCTCCTCATCCAAAACCTCCTCTACATCCTTTGCTTCTTTATCCTCCTCCACCTTCTCCTCCCCCTTCTCCTCAAACCTCAAACCCCTCTCAAACCCCGGTGGAATACTTAACAACCCCCCTTCTCCCCCAAAATTTATAATCCTCTCCAACCCCTTCTTCTCTCCACCCTTCACCTCTCCCCTCCCAACCTGTTCCTCCAACGCAGCTGCCGCCTCTACACTCTCCAGGCCCCCAGGCGCAAATGGAAAGAACCCTGCTGCACCACGTACGAAATCCGCCCTATTTGCAGGCTTCCGCATAAACGACGTTGAGTTCTTCGCTGTCGCGCTATTCGCTGGAACGGTTACTTCTTTGTACCCAGTTACGCGGCCCTCGAGGCCTTCGCGCGTGAAGCGGGTTATGGTACGGGTTTGTGTTGGGGCAAGCTTGAAGAGGTCGGTGTAGTTTGGAGGCGAATCCCAACGCCTGTTCGGTAGGTATTCAGTCTTGCTTGTTTAGAAGGGATAGGATAGAAAGAAGCTTACTGCTGAAGTTTGTTGAGCCATTCTATCGAGAACGTAGTAGAAGGCGTAAGGTAATTTTGTTCGAGTGAGCGTTTGAGCTCTTCCTTGTCTTGCTTGATGCGTTTGGGTGGTCGCGGCGATTCGAGAATGCTGTCGAGCCATTCATCGTCATTGTTAGTTTGCAGATTCTGCGATTGGAGATGGAGGTTCTCCAAGGCCGAGACCAGATCGTCCGCCATGATCGCCTGGGATCAAAATTCCGTGGTGGTTAGGGAGAGGTGTTTGTATCAATAGTGTTAAGCTGCAGGTACAATTTTTGGTGGGGCTCGGAAAGTCCTCATGAGCTCATAGAAATACGCGACAACAACCCCGCCATTATTCTCTTGTCGCATACATCAAATAACGCATTTGAAATTCACCAGGGAATTCTGTATCTAATACGATTTTTGTGGGTTGACTTCTAAACCGTGGCATAAGAATCACTAAAATGTAGTGGTTCTATGCTTGGTTCAGGTAAGTCTTGATTCTTCTTAAACTATGGACTTCGGGCAAGACTATATATAATTTGCTCTCCTGTACTACATACATGAATAGCCTCATTTTTACATCCCATGCTGTATGATTGAACAACTCCTGTAGTCTCTTCCCGTAGTTGACTTTTATAGTCAATTGAATCCTTATCCCGACAGTTTTTAAGTTTAGGAATAATGGTATCATATTTCAAACGCCTCATAATGCCACCTTTGCCATACCCAACGCCAGTCATCTACCTATTCACCAATCCATATCTATCTCCGCCATAGCTTCCATAGCGTCCAGGTCATCAAAGTCCTCTTCTGCCGGTTTATTCGAGGCAGGCTTCGATTGCACAGATCTGTGTGCAGCATTGAATTCTTCTTCTTCGGCCAGTAGTGCATCAAGATCATCGTCCGGTGGGCCATCATCAGGTGGTGGAGCTTTACCAGCACCAGATGAGGTAGTATTTCCACCACCAAATATCGACGTTGAAGGTGCTGCTTCAGTAGCTGGGTGTGGCCTTGAAGCCTTTGGCGTAGCATCGTACATATCATCAAAGTCTGGGTCGGCTCCTTGAACTGGAGTCTTCGGTCTCTCATTCGCCATTGACTCAAATATAGGAGCCACTCTCTCCGTTGCCTTCTCCCTCACAGGAAGCTCGGGCTCACCAAATATAGAGTCTTCGCGTACTGTGTCCTTCGGCTTCCCTTCATTAATCCATTCCATCCGTGCAGACTGTATCATCTTTTTGTGTCCTACTTTCTCCACCATCGCCAATGCGTCGAGGAATTTGGCTTTCGGGAACAGATCATCTAGCCAAAGCTGATAAAATGCAAGGAGTCTGGCTGCGTCGGAATACTAATTTGTTGTCAGTATGAAATTAGAATATTCGAGCAGTCTTTCATACCTCATGGCCCTTTCCCTTGAACTTCAAATGCGCCGCAGCTCTTTTTCGTAACTTGGGTATACCAGCAGCCGATAGTAACCTTCAATAATGTCAATTTATGAGAACGAGGTCCTAGATAGAGGAAACTAACTTATGTTCATCGAGTTTCACTCTTGGAACTCGCGGTTTCCTTGTGATTTCAATCTCCTCATCGATACCCAACCCTGCACCATCTTTTGACTTTTCCGTGGATTCTTTGACAGACTTCCCTTTGCTTCCCGGTGCTACGTAGTTCTCACTGAAAGGATCATTCGGATCATCGAAATCGTAGTCAAAAAGATCATCTAATTCGTTCCCCCCAGCAGTTGGGGTTTCCGCGGGAAGTGGTCGAGAGGGTGGAGAGTCCATGATAGTAAAATTAAACAAGAAATACCAATCAATGCTTTATAAGGCCACGAAGACCCCTCAATTCAACAGCGTTTTCGCAAATGGTACAAAAACCAAAAACATGCATGTGCTTGCTCTCACACCAAAACGCGTCTCAATCTGGGAAGACGTGACGAGGCATCACTAATTTAAGTCAGGCCACAACACCCCATATGGTCCGTGCACCTCGAATTAGCGTTTCCATACCGAACCTCCATAGATGAAATCAACGAACCTCACCACCGCGGGCTGGACGCAGAAACTACCCAATTGTAATCCAATTGGCAGCAAGCAAAATGTCGAACATCGAGCAGCGGCCCTTTGTACCCTCCAAACGACTCAACACCGAGTATCCTGTACGTCTTTCCTTCCCCGCACTCGATTTGTGGAAGCTTGTTTAACTGACTTTCACATTCTAGCTTATCGACAGTGATCCGTAAGGTTCCCCTCCCTAGGACGACATAGAAGAAGAGGAAGGAAAGAGGAAGAAAGAACGGTACTGATGAGTGTGAGATAGACATATTAAGCGAGTGCTCGGATATGCGAGACCATCGGACTATGCGGCTGGAGCAGCGACAGCTGCAGCAGGTCCAGGATTGATGTTATTGTGGGAGCGCATTGCACCTTCACTTGTAGGCAAAGGAGGATTTGCGCCAATTATGCGATTGACCGGAGTTATTGGGGCTGGAGCTGGATTTTTCATGTTCTATCAGCGTTCCATATGTATGATTTACCCCTCCTTCCTCCTCCATATGCCTCCCCACCTGAAGACGCTAACCATCAAATAGTGCGATTCTACGGCTTCACGGAAAACAAACGAGAGCAGGAAATGGATATGAGGGAGATGGTCAACAAAGTGAAGAAGGGCGAGCCGCTGTATGGTGTTAGCAGTACTACGCCATATGTCCAGGGTATGGCTAGTAGGAATTCGAGATATACCGGAGTCTTCATGCATGTGATACCTTGGTTTAACTTTGTTAATCACAACCAACATGGGGTGGATACGGCGAAGTATTATCAGCAAGCTGAGAGGGAGTTGGAGGCTGAGAGAGTGGGCAAGGGTTTGACTTAGGGTTAGATGAATAGAGAGAAGGATAGGCCATAAATGAATGAGGCGGTTGGAGAAAATGTTGGAAGTGAGGGATGGGTCTGTAAATAGGAAAATGGGAAATCGTTTTACGTTATCTGATCGTGATATTGCGTGGGCATCTATATGTCTATGTTGATTCTTCATCCAGCCTCAAAATTCTAAATATCCCCATATCTGCCCGAGTATCTTTCCAGCTATCTATACCAAAAGGACTATTTCCTTTCTCCTGGATATTTGCACTTTATATTCTCGGATCTATCATCGGTTCCACTTCTAACTTCAGAACTCTCTCCTTTTTGTTTCTCGGTTCCGGCGCTGTCCGCTATTAGCATCATATCACAGTAAACGCCATCTTCATCCATCAATTCGCACTTGGTGGACAAATTGTCGGTAAAAGAAAAAAAAAGAAACCACTCACCCCTTTCATTTTCCTGCACATAAAATCTCCTCAACATCACGATAGCCTCCTCTCTCAACCACCCACCACTGACCTCATAATCACCCTCTTCCTTCTCCGCCCTGCGTCCGTATTCCTTTTCATCCATCCTAACCCTCTTCTCTCTGTGCTCTTCCGCCAGATCCTCTTCTCTCTTCATAGATTCATCCGCATCCCCAGTCCCCCCCTTGGCATCCCGCACCCCTTCTTCCCCCTTCCTCCTCCTCCTCCCATTCCCTTCATGCACCCTCAAAACACCCCCCGTCCCCCCAAACTTATCGTTCACAGCTCCAAACCAAACCTTCCTAATCCCCACCTGTCTCAACAATGACGCACACATAATACACGGCTCGACGGTCACATAAAGATCCAGATCTTTTAGATCCTCTGGTCCGTACATCTTCCCATCCCTTTCACCCTCCTCCTTCTCCTCACTTCCCCTCCCCTCTATACCCCACGCGAGCAGCCCCGAAACAGCAATAAACTCCGCATGTCTCGTCCCATTAAAACTCTCATTCGTAGCATTCATGCCCCTCGCAACAACCCTTTGCGTCACAGGATCAACCAGAACGCAACCCACTGGTGTTTCGTTCGTGAGGAATGCTTTATTTGCCTTGAATTTCGCATCAGCGAACAGTCCCCCCAGACGTGAAAATCAAGAAGCAAGAGAGAGAGAAGGAAAAGGATTAGATACACACCATAGCAAGAGCCTCACGCATAAAAAACAAATGTTTGGATATCTCATCCTCAGTCATGTATTTAGCGCCAGGGGGGAGGTTTAGATTTTTATTGTTTGCTGTAGCGAGGGGGGCATTCTCTTCGCCTGCAGGAGCGTCCTTCAGCATGTCCTTGTCCATGGTTTGTGACTCGATTACGGCATGGGATTGGAAAAACTAATGCGCGCAAGAATTTTTTTACGAGCCGTCCTGGGGAGCTAGATATCCAAAGAGATTGCTGGGATAGTGATTTGAGTATGATTTAGGGGAAACAAAATCCTGCTAGATTTTGTATGTATAGACTATCTATTCAGCTTAAATAGCTAAAGAAGAGCGCTCAAATGTATCTCTCGCAGGTGGGCGGTTCGAGGAACATCACATGACAGGTCATAATTTTCTTTTGATGTCCTCGTCCTTGTCCTTGTTCATTCTTCTAAAACCAAGTGGAATCCGTGTCAAGCGTATTGAGAATAACTGTATCGTGGGAACTAGTTCTTCCGTAAGATTCAGTCTAGAGATTAAGGTCATAGACAAACAGCCCCATCACGTGGAGCTAGTAGAAATTCTATCACTAAGATATTTTCTTTATTAGGAAGGCGTGAACGGACAAGAAATCATGATATCAAGCAAGTCACATAAATCAAGTAGAAATATTATATGGTCAAACAAGCGCTTTATTTTTTATGGTATTGGCACAAGTTACATATGATGTACACACAAGGGTCCGGCAATCCAGCCAGCCTAACCCATCGCTCGCTAACTTTCAAGAGGATTTACCATCCTTAGTAAACGCCATTCGCCTTGCCTCCCAGGACTTTTCACCCGCTATGCCGCCGCCCACCGCCGATGATGCCAAAGTGAAAGAGACTGTGCTACTCGCACCACTAACTTCTCGTAATCCAAACAGATTCTTCAACTCGTCGCAAGCCTGCCCAGCCTCCATTACCGCGTCCGGTTTTGGAGTTGGTTGCGCTTGTTCCTTCTCGATAACCTTGATCGCCCAGAGTAGCGTCATTAACGACTCAATACTCGGAGATTTATCACCATCGCGAAGATCACACTCGCCTGCGCTGCTCAGACAGTCGCGAACAAGCTTCTGTTCAGACAACAACCGCATTGCCTCCGATGTCGCATCCATAAGAGGACGCGCCAAATTGGGGCTGCAGGCTAGGAGTCTTCTCAGTAAGCGAATCCGAAGACTGAACTTCGGGCGCAGACTGTGTGATTTCGTCTTGGTGAATGAAATCGTCGAATTCGATGAGATCGTTAGCGGCGCCGATGTTGTCGCCAGCCAGATGATCAAAGTGATTATTGAAGGTGTCGGCGAGAGGCTCGACCCTGTCTTCAAAGAATTGAAGATCTGTTCCATCGGTGTCAGGATTGTCGAGATAGCTGCCAAGCACATCTGAATCCAGAGAGTAGTCGCCATAACTCGGGTAAGTACCGAATTCGGCTGAGCTGAAGCCATCCAGGGCCGTTGTTCTTTCGACTGACACTGCAGGTCGCACAACACCTCAGCAGGATGTTGTGTCATATCGAAAGAACTGGCGTTGGACTCGGCTTCCTCGGTGGAATCCATGGGTGGTGGTGACAAGGATGCTGGATCAACCGTACCCATGCCAGATTGCATGTTGTTGTGAGTATCTCTAATAGCTTGAGGTGTCATCATTGGTCTGATGGAGTCTTGCTCTGATGCGAACAAGCCTCTTGTGAGTGAAGGTGAGGTTGCGTGTGATGGTTCCGCTGGGTTTGATGGGGAGACAACGGAGGTGCGGAAGACTGGTGGTAGATTGCCTCCTGTTACTTGCTCGAGTTGTTTGACAGCCATTTGATATTTTGCCGCCATATCGGCTAGTTGTAATTCGAGATCATGATTTTTTCTCTCGATCATTCGCTTTTCGGATTCGAGAGCTTCAACTTCTTGTCGCTTTCGTTCCCTTGAAGATTGAGCTGCGCGTCGATTACGTAAGACACGTTCGACTCGTCGCTGTTCCTTTTCATCTTCGGTCTTTGCTCGTTTTCTGCAAAAGGACAATTAGTTTCGGAATCAAGAAAAGATTCAATAGTAAACAGCTACATACCTAGGTGGTAGGTTGGTCTTGGGTTCAGGTAATTGTTGACCCCAGGACTTCCTCTTCTTTACCGGCTTCTTCTCTGGTGCCGGTGTACCAGCTGTGCTTCCATTCATGCTTCCCCCAAACATGCTGTCCTCGTCGAATGATTGTGGGGTCATGGCTTGATGCGGCTCCATACTTGGCGGGAAAAGTGGAGGGTATTGTGCGCCGGGTGTTGAAGTAAAGGACTCCGCGAGAGACTCTGCTGGAGATTGCTCGTACTTCAGATTTGGAGTCGACATTGTTGCGTCGTAGTATTATTGGTTTGAAGACTTGATTGCTCCTCTTGCGAGTGTGTCACTAGAAAGAAACAGACGCTGTTGATCCTCTCTACTGTATTACTGTAGCGGTCGAAGATTGTACAAGTAGAGAGTTAACGGGCCCATAGTGATGAGGACAGATAGACCAAAAGCTGGAATAATGAGTCAAACGAAGGGTAGGCAACAGTGATCCGCTGCCTGACCAATGAAAGGGAGGGATAGAAAAGACTAGGGTAGAATAAGGGGAATAGCTCGGACTCTCGTGTTGGAGTTCCGCCTGTCTGGAGGGTTTGCCTTGAGCAAGTGAGTCTTCTCGAGGTGGGAGATGTGGCCTCTTTATGATCTTGACACGGTGTTCGCTAAAGGGATGAATTGGTGAGCAGGAATCAACCAATCACAATCCATGCTCCAGCAGTCGAAAGGAATGTTCCATATTCGGTCAAGGCTCAAGTTTTAGTTCTGACTAGCCCCTTCACCCCTTCACGCCCTTGCCTCCACACAGACTAATTTCACGCCATTTGTGTTTCCGGCTCCACCGGTGTGATCTTGGTACGAAGCGCGAATTTTTGGTGCGCAAGTAAGGATGGCGAAGCAATAATACGGCGACTCCAGAATCCAACGGAACGAAGGCATTATTTATGTGGATGGCGTAAGCTAAGTTATTTACGATATTTACGATTTATCCTAATTATAGCTCTTCTGCCGTTACGCTGCTACTCACTTACTTGTACTATTGAGTTGCTGTGTTTTGCTGGGTTTTGCTGACAACAACTTGCAGACTCGAGAATAGCTCAACTACGAGAGTGTTGGTTCTGACAATATCCATGCCATGAACCATGAATGAGCATGACTGCTCCCAGCTTGTCTGTGCCAGATCATACTTCGAGTTCATTGTTACTTCGTATGCTAGCTATGCAATTGGCTTCGAGGTCCCCATTGAAAGTGGAGTCACCAAATACGGAAGTACGACACGAATGTACGAAGGGCAATCCCCAAGACTCTCGATTATCGACCCACGACTCTTACAGTACCGGTACGGGCAGTATCCAGTATCTAGTATCCAAGCTCCAATTCACAACGTACCCCTCGCACCAAAGTACATGAACATCTGGGCGAGGTTTGGTCCCATAAATTAGGTCTTAGCATGTTACATCTTCTCTATCCGTGGAAACAAAGGAACTTCATCACAAAAGAGTTCCTGGGGCTTCTCTGTTTCACCAATGGGTGGTCAGGGTGCACTGATAAAGAAGATTGAGATTCGTAACTGCTTCGTATGTACAAGTACGAAAGTACGGAGTGACCCCTCCTTGTCATTTTGTCGATCAGGGGCTCCTTTGACCGTTCGAGAATGGGTGTAGAACGGAGAACAGGCGGGAACGGACAATTGCTCGGATATCAATGCAACGATGAATATCAGGGGCATGGATTGTCTCCTCATTGAGTCCCCAGATCAAGAAAAGTCAAGATCGGGTGGATATGGTTCGTTGCCATGAATATTGACTTCTTGATTCATCATGCTTTATTAAGGCCTGAAAAAGTATATTCAGCGCCGTCCTCACGGCATTGAAAGAAGAGTTGATAATTGATAAAAATGGCTACGGCAGGCAAGCCCTTACACCTCAGTCTCAGCCTCTCACCTCAGCATTCGGGAGGCCGACTATGAATTGTTGGTGGAAAAGGCGATTACAAACCTGCTTCTATCACCCCCTTATCGACATGCTTGCCCCATCTTGACATATTACGCCGCACATAATCATCCCTTACTCATCGCGAGCGAACGGCAGCGGCATTCCATTCCATTCTACTCGCAATCCTTTTTTTACTCCTCACCTTGCACCTCGTAGCCGTCGCTAAGATTATTCCGCCGGCTTCCACATATCAACTCTCCCTACTTCTGCTTTGCCGGTGCCCTATCTCCGCTCCATCGAATAGAATCAATAGTTACATGTACAGTTACACTCACACCCACGCTGAATAGCCAAAAAAGAAATGAAAATTGAATTATCCAATAAAGTCACGCTACCCTCCCTTTCCCCATATTCGGCTGCAGCGCGCCCTAAATCAACCCTGGGGGCGGAATCTCGTCCCAAGCAAACCGGACTAATGTATATCCTCATGACATGGCAAACTCTCACGACGGCCCTTCTTTCCCTTCCCCTCTTCCACTTCATTATGCAGAAAGTCGGAGGGGGAGGGAGGCTGTCGATCATGCCACTCTATTCCATTCCATCTTTTTCCACCCCTCCTCGCGCTTCTACCATTATTCGGATAAACCACAAGGGAAAAAAGGATAGCTGAGCCATCTGACTTGCATTGATGTGCCACAAGCCAGCCCTTTTTTCACACCCGCACTACTTCCTTCTGTATGTGGCGCATTTCCGTTCCATGTAACACCAAGTTTGATAGTTAATTTTTTTTCGGCTTCACTTTTTCTTACAACAGCAGGAATCGATACCCAGATCCAATTCCCCTTTACAGCAAACAATTAATCTCCAATTTGTTTGATCACCCCATCCCATCTCTCATCGCATCGCATCTCATCGCCACCATCTAAATCCCACAAGTCGCAATGCATGAATGAATGAACGTCGAAAAAAACCTGCCCCCAAACCCCGCAAAGCGTTCCAAGTAAAACACCCGTGCCCCCCTTCGCCACCATAAAAATTGTACTCTTCACATGAATCAATGCAATCCAATAATCAATCGATTCCCCTCAGCCCAACATAGGCTATTCCTATCATTTCCCGCATTATAGGATATCTGGTTCAATATTCACTTAATGTGATCGGCTCGGATTGCGCAACCTGATCTTCCGAAACATGATGCGTGTGTTTGTGGGTATGTGGGTGGGTAGATGGATGATCCGTGCCGCCGCGCACTCGGCTAACTCACTTGCAAACAAAAGGAATTGAGACAGAAACACTCCTAACTGCAACTTACTTCGTGTGAGATGTTTTACTTGAGGCGAGGAACGGTTGGTCTGCATGCAAAACATTCCTGCCTCTTTCCCCTCTTGCTGCAGTCATATACTTCGTATATGTCTTACTTTTTGTTTTTGAGTGGGTACAAAAAAGAAGCGTTGGGAAACCGATAGAATTGAGAAAGCTCGTGATCTTCACGTGTCTCGGTAGTTCATTCGAGCTTGAGCTTTCACGAGCTTTCTAAGGTTAACCGACAACGCCTTGACAGTTTAGTCTTTTGGCCGTGCTTTTCTTTTCCGTCCCTTGTCTTGCACCACAGCATTTGATCTCTACACCGCCTGCGTACTGTACAGGACAGTAGATATCGACACATACCGTAACTCGAGAGTTCTCCATCTCGTGGGGCCAAAAAAAATACAGACCCGAATAGTCCCGTCATTCGCAATCTAGACGTTTCTTTTTCCCTATCGCCTATCGGTATGTCTGTCTGTCTGTGCAGGCAAACTGTTAGTGCAGTACTGTAGGGTCAACTTGCTCGAAAGGCGGTGACGATTGTGCGATATGTATGGTGCGGAATCCAAAGCATCGGATTTGACGATCCAGAGGGGTGGAGCGGAAATCTGCATCGACGATGAATGCCTGCGTGTGTGGGTGGATGGAGTGATCTGTTCGCTGCTGCGGTGTTGTGCTCTGCGTGCTGTGTTGTCTTGTTATGTATACTGACGTGTCTTATCTCTTGGTCTTTGCGCTTGGAGATAGGTGCTTGTGGTTGGAGAAGAGAGTGGTCTATGTAGCGAAGCGGAGGTGCATTACTGTGAGTATGCAAATCTGGTGGACTGGTGGAGAAACGGGTAGATTATGGGGAATACCTGCTTCACAGATGGACGTCGAGACGCGCCTTTATGAGGTTGATGCAGGAGGCGATGATCTTATGGGGAGTACTTTTCATGTCTCGCTCGCGGCGTACATGATGGGTTGCTTTATTGGGTAAGGAGTTGTCGCTAACGGCGGGTATCTCGTTCTAGACGAGTATAGGGTTGCAAGCCACCTGCATTTACATGAGAAGTATTGCATCCTCTTTGCTAGCAGAGTCTTCAAGGTCTGAATCAGTTCTCTGCAGCTCATATCACGTGAGTTGAACACTTCTGAGCTTAGCTGTGGATGACTGATTTCAGCATTTGATAAACTGTCTCGGTTTATGAAGGAGATTCTCAGGTAAGCATCCATCTCATATTCAGTCCATTGTCTACAATGTTCAAGAGTCGTTGTTATGCCCTACCACGATATTAGTTCTCTGGCGGATCACTCAAAGGTGAAAGCAGATGAACTCGTATCGAACCCTCGCTTCTGGACACTCTCACGGATAATTATAATCAGGATGTCGGATACTGCTACCATCATTGAGGGAAGACATACTCAGAGTTCCTGATTATGTTACCTCTTTCTAGGTAGCAGAGTTTACCTTTATCTCTATGTGCCGAGCGGCCTCTAGTATTGGAGCACTTATATTCGTATCGTAGTAGCACTTTTCAAAGCTTGAGCAAGCCCAGCAACATTCACTCTATAGTTAGGACCTCATGAAATTTCTCACGGGCCCACTAGCATATACTAGCATTATACAAGGTAATGTTACATCTGCTTAGCTTTTAACTACAAACACAATGGGAGAGTACCAGAGCAAGCAGGTGGTATTTCGATAATCCACCTCTATTTTACTCTCGTTCATCGCCAGGCATTATGGAGATGGGAACGACATGCCTTAGCAGGGTGTGGGCAGGAAGTATGTTTAGTCGAGCAGCATCTTCATATCTCCTTCAAATTACCAGATGACCTGCTGCACCAATGCACTGTGTTCTGGGTACAACAACTGTTATCAGTTTCGGCACCGTCTCAAAGTCCTTGAAGTCGGATACGCAATGAGTGCTGTGAGCCTACTACTGTTAAATCCAAACTTCAAGTTCTCATATAGTGTTCATCCAAACTGTTGGCATTTTAACGCCAGGCGTTATCTTTTAGTACAGTGTTGGATTTCATTGGAATGATTGACCATTGCCACCAAAAGTCAATCTTCTCATTGGCAGACGCAGCTTATAAATCGAAAAGCGCCCAATATTATCTTCCAGCAAGGGATACAACCATATCCTCGCAGACAGACGCAATAATTGGTCAAGTTAACGCGGATTGGAAATCATATATCCCTTTCAAGTACAAACCCAGCCCAGTACTTCGAAGTCTCGCCAAAATAAAAATGGGGAAACTAAATATACCATCCAATCACAATCCACTCACTCACTCACTACCTACCTTCACTATCCATAATCCTCTTCCTCGGACAAATCATCAATATCAACTTTCATTTTCAACTCATTTATTATCCAACCAGGCTCTATCTGATATGGCCTTCTATGACCCAAGAATAACATAAGCTTATATTCCTTAATGTCGACCGTAACCGCCATCGAAAATCGGGCCCGTGCGCGCCGATACATGGATACCGCACGTACCGAAGTAAACGAGCGGTGGTGGTGTTGGTCTGTCAGCAGACCCGTTCAGTCGCGCGGATGCCTTTAGACTTATGGAAGGGGTAGATGGTTTGGTTGGGTGAGATTAGTTCACATCGCGTTCGCTGCTGTTGTACTAGGACTGGATGATGAATGGGGGTTTGGTCAGAGGGGAGGAGGGTCTTGCGTAACATTGTCGGTATTGGTTAGAGAGACTATGGAGCGCGAGAAGGGAGATAGATCCAAAGAAGCTTAACGTATAGTTTCTACGTACCGGATTAAGATTGAGGTGTAGTAAACGTACACTCCCACGGGTATGATGTGAGGCAGTGTTGTCAGTAGTGTAAACCATGTAAACTAGCGCAGTTTGAGGGCATTCCTAAACGTACAGCAGTTCGTTTGAGGGGTCACAAAACGGACGGAGCGTAGTGCGTGCAAACGGCCGTATCTTGGCAGTGCACTATTGGAACGCTAAGACGAGGAATATAGTTTAAATTCAAGTAATATCCATAGTTCTACTACCCAAATTAGTAGCTCTCCTCGTTAGGATCACTCTCGTACAATAATTCCTCCTCAAAACTCGATAAACCTAACTACGATTTTAAACACTTAAGCGCCTCTAATAGTATTATTCCTATTCTATTATAGAAATCTATAAGAGTAATCTTTGCGGGCCCTGTTTGGTCATATGATTCACCTCCTCTACCTACGTTGTCGCTGTATACTTAGTATACAGCTAGTGCGTGCCGTTTTTGAGGATATAAAACTAGCGCACACGGTGGGCGTGCACTATTGTACGGGCACACTACTGACAACACTGATGTGAGGAGACCCGTTGGAGCATTGTCTTCGTGGGCGGGCTATACCATACAGATAGGAAATCTATCTTTATCCTAGACTCCGCAGAGCAAGGCCAGGCGGAATTCTATTTCTTCATCAAAATAGCTACAGCTACATACAAAGAAATCTATTCTCTAGCTTTTACACCTGCGGCGAAGGTCTCGCTCCCCTATAATAAGTAAAGCTTGATGAGTTAGTTGAATGGGGAACAGCTAGTGTGCGTCCCAACAGCGTACGCCTATCTATCTTTATCCAGTGTTAGAGAAGGAGGAGACTCTTCGCTTCAGCAGCTCATTACCACGAACTTTCTTTCGATGCTAAAATGGGCCATACCTATCATCACCATATCATATCGACCTAAATTAGTAGCAGCATTGACGAAAGAAATGGAAGTGAAGGAACAGTGAACCTCCCTCCCTCACTCACTGCGGATCGTGAGATAAGCTGACTGTGAGACGTTGGTATGGAAGTGGAAGAGATACTGGCCCTAGGAAGAATAGAAGAGAAGGATATGAGAAGAAAAAGAAGGAAAGAAATGTATAAAGAGCTGTCTATCTCCTGCATTTTCCTATTCGTCGTTCCCATCTTCATCTTCACTATCCAGATAATCAATATCAATATATTGCTTTCTCCCGCTCAATTCTCATCAAGCAAACTCCACCACCAATCTCAACAATCCAAAACCCCTCAAAATGCAATTTCAAACCGCCGTCCTCGTCGCCTTCGCCGGCGTCTTTGCCCCTGCCGTTCTCGCAGATAACTGCATGGAGACGTTTGTGTATTGCGGCTCACATCTACTCAACGTTGGTATGATACTCCTCTCCTCTCCTCTCCTATTTCTCTTTCACTTCTACATCCCTTTACTCCCATCATTGCGCCCTTGTTCTATCCCCTATTCTCCTACCTCCCCGAAGCTAACCGACTTCTCTAGGCAAATACAGCGACACAATCAAGCAAGCGCTCGTTTCCGCCAACTTCGCCCCGGACAAAGACCACGTCGATAACACGCTTTTCGTCTGTGCCCTGGACGGATGGCTCAAGTCACCGTTTTATTGCTCAAAGGGGTGCGCGGTTGCTGGGGATGGAGCTCAGGCGGCTGATCACTGCAACTAGATTTTGGATTTTGGGTTGGGGGGGGCGTAGCGAGTTAGGGGATTAAGGAGTGATTTGTGTATAACATTTGCATTGTTGTGTTGTTATTTTTTGGTTTTAGGTCTCTTTGAGACCTTTCCACTTGTCTTTTTGCTTGTTTGGTGGGTCTTTCTGGATGGATTAGGGATTAATGTATCGTGTATGAGTTCTAGTGCTTTCTGTACAAAGAGATAGTTGATAAGGTCGAATTGTTTTGAGAAAAAATCATGCCGCGTAGCTGTCTGTGATTGTGAACGAGTGTATCAATGAACTAGGGAGATAACCGTGGTTGAATGTACCAACAACGCTGGTTATTTTCTTTCTTTCATCTCCTTTCATGGATGGATATAGATCGGTAGACAAAGGATTTGTTTTAGAAACAATAAGATTGAGCGGAAGCTCCGATGTGATATCGATGGCGGGTAGAACTCTCAAAGAGAGTGTGCAAATGAGACGTAGGTGAAATAGGTAAGTAGTATTATACTCGCCGTCGACCCGCGAAAACGATATGGATCCCTAATCCCGAATTATGTTTCCACGACGAATTTTGCGTGTCTTTGCTGTTTAGCCGTTCTGGCTGGTTGAAGAACCATCATGAAGCTCCAACCAATTCTAGCTAGGGATGCTCTGCCCAAACCAGAGTGGACTGTTGGATTGTTTGATCTGCAGAAAATGCAACCCCTCCGATTACTACTTTGCTCTTAACTGGCTTTGTTTTATCCTTTCATGGCAATTGTCTTGTAAGGAATACAACTGTTAGACTGGGTCCAACCATGAACATTGTGGGAACAGCGATATCAATGATAGTCTTCAAGAGAGCCTTTTCGAGAACGCTATCATGGGGACCATCACAGAGCCATGGAAACCATCCCAGAGCATGAGATATTGGCTATGGCATCAAATACTATCCGTCACTGCTGCCCGTCCAATTCCATTCCACGAAGCCAAGAGTCCACCCTCCTCTCCCTCTTTCTCTCCGCCCTTCGCGAAAATATCGTAGCAAGGGAAGACTTCCTTGTCAACCCAAAACTGTCATTCGCGAATCCTGTTATCGTGTTTGAAGAAACAATTGGTGAAAGTGCTTACAGCAGAACATATCGTCAGCACTACTTCGTCCTCACCAAAGATCTTGTTAGAGATAGAGCTTGGATTGAGATGCATCCAGCGGAAAGCTTTAAGCAGGTGAATTGGTACGAGGCGGAGACCTGGCTGGGGAAGCAGGACTGTTGGTGGATAAAAGATAATATCACTACGGGAGAACGAGCATTCTGGATGTGTAAGGGATGTGATCTTGGGTTTTCCGTAAGGATGTGGAGGAGACCACAGAAACCTGGAGATCAAAGATCGTGAGGCGTTGTGAAGACTCCTAGGTAGAGGTTCGTACAGCAGTTATAAGATGAGCAGAGATAATGGGAAGACGGAGGAGCCGTTGGCAGGAGAATGCAGATTGGAAGAGACGTTGATCGGATCAACCAGACAACCCATAGAAGAGAAGAGAAGGGATCATACCGGTTTTCCAAACGTACTACATTTACTATTCTTTACTGCTTGTGATGGAGCGCAAAGTGCATAGACAAAGAATCGCAACGGTCAGTTCAAATAAAATAAATCAACACTTGTAACCATAACTTATTACCCGTTCCAATCGCCGTTTGTGATCTGTCGTCGCCAAATACAAAGCCACTTTCTCTGTACTGTGACCATTTCACGAACCGTATTAGTAGCTTGAAAGGAAGGAAAATGCTAGAGTCCATCAAATGAAAGTATCCTGGAGGTTGTGTTTGGCTTTGAGCAATATAGCACTAAGGACTGATCTTGGTAGGTGATGTAGCCGGAAGCTAGTTACCGTGCTGATAAGATTAGATCGCGTTAAAACATCATCTTCTTGGACGCAAAGCCGGAGCCACAACACATCAACCAGCTGCAAGCACTTTTTAAATCTTTTCAACTGTTGAGAATGGGTAAAGGTGAGTCGCAGAAAGTCCATGATTTAGGCAAGGATATCTGCTAACGTCAATTGTGCTAGGCACGGATAAATTATATGTACGATAGCAAACATGAACGGCTTGTCTGGCGAGAGCTAACTTTCATCCAGATCACACATTCCGAGTGGTCATCGTCCGACGCGTTTTCTGCCAGTACCGGCTCTAATGTCTCATTAAAAGCACCCAATGGCTCGTTCAAGCGATTGCCTTTCAACTTCTGCGCGGCAAGCCTCCAGCCTTTCAAACATCCTGTCTGCACAGCAGATGGCACGATATTCGACGTCGAAGTCATAAGCCAATGGCTAGAAAAGCATGGCACGAACCCTGTTACCGGAAAACCACTGAGCGACAAGGATCTGATAAAGCTAAATTTTGCGCGAAATGGAGATATTGATGCGCAAGAGAGAGGAGCTGGCGGTGGTGTGGGAGATGGGAAAGGAGAGATGGTGGATCCTGTTACTTTCAAAGTTTTCACAGACAATACACATATCGTCGCAATCAGACACGGCAGTGAAGCAAATGTTTTCGCGTGGGAAACGGTCGAGAGGTTGAACATCAAAGCAAAGATGTGGTTAGATTTGGTCGATGATCGAGAATTTGGAAGGTCAGATATTATTACATTGCAAGATCCGCAAAACATTGAAAGTCGGGACCTTAGCAAGTTCAAATTCTTGAAGGATGGAGAATCAGTCTTGAGCAAGGAGCAAGAAGAAGAAAGATCCAAAGGCAGTGTGAACGTGAACGCATTAGGCCGAGTAGGAGACAAGGTCTTGAGAGCCAAGGAAGCTGTGGAACGAGCTAGAAAAGAGAGAGAGGCTGGCGGAGACGTTAATCGCGCAAAGACATTAGCGAAGCAGGGACCAGGAAGCTCTATAGCGAAACCGTCTATGATACAAGAAAAGAAACCGGCCTACAACGCAGCTCAATATACTACTGGAAGAGCGGCTGCAAGTTTCACTAGTACCGGATTGACACCAGAAACAAGCGGAGAACGAGCGATACTCACAGACGAAGAATATATGCTCAAGCCAAAGAGAGTGAAGATAAAAGGATATGCTAGGATCGAGACAAATCTAGGATCAATTACGGTGGAATTGCAGACAGAGACCGCTCCAAGAGCAGTATGGAATTTCGTACAATTGGCCAAGAAAGGCTACTACAATGGCGTCTCGTTTCATAGGAATATCCGAAATTTCATGATTCAAGGTGGTGACCCTACTGGCACAGGTAAAGGAGGTACAAGTATCTGGGGGAAAAACTTTCAGGATGAGTTCGATGGTCCCTTGACCCATGATGCACGTGGTATCATGAGTATGGCTAACAAGGGCAAAAACACGAACTCAAGTCAATTTTTCATAACTTACAAACCGGCAAAGCATCTAGATCGAAAACATACAATCTTCGGACGTGTTGTAGGTGGTCTCGATGTGCTATCAAAACTTGAAAACGTCGCTGTCGACGATAAGAGCCGTCCTATTGATGACATTGTCATGGAAAATGTCGTTGTTTTCGTTGACCCTTTCGAGGAGTTCCAGAAGCAGAAACAAGAGAAAGACCATGCCGAGAAAGAAAAAGCAGAGATCATGAGGCAAGGCGGGACCGAAGATGATAAAACAACATGGACTGGCAAAAGGATCAGAGGTGATGGAACAGTTGTACAGACCGAAAAGGCGGGCGGAGTTGGAAAGTATCTTAAAGCTGCCAATTCTAACGACACGAAAGGCTATATACCCACGGAGGAGGAGGACGCGCCCGTGAAGAAGAAGATAAAATCCGGAGGCTTCGGCAATTTCGACAGTTGGTAGTTTGTCAAAGTCTCATATCTACTACTGCCATGACATAGGTTGGGAAGATATCATCATTGCAGATGTTGGTCTACCAACCGCATAAATCGGTGCTTTACTCGCGGTTGTTCGGATATACACGAAGGCTGCCATGGGCTGGGGATCTAAACAAGGATCAAAAGTAATCAATAAGAAGCGACAAATACCCTATGCGGGCCTGTTCCTGATCCAAATCTTTTGAAGGAATGAGCTCCCCTCCCCAGTGTGACCTTTCGGCGGGGTATGGTGGGGTGTTCTCAAGAAGAGCTTGGGGGCCGAAAGTGGAGATAGGACGACGGGTAGCAACCATATAAAACTCGAGTAAGAGGCATGTTGAGTTGGGTAGGGCGCAAATGTGAAAGAGCCTCAATCAACGAGGGTTGGAATAGAAAGTATAGATTGATACAGTAGGAGAAATTCCTGGTATTGAAATAGAAGCGGACAAATTAATCCCATTCTCTTTCATGCCCACCACCGCGCGTAACATCCATCTTTTCTTCCTTTCGTCTGCAAGGCAGAAAGGTATGGCAGCCTTCTATGCAGCCTCGATCCAAAAGAGTAAAATCAAACAAGATAACGAACGGCCTTTCACATGCCCATTCCCCGTCCGAGCCTTTGAGAGACAACATGCTCAAGCAAAAAATAGAAACATGTTTTTCATCTACTCGTATCAAGTCAACCAACTTACGAGTAACTTGCGTTGATCGTAAACATTGAGCTAAGCAATTGGAGTTCCATCCCGGAGCTAAAATACGATACCTTGCAACTTTCCACTTCCTACACCGAGATAAGAGCGTCGCAAGCCTTAAACCGTGGGAAAGCGAGAGCTTCGATCATCTACATAACTAAGCTTGATCCTTTCGCTATGTCGGCGCCGGCTGCGAACTTTACACAGCAGGAAAGCAACAGTAGTGAGCCGAATAATGAGGGCGCATCCTCCAATGGTCAGCAGGGGAAAGCTCAAAATGGTGAGGGGAGCTCAACTTATCTCCGCACGGTCGCATATTTGCTTTGTTCACGAAGGCTGATCTATGAATTGAAGGCAACCATAAACGAATCTATCAGGCTTGCATCCCTTGGTAAGCGATACCGATATAGTTTGCAGTGCGTGTCACAGGACTGATGCGATCATAGTCGTCGACGAAAAGTAAGATGCGACCTCGGAAGTGTCGACAACCCAAGCGATCCACCATGTGTACGATGCCGACGAGAAAGCAAAGAGTGTTTCTTCTCCGCAACGAGAAGGAAGCGCAAGACAGATGGCAGCAGAGAGAATAGTGCCGATCCTTATGAATTTGGCGATGACTACATTGTGCGAAATGGTCGGAAGATGGTTGGAAGCGGCTCACCTCCTGCTACACTCAGACAACCATCAATGGGCGCACCTATGTCTGCCCGGTCGACTGGTGGATTCCCTGAAAGCGCGAATATGAATCCTGGCCCTCCTCTAACTCCAGGTGGCTCTATTGGACGACATCAACCTCTGCGACGACCTCAATCGGAGACGCGACAGCAAGAAGAAAGGTCCGCAGATGAACATATGGAAAACCTTGAAGCGCAAGAAGTCATGAGAAGAGAGGTATACGGTCCCCATGATGCATTAGATCTGCTCTACAAAGCTGCTACGGACAGGTATGTGTTTAAGGCCCACTTTCATCCCACATACTCTTTTGGAAAACTTCTATCTGGTGTCGACTGGCAGGAAAGCGTTGGGAAGGTGGCATCCAGTGAAATAGCACTAACATTTCACAGTCCAGGACACAAAAGGCAGAGATTAGATGGTAACGAGCCGACCTCACCGAGAATTGGACATGGTAGAAATCCATCTGTGAATAGTTACCAAGGAACTGCCCCTCGACACACTTCATTCCCCGTAAGTCACATGCGACAGACATCTACAAGATCAGAAGGACCAATTGACCCTGCGCTATCCTCTGACGGTATGTTAAATGTCGAGAAAGTTCATGATGCTGGTTACAAGGATGCAATCAAGGCTTGGTCCAGATTTAGATTTGTGCGCGCAGGATGGTTCACCGCGCCAGAAGCTATTGAGTACATAACTTAGTATGTTTCCGGTCTGTCAAATCTGTTGAATGATCAATGCTTACATACATGTGTGATAGCTATTACGAATTCTTGTCTCCGCTGACGCCTATATCACCTCCTACTTTCCGTAATCCTGAAACTCATCCTACGCTCCTCATAGAAGAACCGATTCTTACAGTTACACTATTAACTATATCTAGCCGATACAAGCAGATATCTGGGACTGGTGGTCACTGCAGGTCACATGCGATACACGAGCAGCTCTGGACATATCTTAGAGGCATGATTGAAAGATGTCTCTGGGGCCAAGAAGCATTTGGCGGTGGATTTTGTGGTTCGGGAGCAGACTTGTCAGATGCCCAAACTTCCAGTACAGCGCCGTGGCGAGGGCTACGAAAAGGCAGTTTACGCACTCTTGGCACCATTGAGAGTCTCATGATATTGACAGAATGGCATCCTCGTGCTCTTCATTTTCCACCTGCTGAGGCTACAGACGAGCTGATGTTACCTACCCCTGAGTCTCTAGATCCCTACAGTACAGACGATGAGGGCGCGCATCGTCAAACTGGGGGTGTTGGCGGGAGAAGAATTGAGAGTTGGTTAGAGCCAGCATGGAGAAGCGACCGAATGTGCTGGATGCTTCTAAGTACAGCCATGGGTCTTGGTTATGAGTTAGGTGTCTTCGACGATATCGAAGAGTTGCTAGAGGCCGGCGGTGAAATGACAAGACCCGAGTATAACGAGGAGACGTATCGCTTAAGAGCTACCAGGATCAAGCGACTCCTACTCATATACGTCACTCAACTGGCGGGCCGTCTAGGATGGACGAACATGGTTCCCGAAAACCTTCAGAAAACAGATCCGGCATTTACTCCTCGTAAGCGTAGGGCGTCTATCGGTGGGAAGACACCGGAGACTAATACGACTGTTACCACTGGATTCAATTACATTCCTGACCTAGAAATGGACGACCGTATCATTCATTGTTGGGCCGGTATAAGTAATGCAATGCGTATTGGTAACGAAAAACTTTTCAAATCTAGGCAATACACAACAATGATAATTCAGGATGGCAGTTACACCGACCTACTGAAGGATTTCCAGCCAATGCTGAGTTCGTGGAAACGCGAATTCGATCGATTCCAGTTACCTCTTTACATTCAACATATTCTCTCGATAGAATATGAATATGTTAGGATTTACGTCAACTCTCTGTCGCTACAGGCTGTTGTCGAAAGATGTACCAGTAACGCAACCAATCGCTCAAGCACTACCAACGGGCCCACCGCAAGTGCCATGTCTCCAGAGACTCAGAACTATTTTGGTAAGCTGCCTTTGGCAAGGATTGGTGGTTTCGGAGCTGCGGATCAGGGATACGTAAGAGAGGTAGTTGAAGGATGTCGAAATCTACTTCGGACCGTTGTTGAAGGGCTTTTACCTAACGATTATCTGAAGCATGCTCCTGTTCGAACATACTTCCGCATTATTAGTGGTGCGATGTTTCTTTTAAAAACATTCGCGTTAGGAGCATCCAAACACGATGTTGCGATCAGCATAGGTCTCATGGATTCGACTGTTCATGCTCTTCGCAATTGTGTGGTTGACGATGTCCACCTGGGAATTCGCTTTGCGGACCTCTTGGAGACATTGACCTCTCGACTTCGTAGTCGATTTATAAGTGCACCAGAAGTCCCACTTCCTTCGAGAGAAGCTAGAGAAACATCAAGTCGCACGCGTACACCTGCCCCCCTTCAAGAGCCTGATGCGAAGAGGCAACGACGTGATCCTAGTGATCAGATTCGAGAGTGGAACGATGGAACGCCGAACTACAGCGGTATGCATACAAGCACAGGTAAGGCAGAGGAAAGACTTTATCTATCTAGATGCAAACTAAACATAATGGAAATAGATCTGAACGTTTCTGCGACACCTTACGACGTCAATCAAGGCGATTTCTACGTAGGGAATAATTACAACCACTCACAAGGAGTTCCGTTTAATAGCGACTTGAACCATCTCTTCGGCGTAGGAGACAATAATGATTGGGTTGGCGGAAATGATGAGATGTGGTACCTGCCACCTGGTCCAGCATTCTATCAAGACCTCAACAATCAAACAATTACGCAAACTGCCGATGGTGTAAATGTGGGAGGGATGGATTTACTTGATTACATGACACTTGACACCAACTTTCATGCTGACGGACAAGGACTTTAGTGATTGATGTCTTGGGGGTTTGCTACGGAGTGAGGAATTGTGATACCAGCAATGACATGTTTGGAGTTTTAGCAGTTAATGGGAGTTGGCACTGATTTTGAGCTTGGCGTTGGGCTGGCTTTACGATTCTTTCAAAAGCGAGATTTCATAGTGGAAAGGAAATAACATGATGGCAATTATACTGTGGAGTTTCTTGGTAGTATTTGTGGACGGCCGGTACCTGCTAGTGCTACATTTGTGATACTTGAAATATGTCTAGGCTCATGGTATATATATCTACATATATAGGTTGCCTTATTCCCTTTGAAAATGTTATAGAAGACCTCATTGCCGCCCGCAACAATGTAATGCCGGTCCGCTGCCGCCTCAACTCAAAGTTCCTTGAAGTTTCATTTTATGTTAAGGATTTAGGTAGCAGGTTAGTCACCTCATATGCAGAAGCTGTGCCTCTTAAAATCCCGTACTCACACTCGACCTTTTGTGAAGGTTATGCTTTGGTTTTCGGACAACGATGTCCAAAGATCTGCCAGTTACGGGTGGGACTCGACGCCCTTACCGAAGCTATGAGCGTCGCCTTGAAGCAATCCAAGAACAATTCAATAGAGAGCCGACTGGTAATTCACCCCTTCCGGTCAAACTTCCTCTCTTTCGACTAATTAACTTTCCAGGCAACGAACTGCGTGCACTGAAAGAACTTCCTCTCTCCGCAAAACTGCACTTATACGATACAAGCTCACGAGGCAAGAGGATTTACTGGCTTTTACAAGAATCCGAGAATGGCAAAGCTGGTGCTTTGGAGGAGGCGGGGAAGCTTCTTTGGGAGCAGATAATGAGTCCTCCTGATTTTAGTCGTCCGAGTTTAACCCCAGTATCCAAACCTTTCAATTCATTTCCTCCACCTGGAATTAGAAATGCTGCTCAAACCTCTCAGCATATTCCTAGCGGACACCACCAACATTCTGGTTTGCCATTTGACCGGAAAGAGAATCTCGCAGTTCATGCTCCTAAGCTGATGGTCGATCGTCAATATTACTCCAGTCCATACTCGAATCCTCACTTACACAGTGCAGCTGAACGATCCTTCTACTCCCAAACACCGGCACAACCAACAGCAAATCCTTCGATTTTGAGCCATCTACCTTCATATAATCCCAATTCAATGCAGATTCCCGTACCAACCCAACCTCAAAACCCACAAGGCTCGCCGCAGACTCTTAATGTTCACCAAAAGCTGACTTTACATCCCACATCTCAGGTAACCTCAGCACAGCAGCGCACCACGTTTGTCTGCCAAGGCAAGGCACCGACACTCAACCTTCAGAACACACCTTACAATTCGCAACCAGAAGTACAGCAGCTGAATCAAAACAGGGAGATGGGTTCACAGAAGGCGATTCCCCAAGTTATCATCCTTTTGCCCAGAAAAACACATACTTCTGCCTCTCTTCTTGAAACACCCATCAATATAACAAGTTCTGTCAGCTCCCCCTACCAGAGACATTCATTAGCGAATACCTCGAACCCGGAAATGACAATGATCTCACAACATCAGTCTCAGATACCTGCCCATGCTACACCAACGATTCGCCGACCCTCTAGCCCGTTTAAGCGTTCGTTCGATCCGCCGACTACTAATGTACAGGCAGCTGATTCTCATCGAACTAGCAGTGCAGGGGTTCCGTTGATAAGTGCTGCTTTGAGGAAAGAGTATACAGGCGTAGGCAATGGTCAGGGTATGGTGCCTTGTGAGGAAGACGGCCGGGTAGCGAAAAGAAGAAGACTTTAGCTACAAATGGACTCCCCAGTAGCGGGGGATACATGCACGAGAATAAGTTTTAGCACTGCGTTTCTAGACTTCAAAGCTGTAATGGGTTGGTCTCGAAAAATGCACAATATCAAGATTCTATAGACACACCCGATGAGTGATACAGCTATTTCATTCACATACTATGCATAAACTTTTGATTTATATCCCTCATGACCACCCGTACTCCCCACGAAATAAACGCCTATCCAATGCATCCATTAAACTGGGTATTGCCAAAGCCACACAGCAAGAGAAATAGTATCAACAAGATAATATTAACGAACTTTAACCACTGCCACGAGCAAAAATGCATTCAAGTAATCTATCATACCAACTAAAGCGAATCCGTATTCGGCACCCAAAACAAGACTTCCTGATCTGCCGTCGCGAAGTGATTGTACCGAGGATTAAAAGCCACGATTGCTGACTCGCCTGCATATTCTAGCTCATGCAAGGGATTAAGTAGCCGGTTATTGGACGCCGCGAGTGTATCCCATACCAAGACGTTCTTGCCTCGAGATCCACTGATGACGTAGCGCCCATCGGGTGTGAAACAGCAGTCGCCTGCACTGGTATGGAGATACTCGCTGGACGCTGGGTCGAGATTGTCGGGGTTATGATCGCCTGCTCCAAGTCTCCGCGCACCCCCTCTGTCTCGCCTTAGGAATGCTTTGAGATTGCCGTCGAATGCGTCGAGTAGGAAATGACCGTTCCCAGTGGTCCCTAATAGGAGATGTTTGCCGTCATTTGAGAAAGCTAGCTTATTCCACCCCCTTCCTATTGCTTGTTGGGAGAACTCTTGGCAGTAAGGTAGTATATCGAAGGTAGAGAAGGGCTCCTTGTCGAAATTGCGGAAATCATAAAGCAAGATGGTTTGTGCTGTGGGCGACGCAGCTGCGAATACATTGCCGGAGGGATCCCATGCAGCCAGCGTAGCACCTGTGAGGTTTAAGATACCTACTGGATTCTTTGAGGCAGCATCCCATAAACGAAGAGTGTTGTCTTCGGCGCAAGAGATGAAGTTGTCTTGGCCGGGATGGAGAGAGAGGCACGTGACGTTTTGCTCGTGGCCTTCGAAATAACGGATATACGAGTTATCATGGGCGGATAGATAGCGAATTTTATCTGTAATTTATGAGCATGTGCCAAAATCACAAGAGATGGGGGCTACTCACGGTCTTTTTTCGTACTGGAATGAATGATGCAGTGCTCCGCATGCCCAAACATTGCATGATTGCAACCATACTTCGCACTGAGATTCATCTTGGCATGTTTCCCTTCAATCACATCATAGATTTGCATAGTGTTATCAGTCTCCGAAGTGATGAGCTGACTGCCGCTATCATTGAAATTGATAGACTGGATGAAGTTGTAACTTGGCGGGCTTTGACCCTTGTCAGTAATGGTCGGAGAATGGCGGAAATGCTTAATCAATTAGCCATTGTTCCACGGGATGAATAAGACTTTACCTTGACTGGGTTGTAAAGTGCAATCATCTCCGAGATCTTTGCTGTAGCTGGGACTGCTGGCACTCCATTTGAAGTTTTTAGGGAAGATATACCGCCATTCGCTCCAATTGGAGAGTCGATAGCCATGGGAGTTGAAGACATGTTGGCTGTGCGAGTAATCCTTTAAGTGAACCTCAACAGTGAATTTCCCAAGCGGCCGTAGGTATTTCTGTTGTATTACTATAACACATACTGCGATTGCAATACAATTGGACAATGAAGCATGAACACAGTCTCGACAACCCCAAACCTCCAAATTTATATTCGCCACGTGATTAATTGTTACTCAGCAATCTTGGCATGGATCTGCTGCAAGGATCCACAGAGAGCTGTCACCGAATTCGGCCTCTGTACAACAAGTACTATGAAAATTAAATAACTTCGCAAGACCACACAGTCAGCTCGTCTTACAAAGACCCCCGTTACACCGCCACTCCGAGGAGTTATAAATCTGTTGTAGCAGCTCCGTGGACATATACTTAAGGAGTGTTTGGTTAATTAGGGGTTCTCAAGCTGGCGAAGCAATAACCAGTATTGTACCCAGGGAAGGTGTGGGGAGAATTCCAAGATGTCTACGACCTTAGGGTAAGCTGGGAAGTCCACAATTTTTGTCTTCATTACTGACAGAGCTTCAGAGCTTTCGTCGCAGGAGGCATAGCAGCATGCGGAGCTGTAACAGCGACTCACCCATTTGAAACCGTGAAGATTCGGTACGAACCACATCCTCCCCGGAGGAGCTACACATGAACTGACAATATGACTTTAGTATGCAATTGCAAGGCGAGCTTCAAGAGAAGGGACTGCAACCGCGGATGTACAAAGGACCGTTCCATGGGGTCACAGTAATTGTTCGAAATGAAGGATTGAGGGGGATCTACCGGGGAATCGGCGCAGCATACATTTACCAGATGATTCTCAACGGATGCAGATTAGGCTTTTACGAACCGATACGTGTTACTCTGACGAAAGCGATATTCAGCGATTCGAAGACGCAGAGTTTGGGAGTAAACATTTTTTCCGGCGCAACATCAGGAATATTGGGTGCTGCAGCGGGAAGTCCATTTTTCTTAGTCAAGACCAGGTTACAGAGTTTCTCGCCCTTTGCGCCTGTGGGCTTTCAACACGGTTACAAAAATGCTGTGGATGGAATGAGGCAGATCTACAAAACAGAAGGAGTAAATGGCCTGTACAGAGGTGTTGGAGCTGCTATGGTACGGACAGGTTTCGGAAGTTCAGTCCAATTACCTACATACTTTTTCGCGAAGAGGCGACTTGTCAAGCACTTAGGAATGGAAGAGGGGCCAGCACTGCATCTTGCAAGTAGTACTGCCAGCGGATTTGTGGTTTGTTGTGTGATGCATCCACCAGGTAAGCGTTATTCTGATTATCAACCATTTACCTCCTTCCTCACTAATCATGACTCAGACACTATCATGTCGCGCATGTACAACCAAACTGGTAATCTCTACTCCGGTATCTTCGATTGTCTCGCAAAAACCGTAAAGACTGAGGGTATCTTCGCCATTTACAAGGGGTTCCTACCACATCTTGCAAGGATCCTACCCCACACCATCTTGACCCTTAGCTTAGCTGAACAGACCAATAAGCTGATGCGAAAATTTGAAAATCGAGTCCTTCCTGCTTCGGTAAAGGAGCAGGTTTAAAGCGGCTGTTCTGCCCTACCCCTTTCTGGCTGTCAGCATCATTGCTACGCCAAGTTGTATATTCTCACTTTGTATAGTCCACGGTTAGGTCTTGCAGGCGCCCAAAAGGGAAACATGTCGGTGTTGAAGACGGGGGCTCTCAGGAGGCTTTTGAAGATCATGATAGAACGTCGTTAATTTGGTGCTCATCCATTTATAGATCTGGAGCATCCATAGCATAAAATGCTATCTGAATCACTTTCTTGTCTTGCTGGTCGTGAATTTGGGTTCTGATCTCCGCCCCACCCAGAAATACCGTCAGTCCCTTCGGCGACAGGGAGCCCGCATAACCCGCAACCTTTGGCCATGTGATCCGTGGCGGGTTTCAGTTTGCTCGAAGTTCTGACAACATTTGCAACTATGCTTGGGAAATTTTCCTCTACGGATTCGAAGTATTGTGCCATTAAATCATCGATCGTAGCAGATTTTGAAGAAGCAGATATGTGAGAAGATGGTTCTTGATAGACCACCAAATCTGTTAGAGTGGGAGTGATTGATGAAAAAGATAGAATTTCCTTTTTGAGAATATCCCGTAAGGGATAATTGAAGGTCACCCCAGTGGGGGAGGGTCCGTCAGAAACTTGCCATGGCAATGAGAACCCACGACCTTTAGCGGTCTCTGCAAGAGTTCTCTCTGCTAGCCGTGTAGTGGTATCACCGAAGAGTATGCCTTCGCAGTTGTTTCTTTGGGCGACATCCACTAGGAGTCTACTAAGCAATGTAGATATTATATCGGCTCTAGAAGTTGCGGAAGGCATGGAAGAAACGAGCTTCTGCAGATCTACACTTGATGCCGTAAGCTCATGTGCAGGAGGTTGCGATACTCCTAGAGTGGTCCAGTCGATATTCTCCAGCCGTAAAGCTTCCTCAAGCCCAATAGTGGAATAAGTGTGTCTGGGGAAGTGGTTCTTGTACTTTTCCAATAGAGAGGCAGATTTTTCTTTATCTGCAGCATCGAGATAGAGATCAATGTGTACAACGCATAGCTCGTACGGGGCTCGATTCATTCTCTCATATTGGGTTTCCAGGTGTCCATTTAACACAAAGAGCAAACTTGAGGAAGAAGGTCCGAAGGAAAGTGGTAATAGCAGTTTCTGTGGACCTTTCGCAGATCTTTTAACTTTGTACGTTTCCATGCGCTTCACTGCCTTCGTTGTGAGATATTGAGAGAAACATTTTCTGCCAAAAGTTAGCATCTACATTTGCCTACTGCTGGATGCGCAAATTTTGAACGCACTGGCAGACTGGCTCCGATCGTATTTGAAGAGCTGCTTGCGACTCGTTGCATCTTTTGCAAACCGCAATCGGTTCTGCGCTTGACGAAGACTTTTCTGGGATCGCCATTTGTACAAAGCTGTGTAGTTTCAGGTAGATGTTTCTGGTGGGTTTTATCATGAAAGTCAATCTAGAAAGTATTGGCGAGACTGTGGGTGATCCGAGCATCTTGATCTAACCTTATCAAGACAAGCAGCCACGGGCCTTACGTTGCTCGAGCTATGTTAGAGAAAAGTTCCTGGAGTTCTGGACAGACATCACTTCAACAGCCGAGCTTCTCTATCACCACGAGCATCTGCCAGAAATCCTTTGAATATACCTGCATGGAATTACGCATTGCGATTTACCTCCAATATATTCTCTAGTGACATCTTTGCTAGAAGCAAGTTGCATTTGAGCCGACAAGGCTGCAGACAAGAATGCGTGGTTGGCTTCATGGCTTCCTCGCATTGGGGCTGTCTATTGCGACAGTCGGCGCGTTGGAAATCCAAATGGTAATTAAAGGAATCGCGATTCGGGGTGATGCTCATCTCTGACGGCGATAGCAGGATGAATCGAACGACAATAGACAAGTATGCGCGGGAATGTATGATCGGAAGACCTGGGGAGGGCCAATTGAACCACACATCTTGGTAAAGTGGCTACCGACGGCACAAGACACACCAACCGAAGACGATCCAACTGCCAGTATGGTTATATTTGAATGGAGGGACTACGATCTTGTTGGTGTACTTCCAACACCAGATAGCATCCAAGTATGCGGCTACTCCTGAATTTGACCCTCTGATCCAGTACTAATCCTTGACTCTAGAAAGAATTCATATGCGACCCAGAAAATATAAGCAATGGCTTCTGTAATGCAAACCAGACTGGCCAATTCATTCTCGCGCCTAACGCAACAGAGCGCTCTCATAGTCAAGTTTTCACGACAGCTATCCATCTTAACAACACCGGCCCGCCAATAAACTACCCAATCAAGAATACGGGATACTACTGTGTTGGTACGACTGGTTATTCCCCTACCAATGTCAAATATTCTGCCGTTGTGGAGTTCCGAAACGCATATGGAGAGCTCCCAGCTGCTCAAATTCCGAAGCTGCCGTTCTATGGAATTATCACAATTGTCTATGCAGTTATGGGATTGTACGTTTACCACGCCTACATCTTGTCACCCGACGCCAGCTAACATTATTCTATCAGTCTATGGGCTTTCCTCTATGTGCAGCACCGAGACGATATTCGTAAGTATTCCGAGTCATGTGCAGCCCGCTAGATGCTAATTTGTTATCAGTTCCTGTCCAAAATTATATTACCGCGATAATTGTCTTCTTGATCGTCGAGATGCTTATGACTTGGGGGTTTTACGGTATGTTACTTTACTACTTTTGACTAAAATATACTAACCATCGTTAGATTATCTTAACCGAGCCGGTTCTAATATTGGATCAAAAGCCCTCATGATTATTGTTGCAGTATTGAACGCAGGACGTAATTCGTTCTCATTCTTCTTGCTCCTAATTGTATGTATGGGCTATGGCGTTGTCAAACCAAGTTTGGGCAAGACCATGGTTTATGTTCGTTACCTTGCGGGAGCACATTTCGTTTTCGGGTTGATCTACTCTATTGCGAGTTTGACTATCACCCCTGAACACGCCGGTAAGTTGTACTGGAGCTTCATATCATTCATCTGATATGCTGATTATAGTCTAGGCCCATTGGTTTTGTTTGTTATCCTCCCCTTAGCCGGGACCTTGACTGCATTTTATGTTTGGACGCTCAACTCTCTCAACATGACGATGAAGGATTTAAATGAACGCAAACAGACAGTCAAGTCAAGCATGTACCGCAAACTTTGGTGGTGCATCCTTTTATCCATTGTAGTGATCTTCGGCTTCTTCTTCTTCAATTCGTTTACCTTCGCATCGGCCTCTGATCCTGATTTTGTACCTTTCCATTGGAAGTCTCGGTGGTTCATCCTTGATGGCTGGCTGAACATCGTTTACCTGTTTGATGTTGGCTTTGTTGCATGGGTGTGGAAGCCTAGCGCGAACAATAGGAGATTCGCCATGAGTGACGAATTGGCGCAGGACGATGAGGGCTTCGAAATCGCTGACTTTGGTGCCGATGATGACGATGATGATGATGTGGAGAACGCGGCCGCACGGAGAGGTGACAGAACACAGCCCGGTCAAGAAGGGCCAAGATACGACCCTTCTTCGGGAGCTAACGCAAAGGAAATCCCTCGAGAAAGTCTTGACGGGGAGACAATCTTTGCAGTAGGTGAGGATGGTGATCGATGGTCAGATGATGACGATGATTCAGAAGAAGGAAGAAATCTTGTGGGTGGTAAAGCCCCTAAGGGCGCACGAGATGATTGAAAGGCTTCACTTTCATGTATAACAACACTGTAGGTTGCTGGCGTTGGTTACTATGGTTGAGGCATAGCATTTTTTTGGTGTCGGACTCACGGATACTTGGGCTTGTTCATTCTTGGTACTGTATTTAGTCATAGATTTCAATTAGATGTATGATTGATGGATGACATTCTTACCTCTGCAAATGCTCCAGTACGTCTGCACAGACATAAGCACTCACAATATAGTTGAGGTGTTCCCCGTGTCAGTTTTCGCTACCCCTTGTTATCCTGCCGTTCAAGTACTAATTTACATCCAACCTATTCTTTGGTATACTCTATTCCACAAGACAAACACCAAAACATGATGTACAAGAAACATCCTATCGACAGATTACAAGGCCTGTTTCGACTCCGGTAGGCGTCTAAACTGTGGTGCCTACTATGAAGAACTCATCTTCGACATTAGGAACAATGCGCTTTCGAGAAGCTAGAAATTCTATCTACAGAAAAGAGCCATACTACTCTCAACTCCAGCACCTAAAGTAAGACCTAGCGTATGGTCAACCCACTTCGACAATTTAAATCTCCAGAGCCTTGCGCATCTCGGTAGCAGTGCTAGCGTTGTCTCCTATCATAGAGTTAGTCAGATCAAAGACGTACAATCAATGATAAAATCGTACCAACTCCATAACAGGAAACAGAAGAAGCAATTCCAATCCCAAATCTTCAAGGAAGAAAATGGGCCAACCTAACTGGGTTCATAACAGGGCAACGGCCCTGCCAACTCCTTCCGCTCCGCTTGTATCCTATTCATCTCCAAAATACTCCGACCAAAACCGACGTTGACACCGTTCTTCTCATCCTCTTTACGGCTCGTAATGATAGGGTTAGTCTCAATGAAGGTAGCCAGTGCGTCGCCTTGCGCTATACCATATTCAGTGTACAGACGACGGAGATTCTCGATTATGAAGCTCCGTTCGGAGGAGGAGGTGACGCGTGTTACACCGGCGACGTAGAGGGGCCAGACGAGAAAGTAGGCGCCGATTGCGGGGTGTGACGGATTGGGTGTGCTGGAGAGGGACGGAGCTATGTACGTGGTCGGGTGTAATAAGGGGTCAAGGTCGGGGAAGAGGTTCGCGAAGGGATCGGTGAATAATGTTGGTGAGGGGGTGCGGGAGCTAGGAGATGGAGAACGTGTCCAGGAGGACGGTTTGCGCGTTACGTAGCCTAAGGACTGAGGAATTGATCTGAGTATTCCATTGCGCAGTTCGACCAGCGTGTCGGTGCTGAGTTGGTATTGGGCTGTGTATAAACTATCCGTGAAGAGCGGCGGAACGGATTTGAATCCTTCGAGAATATGTTGTCTAACCACTTCGTTGAGTAGGATTCTGCAGGTCCGAGAAGAGTTCCATAGTTGTGCAATCCAGTAGTCGTAGTAAATATCGTATTTCCCATCAAACACAATATGCGGTCCTATGTTTTTATCGATTTCAACTGTCTCATACTCCCATCCTGGAGGAACATTCGAAAACACCTCGACAATTTTCTGCTCAAGAGCTAAGGCATGCTGTATGATAGATGCGCTGTCTCCCAATACATGAGCCCGAAGATCAGCTCTGAATTTGGCGAATTTGTCGAGGATGGCAAGGAGTCGGAAACCGGGGTCGGTAGTGTTCAATAGTTTTTGCACTTGAGCTCTCAGCGCCACAATTTCAGGTGGCATGGGAATCTCCCGTTGAATAGCACTGATGAGTAAGTGAGAAGTAATCTGCATAAACAGGCCAACTCCTACTCGTGTTCTAAACTGGGAGGATCCACGAAGTTTGATCAATGCAGATGCACCGTTGATGTGCTCGGTCCAAGCCTTCAAAGACAGCTGGCTCGTACAAGTCACTGTTTCGTATACTGTCAGAATCATAATTGTAAGTAGAGTGCTATCCTTGACTGCGTCGGTTGGCGATCGGAGCGCTGCATTTACGCGCCGCAATGCGACTGTATAATGATGGCGGGCTTCGCCAAGTAGTTGAGACGATTTGATCTTGTTAGATAGAGCGGCGAGACCAACTGCACTCAAGCCGGCTGATAAAGTCTCGTCCATTCCTCCATTATGACACATTTCTTTGAGGTAGTTGAAGTGGCCATGTGAAGGTCCTGACTCTTCAGCCACAAAGTTGTTGATAAAGTACGTAGTACCTCGATCTGTATAGGCTAGCATCAACACCGCACCCGGTGATTCCTGAAACTCAGATTTCTCGTCACCCGGAAAAGTTGTTGCGGGCGGTGATGTACTCAGGCTTTGTGACCGCTGTGTCGCACTACAGACCGTGGACGAGGCTCTACTTGTTGACCCGCGTGGTCTAGCAGCTGCAGGAGCTAATGGCTTAGACTGGCTAGCACTCCTGATTTTTCTAGCCTTCTCTTTGGCTTTGGCTTTCTCGATAACACTAGAGCTTTCATTTCGAAAGGCCAAGTCAAGCATGTTACGATAGCCGGGGCATATTTTGCTCGCTTTCGTACAGTTCGTACAGACAGGTAGTTCTTGGCCGCACTAAACGAGCTTCACTGATTAGTCAACTCGCACTCTTTGCCTCGTTTGAGTACTCAACCAGTGGCAGCCGACGGAGTGATGTCGCATCAGTCATGTTGTCTGCATGTTGTGACACCCCAAAATGGGTACCCGCTGCCAAGGGAGCGGGTCAAGAGCACGAATAAAAGAGCATTAAAGATCAGTGACTTCCACATACACGTATTTTCCTTTCCCTACAATTTGCGCAGCCCTTCGAAGGTTTACCACAATAAACCATTTTAGATCAGTTGACATCAAATATTTGCAGTTAGGTCTCAGTCTCGTCTTTGCTTGTATGAGGTTGTCTTTCTCAAATATAGAATTTCTGCTAACAGGATACGGGAAGATCAGAAGGTTTTTGTGCCGATGGCACGACTCTTGAACTGCGAAGATATCAGCTCTAAGCGTTCATTCTCTGGCGCTTGAACAAATTTCGAGGCTTCAATATGATGACAACGCCGACAACTGCGCCGCACCGGAGTAATTGCAAGGTAAATTATCAACCAACGGTCAGGTCAACGGTCTCCGCAGGCTTTTAATCCTGTTGAACGAAGCCGACGCTTGTTGACTTGGGTGGTAAACGCCATTCTCGCACGATAGATACATTTGAGGAGCATGAGGGGTCTCGCACAGCATTCCCAAATAGTTCTAGGTACGGAACCTTGCACACGTGGCACGGAAATAACATCGGTCAATATCATTGGTCAAAGGTCGTCGGAGTCGGAAGTCCTGCTACTGGTCAATATACGGCATTGTCGCTTTGTGGAGCTTCAAGTCTACCGACGATCTAGGTGTTGCATTATATTTAATTAGTAAGATTTCTGTCAGACGTTTACACCTTTCGTCTAGTTATATACTCCCAATAGAGTTCAAATTAACTCCATATTTAACGCCAGTTAATCCCACTTCATTTTATACTGTACTGCGGACCTCGTCCAGGCCACACCAGGCAGTAACAGATGACGGTTTCCTTGCTAAAATTCGGCTCGGTGGACAAGATTCGGAAGCTCAGGGACGAAGGAGGATGCGAAAAAATTGATAAGTCGATAAGCATTGTTGAAGCCGACTGCAATAATGAACCCTTGTTTTAAAGAAGCCTTCAGTTCAACATCAGGCTTGAACCACCGGCTAGGCATATAAGCTGCATTGCTGGCATCTGGTGAGATCAATCCTATACCAATATACGCGGCGTTTAGATATGCATAACGACTAAGACACGACCGGTCAGGGAGATAATGATGCCCAAATGGTGTATCGTCACAGTCGGCGTCTATACACTTTATGGTCGATACTCAACTGGAGACTAGAGTGACCAGCAAGGGATTGCTCACTCCTATTCATCATAAACATCTTGCAATCAACAAAGGTCACATTTTGTTCAAGACTCTCTCAACGTATCCATACGATATGCTCAGAGCCTACTAAATTGTACGGAAGCATCTACTGTTTTCCGGGGCCCAATTCACCACCTAACCCTTTTCTGGGCCGATACATGTTCGTAAGTGAACGTCGGAGAAACTCAATTCTCTGGTAACTGCACTCATCTAATTATTTCATCTCCTCCTACTTATATGTTTACACGCGGGTTCTCCAGGTGTCACCTTTTCGCCACACTCATAGCAGTATAGTCCTTGGCATGGGCTGCTGATTGTTAGCATATCTTTCGGCACACTAACAGAGGCAGCATCTTACCATTGAACCAGATTACAGCCCTCCGTCTTCACATTAGATCTTTTACAGTGAGGGCATTTCGTAGTCTTCAAGTTTAAACTCTCGGCCAGGGCCTCGATTTCTGCATTCCCTGAATTGTGGCATTTCTGAGTGCTATGTCCGCTAATCCATGGCGACTTACAGGTCTCACATGTTTTCTTCTCGCATTTGCTGCAGATGCCAAACTTCTTCTTCCCGGATCGACCCAGCTCCTTAAGCGGTGTACCGCAATCTGGCCACGCACAGTGGAAGGTGTGTCTCTTGTCAGCCATCATTTGTGATAAGTCCTCCATTCTTTTCAATCCGCGCTCGACGAAGTCTTTGTGCTCCCCTTTCCAAAACACGGTGGGAGCAACTTCATGGAAGCCGACTGGCTTACCACAGCACCTAGGAGGGTTTTTGAAATCTTTGAAATATGCCTCGAATCCATCCTTCAGACAATCCACACAGCTCCAGTGGCCATTAATACATTCCATGTTATATGACTTTGATTCCGGCTGCTCATCGCCACATGCAAAGCACGGCCTTTGGGCAATGCGGACATCTGGATAAAGATCAAGTTTTGCAAATCCTTTGGCGAACCCTCCACTCGCACTCGCATTCGTCTTCTTCCCCGTTGTGGCTGGTGGTGCTTTGGATGTTGACGCTTTGGATGTTGACGCTTTGGATGTTGGCGGTTCTGAATAAAGATCAAGAGCTGCAAACCTCTCGGCGAACCTATTCGTCTTTTTATCTTTTGGAGGTTTTGGCACTGTAGGCTTGTTGGACGCTTCTGCCCCAGGAACTGCTCTATGCTTAGTGGCTGCATTTTCTGTGGTTGTCTTACGTCGTTTAGTCGATTCCTTTACTGGTAATTTTGGCTCTTCTGCCTTGGTTTCCAATCTGTCGTTGTTTACGTCAGTCAAACTGCAAGCGCAAATTGAGCCTAACTTACCTCGATCTTGAGCCTGATCTTGAGCTTGATCTTGAATCCAATCGTGTCTTTGATCCATGGCTTCCCGTAGATTGAACTTCTGCATCATCTTGGCTGGACCTATGTCGGTGCACCTTTCGAGGATGCCTCTCTGTAGAAGATGTCGTGGATGCAGACATTGTAGTGCAGAATTGTATATATGTTCGATGCTTGGACTGTAATTGTTGAAGGATGACTTTTATTGATAGAGAAACAGACCTCAAGGGATAGATGGGTATATTGAAATTTATAGTTGTGAGAGAGATCCACAAAAAGTAGAAGTCCTTTAATCTAGCAAAGGGGCTGGCATTGGGTCTAGTTTGTCCCATATTGACTTGTTACATTCTGGTCTTCTTCGGACTGCCTTCCGTCCGCAAAGTTTCTATTTTTGAAATAATTTGACAGAACGGAGCTCTGTTAGTGCCAATGCTGAATGGTCGTCGTGTGATCCTTCGCAGTTGAGGTCTTCGCTGCGGCCACTTACGAATTTTATCACCCTTCAGAAGTCCAATTCCACGGCCTCAAGAGCATCTTCAGTATCTGTACAGTGACAATGGAGCTGTGCTCCTCTTGATACATTGACTTCTACCGAAAACAATCGATAGTTTGTTTGCAGATTCATTGGTTAAGCAGCCCTATTAGAGTCATGGAGTTGCACGCATCTATACTTCACTCAGCTTTGCCCTGCTTACTTTCGGTCGGTCCCAGGGTCTCCGGCAGAACAATGCCGCGACCAGGCATCAAACTACCGAGGCCTGCGTAGGGGCGACCTGTGTAATACTCGCTAATCACAGCCTAAAATGCGAATTAAGTACAGACTTTTGGCTTGGGGTGCCGTGTCGCGAGCCGGCTCTGGTCCTCCCTATATACGAATGTGTAAGAACCTGCCATCCGCCCTAACCAACTCAGGCAGCAAGTTTCCTTCCGTCCTACGCCGGTAGCATTGAGAGACCTAGTTTGAGATGTTCTACGCCATCAACATATCAAAGCAACAGAATTGCAGCAGTATTCTTTTTCCTTTGTTAATGTGTTTATCGATCCAATTCCCGCCCGAGCTACTACCATGGTTTCAAGGCCTAGAGCATGCCACTTGGATTTGTCTATTCCTAATTCAGCGGGGTTGATAAAGGCGTCGGTGACTTTGACGTAGTCTACACCGATGTGTTCGTCGATGAAAGAGGATGTGTTATTATATCGTCCCGCATAGAATTTTCTGTGGAACCCATGGTCTTTGGATAGCGCCAAGTGTACTGGTGGGAATTCAGATGCCAAAGCCTGTATCTGTTTAGTTATTCATTTAGCTTGGAAAGACTTGCTAACCGCCGAGATAATTGAGAGTATGTATAACGTCAATGGAATAGATCGCTGGTCTTACCTAGCAGAATCAACGGGGTGCCATGTAAACCGCCAGTCATATGCTTCTCCAGTCACTAAAGAAGAAATCGGTTCCATTTACCCATAACCTTGGAGTCAAAACTTTGCATAACTGACCTGACCTCATGTCCGTACGCCATGTAACTATCAGACACCCTGCGGAGTCTTCAAATACCCATTCTCACAGGCAAATACCCGAGTCGAAGGAGACAGTCATGCGCCACACAGGCCCTCACTTGCCTCGTATTCCGTGCAGCCGTTAATACAACGATGTGGTTGTAATTAATATTGTTCTCACCAAGGCCACTCCCCCACGGACAGGCGATAAGCTGAAGCTTTTACCTTGCAAGATATTATGGTAGATGCTGTCAATGCATCCGGTACTGTCAGACTCTCCGTATCCTCTCACCGTTAATCCCATCCAAGATTCTCTCAAAGTACATGGATATTTCTCTCGAAAACTCTTTCGTGGTGATTGGTGGATCAAATGCTCATCGACCTCCAGCTAGCTAGTCTGCGATAACTAGCTATGCGACTGCAATTGATGGTCCTATGTGGGGATTAGCACAAGACCTCAAGCCTCTGTGAGTCAACATCGTATCGACTGAAGGAGTGCACACCGAGTTGTTCGATGGGTTTGGTAGAAAGCTCGATGAGCTTCTGAGGGGGGTTAGGGGAAACACTTTGACTGGAACAGTTGGTCGCCCGGAAGATGTGGCAGAGGCATGCATCTACATCATGAAGGGCCAATTCATAACAGGCTGTCTTGTGGCATTCAATGGAGGAATCCTTCTGGTTTGGTCTTTCCGAAAACCATGTAAATATTGTTCAGCATATCATTCCCTTGGACGTCAATTCAGGCAAATTCTGATGTAGAGAACGTGTATCAACTTTCGAGAGACCTCAGTCACAAACCAAAATCATAATGAATAATAGAAACTATAGAATCAAAGGATCCTGTGCCTTCCTGGGCTGGTTCTCTACGGAGCCACTGCAGTCTCCGGTTAGAGTACAGGCGAAGGTTCCGTGTGCGCCGACACCAATTCATCTTTTAGGGACTTCCCTACAGATAGAAACTAAGGTGCGAAACCTTCACACCAAAGCTCTTGCTGATCTTACTGATGCTGGATGCAAAAGTCTTATTATCCGAAGTTTTGATGAATGCCACAAGCAGAAGCTTCAGTAGGTGAAGCACACAGGCCACTTGCCTCTTCTCTTCCAGCTGTAAGGGGTTTGCGGCTCAGCAACCACCACACCATAAATAATCCCCCCCCCCCGAGCTCCCATTGCGTCTCTATCTCCTTATCAGCATCTTGACTATAGTACTACATCTTCAAATCTTATTATCTTGGATATATCAACTATATGAAAAGTTACATTCAGCCGCCGAAACGTACACAACGACGAACAAAACTCGCGCCGAGTAACTCATGCCAGACGAAAACCAATCCAAAACGCTAACCAATCAGATACAGTACAGTACGGTCCAGCCACTATCCTAACTCGCATTCGCTCTTCTCGATTCGGAATAACGGTTTAAAGTAAGATTTTACTTTCCACCTGCAAGATGACAAGGTCGATCTACTCAACACTAGCCCAAAACGGACAACTCGAAAGCATGGCTGCATGGGTAGCAGAGTTATGGCCGGTTGAAAAGCTTATTCATTGGTGTGGCTGAGCGCTATTCCCTGCTGTTCCACCCACACCCCACGTTCCTTCTAACTTCATGTATACCGCTTTGGGTTAGTGACCAGGCTTGCGATGTGAGGATGGAAATTTCTGGCTTTCTGAGCTGGGGGCCAGAGGCTCGTAAAAGGGATGCATGAGGAGGCGGCTGATGAGTTTCAGCGAGTAGAGCGGGAAGGGAGCAGATGTTGAGTATATGTTGTTTGATCTCTCCGTGGTTGTGTTGTGTTTGTAATTCTTTATATATCCAGTCTTTACTACCTCTGTTTCGGGAGCTCTTCTATATCATATTACACTGCCTATTTTACCTGCACTTCTGTCTTCAGTTTCATTCAGACAGCCGATCAGCCACCCTCCCTCCCCCCTTCGCCCAAACTAAAACATGGCAATCTCCTACCGCAATGGCGTCGCAATCGGCGAACTCATCGTCTATATCCCCTCATTCTTTATCGCACTCTTCCTCACCTTCCGCCATGGCCTCCACAGATCTTCTGGCTGGTATTTTCTCGTCGTCTTCTCCCTCGCTCGTATCATCGGTCCTTGCATGCAACTCGCCGCCATTAACAACCCTTCCGTATCATTATACACTGGAGCTCTCATCCTTCAAAACGTTGGACTATCCCCTCTACTCCTCGCTACTCTCGGTCTTCTCAGCCGTGTGATCGAAAGCATTAATCACGCCCATAAAACCTTCATTCAGACACGAATGCTCAAACTTGTGGAGATCATCTGCTTAGTTGGTTTGATTCTTGGTATTGTCGGAGGAGCCAATGCATCTCATTCTTTCACTACAACGGGGAAATGGGTTCCAGGGAGTCTTAGCAAAGTTGGGAATGTTTTGTTCATCGTTTCATATGCAGCGCTTGTGATGGCTACCGTCATTACATCATTCTCGATCTCACATGCTGAAGACGGCGAGAAGAGAATCCTTCTCGGTATTGCGATTGCCCTCCCATTCCTCTTCGTCCGACTTCTTTACGCGATTATCTCGACCTTCACGCATTCCAAGAGATTTAACTCCTTTACTGGAAGTGTTACCATTCTGCTGTGTATGTCTTTACTTATGGAGTTCGTTGTGGTGGTTGTCTACGAGGGAATTGGTGTGACGTTGCGCAAACAGAGGAATGATCATTTTGAGAGTGCTCAACAAGTTCGTGGCACTTCGGAGAGTGACCAACCTCTTAATGGTTCACATGATCGAAGCCGTCAACAGCCTGGAAAGCAGAACTCTGGAGGGGGCAACATGTTCCTTAATATTGCGAAAAAGACAATTATTGGGAGGTTAGTGATGATGGCCATACCAGAGAAGAAAGATACGAACCTCGAGATGCAATCACAGCGCTTCGCAAATAAGTAGAAGGAAGGTGTAAAGTAGGTGTGTATGTGGCGGTGGAGTTACAAGAATTTGTCATTAGCGTTGGAATTCATGGATTGAAATTCTTATATGATAGTTTATGGCACTATGAAATTTCCTTTGTATAGTATTTTTATGCATATAGAACAATTTATTAATCGCAATTACATCGTTCTCAAACCTTGAGAACTCCTCCATCCATTGTCCTTGTTCAAGGGGTTTCTGGCAGAGTGTAACGGAGGCGACGGGCAAGATATAAATAAAAAGCAAGCAGACAAGGACAGATGCAAGGAAGAAAAGCAACTCATTAAAACCTCTAGACAATGAGCAGATGTGTAACAAAATCGACTCAGACAAGATCTATATGATGACAAAATATAAAAGAAAATTTAACATTGCATATAACTCCGTATTGAAGATTCTAAATCTTAGTGTGCCAACTGCGCTTTGAATACTTTTACAAGGTTCCCAAGACTCATACAAAGATTCATCATACCACGAGAGTCCATTTCGAACCGAGCACTCCTTAGTTGCGTTCACCACGAGTTCCACGGCCACTGGCTAAAACTCAGGTACATAGTTTGACAGGCAGCAGGAGCTAATGAGCTCGCTGTTAGGGTTACCGTGCATTCGAATTATCATTCATAGTACACGCACGCCCTCGGAGTAGTTGGGGGTGGTCAGTAGGTTTCGATGAGTAAACTTGGGAGACTACCTCGCGATATGTGGTTATATAACTCCTTTTAATTCCTTGTTGGAACCCAGATAACCACTTTTGAGTGGTATGAACTCACTTCACAGGCCTCTAGGAAGCCGGTACTCGATGGCCATGCTCGATGTCGAAGTCAGGAGAATGACAGCTCGAGCTAGAATGTTAGGTATTCTTTCATCCTTGATATCGACCACGAGAAGCACGAGCTCGCATGCTACATACTGCCTCGCTCATTCCTTAGCCCCCCGCCTTTGTTTCTCTCTTCCCACGAGAGAGCGTGCCATTGGTGACAGCCAAATTTCTGGGCCTCTGACATCCTTAGAACCTCTCTTCGCCTCTATCGTATTTTCTATATCTTTCGCAACAACTCGATGAGAACTGATGGTCGTATACCCAGAATGCCAACCATAAAAGAATACGGATTGGTTGAGATCCGACAAGATATCTGAGATCTCATTTGCGATGGAAGGAAGCTGGGATTTAATAGTAGATAAATCGACATCAACAATTTCGAATGGCAGCTTCCACTCTGGGGGTATGCGATACTCAGAGAGACTTTGAAAACCTGCGGTTAATTCTTCATTTGTAGAAGGCCCATCAAGATCGAACAGTAACCTCATCCGCTTCTTTTCTGTATCTGTTCCAATGGTGTCTACGATTTCCTGGGCTCTCTCGACAGCAAGGCGAGTGCATACAAGTTTTCTCGATGCACAAGCTGGCCAAACATGATTGGGCAATAGCAGATCCTCGCGTTCCACTTCCATTTGTTTAACGATGAATTTGTGATACCAGTCCTTCTGTTCCACACGACCATGTGAAAGACTGGAAGTTAATAATTAGCTAGGTTCGGTATGATCAGAGATAGGGGATAATTTGAACAAGTGTAGGGGAGCGCTTGATTCTCTACTACTTACTCGCTAATGAAGGCGAACACCATGGTGCAGTCGACATTCAGGACGTCCGAAAAGTTCGCAAAGGGATCTACAACCATACGACCAATGACGGATGACAATTCAGGTGTTGGGGGAATATCTTCCACCGTTTGAACGGCCACTCCAAGTGCCCTGATACTCTCTAGCACTTTGGAAACATGCGGTGGGTCATATCGCGAAATTCTAGGTAGCACAAGACGAACTTTCGGGTTCTGATATTTAGTCCTCGACAACTTGGCGGCTTCTACCAGCAGTTTGGCTTGTTTTAGGAGACCTTCCGGCTCATCATCATCATCATCCTGCGGCGTATCAAGTTCATCTGATGAATCATCCTCGTGCCAACCAGCCTTAGCCAGATCATAAAGCATTCTCCTAGCAGTAATTGTGTTCACTTTGACCCATTCAAGGCCATCATTGGCGACAATATCTACCTCCACGCTTTTGATGCCCTTTTGCATTGGTAGATCAAAGCGTTTGGATTTGATGGTACTAAACGACCAGTAGAATCGTTTTCTCAAAGCCGTGATTGCAGTACAACTCTTAGCTGTACTCCAGACGGCGAAGTAGAATGGAAAGTTTGAGGAACTTAATGTATGAGCAACCTTCTCGTTCTCCGGATCAAGGTTGGCTAGCTGTTACATGATTAGCATTCTGTGTTTTTGTATAGTTTCATCCATTTAGAGCCTCTTTCGCGACTCCTTGAAAGACTCCGATGTGACGAACGTCTTCATTGACTGTGAAGACTAAAGACTCCGTTGGTAGAAGGTTTCTTCAGGCAAGTAAGTCCTTGATTGTAGGAGAGATGTTGAAAATTGATACCTTTTCCAGGGACTTGAACTCGGACTGGAGGCATGAGCCAAAATGTCTCAACTCGACACCTTTTTCTTTCTTGTTGCTTTTCAGGAATGTCCTAAACTCCTCGAGTTCTGCAATCAACGTTCGGGATCGCTGGAGGAGATCTGTCATTGACCTATCGGAGTCGGGATTTGTGAGCCCAAGAGCGGCTACACCACCAGTGATGACCTCCTCATCTGGCGTGTCCATACTGTAGATATTTGCGGTGATTTGACTCTCGTTCTTCACTCTTTGAAAGTGGAACAGTTTCAACAGTTGGATGTCTAACTCATGAGTGAAAAAAGTAATGCGTCACCGGCAAAACCGCGGCTTAATTGACACCCTGCAGTTTGACTAAGTTACTAAATTTCCACTTTCCAATTATTCCCTCCCCGCACTCACACTAAAGCATCACACTTTCGTGAAAGCGGACCAGCACGACAGCTCCGATTTAATCATCCAAAAGGACTCAGCTTTTCTCTGACCCTCAATCAGTCGCGCTACAGTCGCGCAACCCCAATTCAGAGATGCCGTACCTAAGCACCGCCCAAGAATGGCTCAACGACTCCACCCTACTCCTCAAAGCTCGTCCAAACACCGTACATCTATCCTTCCTCCATCTTACTTCCCTCAACTAACAATTGTCCCTTCCAGACACACATAACAACCAAATACAACATATCGCACGCTGCCGACTCCCCACATGCTCCATCTTCCGTGCGCTCTCATTCTTCCCACAAACCACGCCTGCCCAAACCAAAGGCCCCATCCGATTCTACCACAGAGACGCAACCTGCGACCACAAACCCAGCACCTGAGCCCCCCCGCGCAACACTTGTTCTCAAAACATACTGCACAGAAACCGGCGTTTCCCTAAAATACAAGACGAATAAGGTGGCGGAGGTATCACGGTTGATACAAATATTGGGACGATTAGGAAGAGTGATGGCAAAGCTGCCGGAGGTAGAGGACGTTGTTGCTGGGGAAGCCGGTGGAGATGAGAAGATGTCAGGGATACCGGTTGAGGAGAAAGTGGCGAGTGCTGGCGCGAAGAGTGGTGGACAGTCGCAAGGGCAGGGCCAGGCAGGAAAGGGAAAGAAGAAGGGAAAGGGCAAGAAGTGAGGATGAGCGTCAAATGGAGGAATGTTTTTCGGATTGGCCGAAGTATCGCATAAAGCTCGCTGTGGGTGTTGCAGGCAGATATCGATGAATTGCATGGTGGGGCGTTCCGGTCATAATGCGGCATCAGATTAAAAAGCCTATCGCTGCATATAATATCTTAGATGCGTCCTCTGCGTGTTTCAAATTATTGCAGAGGACAATCCCCATGATCACCGGCGGCAAGGACATTGTATTCATGACAAAATTCGTACATTTATGATCAGCTACATCGTTATCCTAGCAAACCCCGACCCTGTCCTGCCAAGGTATCCCTATCATCTTCCCAATGACTTTATTCATCCATCCCATCCAATAACGCCATACTTTAAACTTTCCAGAAACATTATGTCCAGTATAAAACACGTCTGGCCATCTATGCAAGACCCGTGTGACAAAGAGATGTGGTGTGTAAATGTACAAGTGGGGTAGAAATGACAACAGAAGAAATACTACTAAAACAAAAGCCAGAAACATCTAGAAATCCTCGTCAAAGTTGAAGTCACCTCCATTCTCCGCCTTGGATTCGGTTTGCGCTTCAGTGTCATCATGGCTTTTCTGTGTGCTAGCCATAACACCAGCCTTCTGGTAGTCACCAACTCTCTTCTCGAAGAAGTTTGTCTTGCCTGCTAGGGAGATGTTCTCCATGAAGTCGAATGGGTTGGCAGACTTGTACACCTTCTCGTTACCAAGAGCAACTAGGAGACGATCGGCGACGAACTCGATGTATTGCTTCATCAAGTTCGCGTTCATGCCAAGAAGTGCACAAGGAAGAGCCTCGGTCAAGAATTCTTGTTCGATCTCAACAGCCTCTGTGATGACATCTTGGACAGCCTGCTTGCTTGGACGGTGCTTCAAGTGGGAGAAGAGGAGGCACGCGAAGTCGGTATGGAGACCTTCATCACGGGAGATGAGCTCATTGGAGAAAGTGAGACCAGCCATCAAGCCACGCTTCTTGAGCCAGAAGATAGAAGCGAATGATCCACTGAAGAAGATGCCCTCAACAGCAGCAAAAGCAACCAGACGCTGAGCAAAGGTAGAGTTTTTGTCTTGAATCCATCTGACAGCCCAGTCGGCTTTCTTCTTAATGCAAGGAACTGTAGAGATAGTTAGGATATGTATTTTGTTTAGACCAATGAATGTGACTCACTTGTCTCAATTGCATTGAAGAGATATGTTCGTTGGGCTTGTTCCTTAATGTATGTATCGATGAGGAGAGAGTATGTTTCGGAGTGGATGTTCTCCATCATAATTTGGAAACCGTAGAAGCAACGAGCCTCGGGGATTTGAACTTCACCACTGAAGCGCTCGACAAGGTTCTCGTTGACTATTCCGTCGGATGCTGCGAAGAATGCGAGGACGTGAGAGATGAAATAGCGCTCATCATCATTGAGTTTGTTATTCCAATCGTGAAGGTCCTTTGACAAGTCGATCTCTTCTGCTGTCCAGAAAGATGCCTCGGCCTTTTTGTACATTTGCCAGATCTATATCCAATATAAATTAGCACTTTACGCGTAGACGCGTTAAAACGCGAAACTTACCTCATGGTACTTGATTGGGAACAACACAAATCGTTGTGGGTTCTCTTGCAGAAGGGGTTCATCGGCCTCTTCCGGTTTAATTGTAGGTGCAACTACAACTGCTTTCTCCTGTTTAACTTCTTCGACGATTGGCTTCTTGGCCGCGACGTCATCGACAATTGGCGCGTCAACTCCGAGAGGTACGTTCTCTTTTCCAGCTGCGTGGAAGTCGAGTTTCTTAATTGGCGATTCCATCTTGAAGCCTTCAATAGCAGACGCGGCCTGTAACGCGTTTGTGTTAGTACCAAGTCAATGGGATATCAGGGATTAGAAAAGTCGTGGCGATGGAAGAACCTACAGTCTTTGATGGTGTGATCTGAGCAGCCATTGTGATTGATGCGAGCAGTGAAGAAGTTTCTTTGTTGGAAGTATAGAATGATCGAGTGGAGGTAATTAAATGTAGTTGACTTGAAAGATGTAGAGTAGAATGAGTGGATGAATACTGGAAGAAGTCGCGTCTTTAAAGAAGTATTCCAGGCGTTCACGTGATGAAAAATTCGCGACGCGCTATTTTTCTGCAAGGGCAGTCGCGTTCGCGTTCGAAGGGGCTGGGCTCATTGACCACTCAAATTCACTTAACAGAGATCCACTCTGTACCGGATCCTACGTTATCAGATCTTAAATCCTTGTTGTTTGTCAGAAACGCGTGAGCTTTGGCAAAGTTTTACTCGTGAGTGGAGTAATTGTGATTCAAGAATTCAAATAAGTAGGCGGCAACACGGAGTACTGATGGAGGATCAGGGGTCATTAACAGTCTTTATTATTCTTTGTCCATGACATTTAAGATATTTGAAAACCTCCGGTATACACATAATTCGCTCATCTCCAAGCGTTAAACAAAGAAAATCGTGCTGTCATCATAAAACTACTTATTAATCCGCCCGATGCGGGGCTTCGGTTCTGTCCTCATCAACGTCTGCTTTTCTTGACCTTAGTACCAGCAACAGGCTCTTGTCTAGACGTCGTGGGATGACCTTGCTCAACATCAGTTTGTCGCGTTCTACCACCACCCCCACCATATCCAAACCAGCTGCCCCTTTGGCGTCCTCCGGCCTCATATGGACTAACAGACTCTTGTCGTTGTACACCTGGTCGCGCGGGGTATGGAGGGGGTAGCTCATCGCCAAGCTGTCGCTCGTATTTATCGAACTCATCTGGATCCGTAGGATCAACTGAGGGCGGACGTTGGCCTTGGGCCTTCAGGATCTTTGCTCCCTTGTCCCGCAGATGTCTTTCGAGTTCGAGGGCATTCCTGGTGTTGGCACGAAAAACCGCGTCGACAAGGTCCCCTACGAACGGTACAAGTCCAACCATGAAATCGAGGACGATGTTGAGCACCATTTTACTTCGCACTGCATTTGGAAGTCCTCCATCAACTTTGTCGCATGTTCGAAGGACCATTAGGGCCATAAACACGTCAACAAAATCGCCGATCCTATTATGAATTAGCCAAATGACTAGGAGCAGAAACTAGTTACACAACTTACATAGGAACGATACCAATCACACTGCTCCACCCGAATCTAATTCCGCAGAAGTTGAAGAGACTCATATCTAGCCTATAAGCCCTGCGCTTGACCTTTGTGAGGATCTTCGCGTCGTGAGCAGATATGCCAGCTGGTATTGCCTTTCTTCTCCGTTCTGTCTTCTTTTTTGAAGGTACTCCATCTAAGCGGGATGCAGGGACTGTTTCGAAATACAGATCCTGGAATACGTTAGAATGAAGAGGAGCAAGATAGATACTGGCCGGTCTAGATTATCTTACCTCAGAACCAAACTTGTTTGCTGCAGTCTCCCCCAAAAACTTCTTGCTAACGTACTTTGCTAAGAATGATGCCATGATTGTTGTGTGTATCTGTAGAAAGCAAAAGATAAATGTCAAAAGGATGTGGCTATTTAAAGTCGCTCAAATGTAAATATGCCGCGTAGTTACCAAAATGGCTTGCTCTGAGATGGCGTTTGCTCTTCTCGTTGGTTGGCGGTCGTTTGTCGACAAAGCGTTTCAGAAAGCGCTTGCTATCGGAATCTATTTTTGTATGTGTCAAGCCGACTCAAAGATGCGAGTCTTCTTTGGAATTCATCGAAAGTTGAAAGGAAATGAAATGTCCTTCTTATGAACAAGTACTTAAGCTTTATTATTCCTCACCGGTACTTGGTATTAAAGCTTGATTCCTGAATCCTGATTGATATTTGTGAATGGTGCAGCAAGATTGCGACGCCCCCTGTACTCCAACGTCATGGCTGCGACCGTGCCCGACCAGCAAATGCAAAAGAGAAGAAGGGAAACACTAAACTTTAATTTGCCGAGAAGAGATTGTGGGGGGCAAGATTTCTTCGTGACAAGAGTGGCTGCAAAGGAGCTTTGACACATGATCGTGGCTGTGGTGGCGGTGCTTGTGTGGCGTTTTGGAGAAGTGATTCGTGCCTTAAGGTTAGCCCTGTTTTTTAGTTCTAGTCACCGTCGAGTCGGTAGTTCTAGTTAGAGTCCAGCACTGCCTCATTGCTTCCAACTGTCAACCCATCAATAATCCAACCCATCCAACCACACCTTATATCTTCATATCTTCCGAGAAAATTGGCTTTTGATTGTCCCGGACATATCCTAGCACCAATCATAGTTTGACCCAAACACTCATCCGTTGACTTTGCCACCACTCCTCATCCAGAGCTCTTCAGGTTTCAGCTAGTTTGGGCCCTGAGCGAGCGTTGCTACGCGTCCCTCACCAGACATATACTCCAGTCGTGGATATGCTGGTAACGCGAAGACAACATGACCGACAGAAAATTACAGCTGGAAGACTGTAAGTGCTAAAGATTATCCGCATCATCGAGGAGTGGTGTGACTCTCCCCAGAGCGTACCGAGGCTCTTCATGCTCTGCTCTACCTTATCCCTACACCTAAGTTAGCTCTACCAGGAGGTTCATAGACTAATCTCATATCATGGCCAACAGGGCTGGACGACTTATGCGTCCGATTCATAATAAATGTTCCGCAGGGTGATCTATCAACGGTGGCACGAATATGCTTCCAAGTCGAAGAAGCACAATGGTATTACGAAGATTTTATACGTCCTCTGGACCCCAACCTACCCTCTATGTCCCTTCGGAATTTCTGTCTGCGAATATTCGCACATTGCCCTTTGCTTTCGCACTTTTCTCAAAGTGACCATATGCGAGCCTTTGAGGAGTTCCTCATGTACAAAACTCGAGTGCCGGTAAGAGGTGCTGCCCTGTTGAACGCCGAACTGGACTCTGTTGTTCTTGTGAAGGGTTGGAAGAAGGGTGCAAGCTGGGGATTTCCGCGAGGAAAGATTAATAAAGACGAGGACGATCTTGATTGTGCTGTTAGGGAAGTATACGAGGAGACTGGTTATGATTTGCATGCGGCGGGTCTCATTCCTGGGGACCGTCAGGTGAAATGGATTGAGATGAATCTGCGTGGACAAAACTTTCGACTATACGTATTTCGAGATGTTCCTATGGACGCGCGTTTTGAACCTCAAACACGAAAGGAGATTAGCAGTATCAAATGGTGGCGGCTATCAGATCTACCCAATTTCAAAAAGAAGGGCCAGCAACAGCACCAAGCTGAGGCCGCGGTCAACGCCAACAAGTTCTTCGTTGTCGCTCCATTCCTACCACAACTTAGGAGGTGGGTGGTCGAGCAAAAGAAGAGAGGCGCGAAAAGGACTACCAGTAATCAGTACTTGTCTGCAAGTGCAATGAGCCATGACGAAGGGTTGACAGAGGATGATCAATTCGTCGAACCTGATGCGGACTTTGACAGTACTGCTCCAGAATCTTTTGAGCGCGCTCAACGTGAAGAGGAAGCTGTTGCTGCCTTTACTAGTATCATGCAAGCGCAGCCGTCGAATCAAGGTCTACAATCGTCTGCCGGTCATTCTTCTGGCTCTAAAAGCTCTGGCCAACGATTACTTGATCTCTTGCACAGCGCGCCGCCGCCTACAAGTGAACCTTCTCCCACCCAGCTTTCTGCTCATGCTACAGTGAACCAACCAATTGTTGAACCTTCTGTGGCTCCTCCGACCGCTCATTATCAGCCACAACGTCCTCAATTCCCGAATGCGCCGCTCGCACCAAATTATCCGCTGCCACAACATCAACCTCCGGCCGAGACATATGCATACCAACAGCCGGAAGTGTATGTTCATCACGAACAAAGAGCTCCAGCTCCTCCGTCATACCACAATCAGGCTCAACGGGAACAGCATCGGCCCTATCCAAATCCTCCTGCTCTTGTACATCCTCAGCCATTGCCTCCACATGTGCAGAAAGCATTGTTTACAGGAGGTCCCGTACATGCGCCCATGGTCCCACCGTCTATCCAGCAACCATCTTCGCAATACCATCCCACCATTTCAGATCACAACCAGATTCCTCAGTTCCCGAACGTACATGCTACTATGGTCCCTCCTCAGCAAAAGCCAGCACCCCCGGCGCTTACTAGCCATTCATTGGCGCTTCTCAATGCTTTCAAGAACCATGATCAGCCCGTTGGAGATCATGCTTCTACTCAGCATATTCCTTCAAGAAACGGAAACCGAAATCTGCAGGCTCTACCAGTTATACCGCAAGAACTTTCCGCGGATAGTTCTCAGCCTATGCAAGCAACCATTTCTCAAACGACAGTATCGCAGACAACCATACAGGAATTGAATGCCAGCACCGCCAGGCAATCAGCCAGACCACCTATTAGTGAAGCTCAACGATCAATGTTACTCGAAATTTTCAAGAGTCCTAACACCCAACATGCAAGGCCAGCCACCCCGCCGACTGCCGCAAGTCTTCCGACATCTTCATCACCTTCCGCCGTGGAGCTATGCGCAGTAGAAGTAGTTTCGCCGCCCGCCTCCCAACCAACCGGTGCAGTTCACAGAGCTCCAGCTAACCATCAAGTTCATCACATTACTGAAATGAGTCCTGAGTCTACAATTCCTTTCCGGCCAATGGCAATCCTTACTCGGCCAACAAGTACTCACAAAGCTCAAAGTGGACACACAGCCAACAGGGGTACCGTCGGGGCTGATTCGCGCCCAAGCAGCAAGAAGTCCTCTAAGACGTCGCCTGAAAAACCTTTCCATCCACAAATCTTGAAAAGACCACAATCCGGTGGTATTATAGCACAAGATGCACTTATGATGATTGGTTCATCCACCGTTACGCCGAAGCTAGGCAGCGCTTCAACGACTCCACTACATCTACCTTTATCTTCACAGCCACCTCCGTCGTCTGACCAAAAACAAGCTCTTTTGTCATTATTTGGCAAGTTGCCAGCCGTTTCCGATTCTGCACCTACTACGTTGTCGAATTATGGAGGTGTGTCAAAAGCTCCTGATGCTGCGAAAAATCCTGCAATCAAATCCAGAGTTGGTAGTTTAGCTTCGGGTAGTGGCGAGGTACCTTCCCGACGCGGTAGCCAGACACCAATCTCTCCGGCTGATAAAGGTTTCTTGTTGAACTACTTGGATGCTGTTGCAAGCAGGGGCTATTAAAAGGACAGTTCACTTCATCTCAATTGTAGCCAGCTGCATTTTCTTGGAGTCTGATGGTATTTGGGGGCATCTTTGGAGGTATACTCACACCCGGGCGGACCGCCAGAGTTACGTGATTAATATGTAATAGGAATTGTGCGTAGGCGCATACAATATTCTTTCCTGAATCAATGAAGTTTTATACCAGCTGCACCCCTTTAAGAACCTCTACTTCCTGTGTTTCTCATTGTGAAATATAGAACATAGCATATGCACACCGTAGTACAAGCCCGACAGAAGCTGCCCTGCAAGCGTCCATCCAATCATTACTCCCGCATCGATAAAACTATTCTTACGTCATCAGCACCTTCAATCTTTTGATCCCACCATCCATAGAATGACAAGCTCGCACCTTTTATATCTCCAGTCAAATCAATTTCCCACGCAACCAAGATCAAGTCATGAAGAGCATTTACCCTAATAACAATCCCCTCATTATTCGTCACCCCCGTGCGCCTGTCCCCCGCATACCATATCTCTGCAAATCCTGCTCCAGAAAATACTCAACTTCCCCGACTCCCCAAATCCCGACAAAGATTCCCGAAAGCGGTTTCGCGCATCTCCCTACCCGCCGATTGGTATCCTTGCGCGGTCGAGACTCTACGAAATATTTACATGGCATGATAACGGGGAACGTGGAGTGGAAGGCGCGGGGCGGGTTTTATTCTGCTTTTTTGAATGCGCGGGGGAGGCTTTTGTATGATGTTTTTGTTTATCCGGATGGATCCGGGGACGGGAATTGGTTGATTGAGGTTGATGCGAAGGAGGTGGATTTATTGGCGAAACATCTTTTAAGGTATCGGATGAGTTCGAAGTTTGAGGTGAGGGTGGTGGGAGAGGAGGAGATGAGCATTTGGAGTTTATGGGGGGCAGATGGGGTTGAGGTGGGGGAGAATGTAGTTGGGTGTTCGGATTCGAGGGCGCCGGGAATGGGGAGGAGACTTGTTTTGGAAGGGGGGGAGAAACCGCGGGTTGAAGTGGAAGAGAGCGGGGTGGATGTTTATCGTGTGAGGAGATATTTGAACGGGGTGCCAGAGGGACAGGATGAACTTTTGAGAGAGGCGGCGCTGCCGCAGGAAAGTAATATTGATGTTATGGGTGGGATTGATTACACAAAGGGGTGTTATTTGGGGCAGGAGTTGACGATTAGGACGTATCATCAGGGATTGGTGAGGAAGAGAGTTGTGCCGATGATGGTACTTGCGGAGGGGGAGGAGTGGCCGCAGAGGCTGGAGTGGAGGGGTGGAGATGTGGATGGTAGGGTGAAAATTCGTGGGGATATTAAGAAGACTGCGGATGGAGAGGCTGCGAAGGGAAGAGCGGCTGGGAAATGGTTGGCTGGAGTGGGAAATTTGGGGCTGGGTCTGGCGAGATTAGAGTCTATGGGAGGGTGGAGGGACTGCTCGACTTGGATCTCTAACGATGATGAATTTGAGGCCGAGGGGAAGAATGATGAGAAGCTGAGAGTGAGAACTTTCCCGCCGGTCTGGTTCAAAGAGACTGACGCGAGCCGGACATCATGAGTTATCTAGATGTATAACATTGACAATTACTGCGTGATTTCACAGCTTACTATTCTACGTGCTATCAACTGCTTCATTATTTACCTACTCCAACGGAATTCCTATGATGATATATTACTATTCGTAAATTAATCCAGCCAGCGCCATGCTAAAGTCAAAAAGGGTATCAAATCGACCAATTTCTACACATGCTACACTCACCCTCAACTCTCAAACCTCACTCTTCTCCCTCTCCCTGATCTCGTCCTCCAATCTCCTCCTCTCCGCTTCCTTCAACCTCTCCATCGTCGCCGCAAAATCACTCACCCCCGCCCCTCCCTTCTTCACATTCGGCGAGAACGAAAATTTAGGCGAAGATGCAGACGCAGATGCTGAGTTCTCGTCAGCTTTCAATCCTCTGAAGATATCAGGGCGTTTTGGTGTTTCCTCTTCCTTTCTCCCCAAATTTCCCCGCGCCGGTGTGGTTGTGTGGTTGGCAGCGGGTGAGTCAGGCGGTACGTAGATTCCTGATTTGCGGGCTTTCTTTTCGGCTTTGCGTTTTGCCTTTGTGGCGGCGGCTTCTGCGATTAAGCGCTCGAGACGGGCGACTTCGTCTTCTTGGTCATTATCTTGATGCATGTTGTGATCTTCCGATTTGGGTTCAGGTGCTGGTTGAGTGGAAGGTGTGGCAGATGTTGTATGTTCAGAAATCGGATCGCTCTTAACATTCTCGGCCATCATACTCTGTCGCGCCGCCCTTCTCTTCCTACCCTCTTCTGCCAACCGCCGAATCTCACCTTGCATTTCTGCGCCCGCATCATCCTCTCCATCCTCTCTCCTTCTCTTCCCCAATCCCCCCGCCTCCCGCATTTCCAAATCCTCCTTCATCTTCCTTCTCTTTCCCTCGAACAAGTCCGCAGCCCGCTTCTTCTGCTCCCGTGCATTGCGATGCGCGTCATATTTCGCTTTTAATTCCGCATCCCCTAACACATCGTTCGCGGCCTGGAATTGCTCGTATTTTCCAGGATCGAAAGCAGAACCGACTTTATCGGGATGGTATTTCAAGGCGGTTTTGCGGTAGGCGCGACGGAGTTCTGAGGGAGAAAATGTGTTGGGGTCGAGGTTGAGGAGGGCGTAGAAGTCGATTTCGGAGGTAGTCCATTTTAAAAGGTCTTCGTTGGGCATGGTCGTTGAGTGAAGGGTGTTTGAATGGGATAGTGTTTTTCTGAGGATTGGGAAGAGAGAATAAGTTTGGCGATTTTACGTAGACGCGCTTATTTTTGGTGGCGGAACAAGCGCGCTTTGGTGGATGAGGACCTACAGTCTTCTTACCTCTTATCAACATTTCCCTTTTCAATATTTCGAGCTTGGAGACATCATGATTCTGTAAGGACTGGCCAATTTGCTATCTCAAAGTTTGGTTGCCAGAGTATACAAGGTTAAGAAAGAGGAAAATATGCCATTTTGCAGTTCGAATCGGCAAGTGATGAAAAGCCCAGTTTTCCTTTTACAAGATTGAATCGGCTTGGATACGATTCATTATCTTCTAGTCATGAATATCGGAATTTCTATCATCTTCTCGTGTTTACTGTCGGCATGGACAAGAGCAGGCGAAGAGCTACTCTTTCCCTTTTCGCTAGTGCCATCCTATCCTTCCTCATTTGGTTTGCAGAACATTGTCTTTCCGAGACCACTTCTCTCGGTCGTCTTTACTTTCCTTCGTTCTTCTTATGATTCTTAGAGATCTTCATAATATGGTTCAGTGTTAGGCGAAGTAGGAAATTCAATGAAATTTCTATTTCTATTCCAAGCAGCTATATCGTCGTTTTCACCCTCTCGTCTTTCTTTCATTTCATCTCTTACATACCTTGTAGAGTGTTTCCTATTTCACTACGAGTATTCTACCCTCATGACTGGAAAAGGCTCCACGGTCCAGATAACACGCTCTGCTAGCCCACGCAAATTCCAGAGCAACAATTATGCAACAAGCACATACTCTCGAGTCGCTCCCAACTGGATACCAAGAGCCCGCCGCAGTATCTTGCAGCTTATCGTATTACTTTAACGATGCTCAGATCACTCTAGCGATCAGTTTGTTAAAGTCCAAGCCGGAGGACACTTCAGTGACAGGTTTGCCGACCTTTCCGCACGGCCTTATCGTTACTAATAATCGCCAGACTATATCAATGACTTAAAAAGGGCCATTAAAGCCAAAGATTCGAGGAGCGAGCGATTTGTGGATAGTGGCGAATTCTGGAAAAGTGAATACGAGAAATTATACCAAAGCAACCGCAACCTTAACGACGAGTTACGAATTGCAAGTGAGAGAAGACGTCTAGCTGAAGAGCAATTGAGACTAGCCAAAGATAGGATACGAAGTCTTGAAAGTGGACATAGCCGAGCTATGAGCCAGTTGGGGAGACGAAGAATCTCCTTGAGGGATCTTGTCCCAGCTGAAGAGGAACTTTGGGCAGATGATATGCTACATACTCCAAATGAGCATGTAGTAATAACGAGTTATTGTGAGTTCTGAGGCAACCTACATTTATGGACATATACCTCTGATTGTCCTTGCAGGAACTAACAAAATTTGATGGATACAGTATTCCAGATCACGCAAGAGCGAGTTTCTTTGGATCAAACATCGGAGGGCACATTCCATGTCGAAGCTGCTGCTGTATCCTGCCGACGCCTTTTAAGACTTCTCGAGGATGCCTTATCTGAATGCAGCATGAAGTTCAAAAGTTTAAAGGCGTCTGACAAGAACAATACAAGCATTACACTACTTAGATACTTGTTCTGCGAGATTGCACGCGGCTATCGGACTTGTTTTCAAACACTAGACCGCAGTCAGAGGAGCATTGCAGGTCGAAACTCAAAAGCTACAGCCAATATTCCATACCTCTTATGCTCATTCTTTAACAACATACTAGACTACCTTCATAAATTCTGCAAGATTTGTGCAGAGAGTCACCAGCCACAAGAGGCTAGCTCGGTGGAGGACACACACTTCCTTGTCACCAAATTTATCGCACAAATGTTGATATCAATCATACGCAACATCGAATGGAAGGTGGAGAGATCTACACATAGAGATATATTAGAAGGTATAATCTCTACCATAGTGGAGCACGCTGGAACTCTTCTGTCTTTGGGTATCTTTGGGGAAGACATTGGGGTTTCAAACCTTCCGGGCAACATCTCGAATAACGCAGAGACTAGAAACTACTGCAACGTCATTTATTACGAGTCTCGATACTTAGTCCCTATACTGAGGGCAGCTCTGGATGTTGAGAGGGAAAAGAAGATGATTACAACGAGAGGAGTGAGAGAAAAGGCTATCAAGAAAGTCCAGAGAGCATTGACAAAAAGCACAATTGGAGGCAATATAGCTACTCTCAAAATGCCCGCTAAACTTGAAATGGATGAAGAGTCTCTCCTCATGCCTGAATTACCTCATCACAAGACATTCAGCACGGAATGGTTGGTTGAGTCACTGTGGGTGCTTGTTGGATGGGAAGTCGAAGCGCAATAGTATTCTGATCTGTCAGACGTACAGACAAGGACTGATCAGCATACATCAAACGTTTTGTAGATAGGAAGAGAGGTGGAAAGGTGTGTTTAGCTAGGCGCAGAAGGCTCCCCCTGCCGCACTATCGTGCAAGGGCCCATACTATATATGTAAGGATGACCAAAATAGAAACATGAGGATATTCAAAGTATGAGAAAATTGGACTGCTAGTTGGCAGTCATCATCCAACAACATAAATAAGCATGTACTCACATCTTAGTACTCTGACGACTATTCATACGTCGCGAATAGTTAGAAAAATCCTATCTCATTATCAAGAATTCCGACTCATCTGCCACCGCAGGTGTATGTTGAGAAAAGGGCAAATCACAGTTTTTCTGTTGTCTAGCTTGTCCCTTGATGCTTCAAGCCGGTATTCAAAATCACCATGTTGTGTTTTGCTGTATTTTAATTTCGATATTTTCATCCCTATATTCCTTGCCTCCCTATTTTACTCAACCCCACCACTTTCTAGTAAGTTGCAGCCAATCTCTGCACCAAATAGTCACCAGAATTGATATCCTTATACTTCCTCTCCCCCAGCTCGCCGCCATATGTTCCCTCAATTGCTTCAATCATGCGATCGAAATTGGGATTGCAGAAATACGCTATGCTGTATCGTGCCGGATAGACCACATCCTCGTCCTCATTCTCACCCTCTTTAACATCCGCATTCGGTTTTGCAGGCGGTTCTACAACCCTATGCAGCGTGCTCTTGATACGATCATTACTCCACCTCGCCAACAGATCGCCCGCATTCACCACCACCGTGCCCTCCACCGGCGTCGCATCCACATACGTCCCCTTCGGACTCCTCACCTGCAGCCCTCCCCTATCATCCTGAAACAACAACGTAATACTCCCATAATCCGTATGCTCTCCCGCTCTCACCTGCATCTTGTTCCCCCGAAACACACTTCTCTTCGTCTCGGGATAGTGCAGCAACCGCAAAGTATTATCCCCCGCATCCGTGTAGCCGTCAAAATACCCCTCGTCAAGCCCCAACCCCAGCGCTATCGCCCGCATCACATTGATATGCAACTCCTTACACTGATCATGGAATGACAGCATCGTGTCCTTGAATTCCTGCGCGGCGGGATCGTCGGCTGATGCAGGGGGCCAGTTGTTGGGCATGCCGGGGACGCCTTCGCGTCCAATCTCAAAGGACTCTTTGAGGTCGGGGGCCGCGGCTTTCAAAGCTTCAACGTCTTGTTTGTTGGTGAGGGTGGTGGTTTTTTCCCGCCCGTGGATCACGTAGCCCCGGTTGGAGGAGGGCGTGGTCCATGCGAGAGAGTCTTTTTGGGTTTGGGGTCGGGCGAAGAATTGCGCCGAGTGGGCGAAGGTGTGCGCGAGGGTGGAAGTGGGAATCGGGTGGTGGGAGAGGTAGATGAAGCCGGCGGATTGGAAACCGTGGAGGATGGCTTGGGCGGTGCGGAGACGTTGCGATGGGGGGCCGGAGAGGAAGTGCGAGAAGTCGATGATCTGTGGTGGGTTAGCGAGAGGGGGGTGAGTGCTAATTAGGAATGTGCCTACGGGAATCACCAACTCGTCTGCGTCGACAGCGTTTTCCTGAGCCATGGTGTATGCTGTGTGCTCTCTTTTCTTCTCTTCTCTTCTCTTCTCTTCTTCTCTTCTTCCCAGACCTCTGATTTTCACAGTCCAAAATAAAACCAACAAGCAAGCACAGGGGGAGAATCTCAAGTAGACACGACAATTCCAAAAAACAATCAAAGAATCCCGTTGTTCGCTCGCCGAAGCCACTGTCTGCTATACTAGTTAGTTAGTATAGAACAAAGTCCGAGTATATATTCTGTGACGAGATGCACGCATGCGGACAAAGCCGCTTTCCGCCGCTTCACATATCTCAGCTAATATCTTTGAGGCAGGTGATTGCTGCGCTGCTGGACAAAGGGGGGTTTGGACCGGCTTGGTTGGGCTGATAAGATAAGGAATGGATACTTGTAGATATCGTAACTAGAACTACTGGACAAGGCAGCGGGGGTTCTGATATGGGTAGGACGAAAAACGCTTGCATGTGGAAGGTGGGGTTACACATATAGTGCTGCTGCGGGGTAGCTGCCGCATCTACATACTGTATTCGTACTTCGTACTGCATGGTTGGCTAACTTGCTCGTACTTATTATATAATTCTGTGACAAAAAGATTCTTATTCAGAACGCAGATCCTGTGACTTGGAAACTTGAGCGAGCTTGTGGGGGAAAAGAGAACGAGTGTACAGTAAAGTATTCTCTGTAGATTGGTGTGTTGGTTCAAAAAGGATCATCACCGACTCATTCATATCTTTTTACAGCTTCCTATTCTCCTCCCTTCCCCTTCCAGCCCCGAAAACTATTCATCTCTCCTCCTCCCCTTCCTTGCCTTCACCCACCCACCCACCAAGCAAAATGTCCACCAGCACCGAGCCCCCGACAATCGTCGACATCCACACCCACATTTACCCGCCGTCATACATTGAGCTGCTTAAAGCGCGCGATGCGATCCCGTATATACGTACGTTTCCTGGGTCGACGGCGCATCGGTTGGTTATATTGCCTGCGGAGGATACGGAGAGTACGTCTAGGGGGAGACCGATTGGGGAGGAGTAGTATGTTTTTTTTAACTCTGTTCTTGTGTCTTCTTTTTGTTTTGAGGGGGAGTGGAATTGTGGTTGTGTTGCCGGGGGCTTCTTTGGGGGATGAGAGGTGATGAAGGGGGCGTGGAGGGGGGAGGGAGATGGGATATGGGCGATGTGGTGTACGGTGATGTTTGAAAGGAGAGGAGATTCGGGATGGTGAAGACTTTAACCCTCGAGTGAGGGAGTTCTTGGGGTTTTTGCCATGATTATGACAAGTGCCGCAACAACAGTATATATAGTATGTACTTGCAATTGCTTTTCAAAGGGGAATAAAGGGGCCAGAGCGAGTTCAAACTTCCTAGCAAGCAACACACACCTGTGAACTCAGATCCCCCTCCTTTTCTATCCTATTCTATTTATTCATCCTACCTACCATGCAGCAAATGCAACCAAACATCTACTCTAGAACTCCTCACTAAATCCCCCTTCTTAGCTACGACATCAACGCCAAAATCGCCTTCATGAACACTCACAACATTTCCAAATCCGTCATCTCCCTCGCCAACCCCTGGCTGGACTGGGTCCCCCCCTCGGCCGCCGCCACCACCGCCCACACAATCAACAACGAAATCAACCACCTCTGCTCCCTGCACCCCAACCGTCTCTACTTCTTCGCCACCCTCCCCCTCAGCGGCACCCCCTCTGAAATCCTCTCCGAAATAACGCGCATCTCGACGCTGCCCTTCTGCCGGGGCCTCATCCTCGGCACCACCGGTCTCGGCCAGGGTCTCGACGACCCCGCTCTCCTCCCCATCTTCCACGCCGTCGCGCAAGCCCATCTCACCATCTTCCTGCACCCACACTACGGGCTCCCAGGCGAGGTATACGGCGCCCGCGCCGGCGAATACGGTCACGTGCTGCCGCTGGCGCTGGGATTTCCCATGGAGACGACCATCGCCGTGACGCGGATGATACTCGCGGGGACGTTTGACGCGGAGCCGGATCTGCAGCTGCTGTTGGCGCACAGTGGAGGGACGTTGCCGTTTCTGGCGGGGAGGATCGAGAGTTGTATTTTGCATGATGGGCATTTGAAGAAAGAGGGGAAGCTGGATAAAGGGCGCACGAGTGTGTGGGAGGTGCTGAGGAGGAATGTTTGGTTAGATGCGGTGGTTTATGGGGATGTGGGCGTGAAGGCGGCGGTGGGGGTTAGCGGAATGGAGAGGGTTATGTTTGGGACGGATGCGCCGTTTTTCCCGCCGTTGGAGGATGAAGAGGGGGAGGAGGAGGGGAAGGAAGTGCGCAAGGGCGAGAAGAAATGGATGAGCGTCGTGTTAAATGTGGATGCGATCGGGAAGGCCTGCGGGGTTGGGAGTGAAGAGGAAAAAGCGATTTTGGGAGGGAATGCCATCAAACATCTTCGATTGTAGTGTACATACATAATCTTGCAATACCGTACGTAAAGCTAGGTATGATGGAGCAAATTATATCATTCCTTGAATGGAGAGAGATGAGAGGTACTGTACAAGAGTTAGTGACATTTGTGATGGGGTCCAGAGACATTTGTCTCAGAGGGATCGATGGATGGATGGCTGATACCAAACATAGGATTTTTCCTCCATGGATTGTATCGTATCATAGCCACTACTACTATGTCGTGCAACAATCCCTCGTTAGAAGAAGTTGAGTAAGCTCTGTATCAGATCAGGGCTGCTAGAAGCACTGAAGCAGATAGAATAGAGACATTCTCTGCAGAGAGAAACATACGTTCCATATGTGCTCGTGCGTTGGGTCAGAAAAAGGGAGGTACGAAAGAGAAACAAGTAAGATCTACCTTGCAGCACAGACGGACGACGACGAAAAACACCACGACTGATCACTCACTCAGTTACTCACCTCCAACTGTATTCACAGCACACATTCATATACGCAAGCACAAATAAGATGAGAAAGGCATATTTTCAAAAGTCAAGCCCAGTAGAATTAGAGCAGACGGCAATGTAATTAATTTATCGTGTGGTAGATATGGTATAAGGCAGATCAAACCAGAGCAACGACGCAACGCAAAACTCAAATTTTCCACTCCTCTCTAAGACCAACGCTAAAAGCAGAAAAGCAAAACCGAAGGGGGAAAAAAGAGCAAAAAGTGAAGAAGACGACTCGTCTTCATCAACCTTAACTCCATATAGAACGCCATGCCACGCCATTTCGTTCTCTATTTCATACATAATAGTGTAAAGGAAAGGAAAGGAACGTATATGCCATCGCATCATCCACCTGCCCATCCATTCATCCATGAAGCTCATACGATTCATTCATGTAAAGAAAGAATGAAAAGATAGGGTAGGATACGTATGATATACCAATCTATCTGATATAATGAACCCATCCATCCATCCATCCGCCCGAGCCCGCCCAGTCTATAAGGAGTGTAAAGAAACATCGAACCAATTAACGCCAACAGGAGTTTGTCCGACCGTGAAATGAAATGTGCACGGAAGTATATACATGTGTGTATGAGGGTGTGTATATCCGTTCCTCGTTCGACCCGCAAAGTAGGCACTGTACAAGAAGCGAAGCAGTATGCAATATGCTAGCAAATTGCAGTCCGTCCCCATTTAGAGAACTTGATGTCTAACAAGAACATCACGCAAAGCTTGGGTATCGAAAATTGTATCTTCAGGGATTTGATCGATTATGTATGTAAGGTTTGCGAAGAGATCTCCTTGGTTTTTGTAGGCGAGGATGGCGGGGACACCGGCGTTATCGAATTCAATGTCTTCATAGTGGACGCGGACGAAATGGACGGTGGGGTTGGCAGCGACGAGGGGGATGAGGGCGTCTGAGATGACTTGAGAAACGGCGCACTGTGATGATTGTTAGTATGAGTGTAGGAAAGGAATGGAAGTAAGGGATAGACTTACGGCATCATCGTAGACAAAGACGACAACAACAGTTTCTCTTCCGACTTTCTCAATTGCATCTAGGTATCCCAGAGCGTCAACCTCATCGAAGCGTCCATAACGGCGAACACTAGGACTGGTTCTTCGGTTGCGGATATCCTTTCCTTCATTCTGCATCTCGACTCGTCGCTGTTGTCTCCATCTCTCCAAGAACTCTTCATCATCACTCGCACTATCTAGATCGGAGCCGCCATCTTTGTTGATGAACGAGGTTCTCTTATCGACCTTTGACAGGCTATTTCCCCTCGAGAAACGATTTCTCCAGCCACCATTGCGTCGAGCCTCCTCGAAGCTTCGCGCATCAGCAATAACACCCTTCACACCGGTTGTTCTCCCGTTATCGAAATCCTTGTGCGGCAGCTTCAAGCCCGTTGACAAGCCGCCATTTGAGCGTTCAAACAATGGCATCTTCATTGTCTCGTCGATCATCAACTTCTGAAACTCGGCTTCCTCGTCGAGCTCGTCGTTCTCCTTGTCGTACTTGTAATCGTTGGCGTCGTCAGGGTGCGCAAAGTCAGTCGGCGCAGATGCTTTCGCGAGTATGTTGTCGAATTCTTCCTGAGCTGCGGTCTTGGAGGCCATGGTGAAGGGCAAGGGGGCCACGAGGTCTTAAGAACACGGTGGGTTTCGAAGGATCGGAGGAATGCGTGGAAGGTTGTGGGCTGGCGTTCTGGAAGCGGGATAGAGAAAGTTTTGCAACGCGACGCACGAGGATAAGGCTCGAATGCTTTTCAAGGGAGTCCCGCGCGGGTAAGGGTATGGGTATGGGTGGTAAGAGTCTGAGGGAAGCTGAAAGTGGCGATGATGTGGTTGGCTTGTTAGAGATTCCTACGCAAGGGCCTTTGTGGTTGAAGGTATGACTGTATGGGTTTGGGTGTGATGGTGACGGTGTGGTTGGGTTCAAGGTAGAGGAGGAGGAGATGGTGTAGGGACCTGTTTCAAAAGCAAAGCTTACGAAGTACACCCGCGGCAGGCTTGGTTCTTTCTTATTTCTCAGTCCACCAGGTCGTTTTCCGTTTTCCGTTTTCCGAATCACAGCAAATGATCCAAGAGCCTGCTTGAATTTGGTCGCTTTCGGATGGTTGAATGTCGACTTCTTCAGCTGGGGGAAAGTGCTTACGTTGTGGTTGTTCTGGAAGGATTCCTCCAGATGGCCACTTTATTTATAAGAACTAGAATCTCGGCTGGGCCGTTGACTGGGCTGGGGCTGGTTGGTAAGGTGAACGGGTAGGGGTATTTTTCGACTAGGTATGTACTTGTATGTACTTGTAACTTACTATCCCTCCCCATGAATAAAGGCTGGGGAGGGATAGTATGTACTTGTATGTACTGTACTTGTCGTATGTACTTGGTACGCACGGAAGTACTTGTAAAGTACTTTAGTGAATCGGCCCACACAGCCACTCCCGACGGGACAGAAGATAGCTCCAGCTTGGTTTGTAGGAGAGTTTGTACTGAACACATTGTAATTTTCTGTGAGCGGTCACACTTTGTATTCTTCCAAGTATCTTTGTGTAGTGTGCAAGTATCTTTCTGTAGTAGTAGTATGGAAGTGACTTAGTAGTCCAAGTATCTTTGTGTAGTAGTAGTATGAAAGTGACTTTGCTGGTTCAGGGGACTTAGTCGGCACACTATCGACCGGGGCCCCAGTAGCGCCCCCGTGCCTGGTGTTTCCAAAGTTTCCAGTTTTTCCCCAAGTAAGGCGTGTGTCACCGCAACGAGCAATAATAGCCTGCGCTTCCTACCGTCGCCTGAACCAACTTCCAACATCGGATCCTTTCTCACGCCCATCACATCACGCCCCTGTACTTGTATGTGTGTATGTACTTGTATGTGTGTATGTACTTGTATGTATGTATGTACTTGTATGTATGTATGTATGTATGTATGTATGTATGTACTTGTATGTGTGTATGTACTTGTATGTATGTATGTATGTATGTACTTGTATGTGTGTATGTACCTTAGTATGTATGTATGTATGTAACTATGCATGCATGCATATATATACTTGGTATATTCTTGGTATATACTTGGTATATACTTGGTATATACTTGGTATATGCATATATGTATAAATAGAAAACTTCCTTCCTGTACATGCAAGGATTTACATGTCTCACTTTCCATCATCATGCCTTTACACCAACGACCCTTTTCTTTTCTTCTTTTTCCATTGCGTGCATTGCATGCATGGTACATACACACATACGCATATACTTGCATGTTGCAGAGATAGAGAGACGAAACAAAACGAAAAACGAAACACCAAAGTAACATTCCAACCACTCATCTCTACCATCCAACATCCCATTCCAACCACTCATCTCCAACATCCCATCCCATTCTCATCTTAGCCATCATCCTATTAATCAATCCATCGGGACTGCCGAACCAAGCGCGCAGCTTCATCTACTTACTACTGACTGACTGCATTTGCATCGACCTTATGCACCCCACATCATCACCAGTCAGTCCACTTCACTCGCTTCCAAGTTCCAGCCATCAAGTTCATCCCGAAGCCACGAGTCAAGTTTCGTTCATCCATCATCATGCAACCCACGCAACTAGCTTCGTTTCATCCAGAGTCTTTTCAAACAGTCTAGACGCATTGGCTTGTTTGACGACTCTTTCTTCCAATCATCAAGTAGATCAGAATGACTACATATGTATGTCATTGTCGCTGCCGTCAGAGACAAAATCCATGCCTACTTCTTGGCTTCTTACTTCGTCCAGTACATGCTGGTCTGATCTGATCTTACATCATTCCATTCTTGACATTGAATGTCCAAGCTGGAAATAACTCACTCCCAAGTCAAAGAACGAGACAACACGAGACGAAACACGAGCAAGCCCAAGTCCGAGTGAGTAAGTGGGTGTGGTGTGATATAATATGGGTATGGTGACTACAAACAACACCCCACTCCTTCCCTCACGCCACTGTATCATTCCCAATCCGTTTCGTTGATCAATTCCTTTCTCACCACTCAAACGGACACAAACTCGAATATTGCAGAGGGATAGTTGGAATGGAATTACTTCTCACATGATCCCCAACAAACCAAAACAAAACAACACAAGACAACACAACACAAAACAACACGGCCTCAACCCCGAAATTGCCGCCCACGTATACAGCAGAAGACTTAACGTGAATACCAATAGCTAGCTAGCCAACCCAATGTCTCACGTTTTCACAATCACATACGAGAGCGAGGAGTACGAGCACGCGGGAAGTTACATAAGCTGATGGCACACTTCAACTTAACCTACTATTCCCCCTCCTCTTCCTCCACGCTGTATAAAGTTGAGTTGTAAGAATAGCTTCTTCATATCCAAACATCGTTATCCATCCTCACATCTGGCGAAAAATAATTAAAACAAAACATCTCGCTACGGCGGATGCGGTAGGTAGGCAGGTAGGTAGGTACTGTAGACATGGCATGGTATGGTAGTATGTTAGGGATAAAGTAAAATTACATCGTATTCTACAGAACGAACGAATGAAGGAAGCGGAAGAATGGAACAATGGAAGGAAGGGAGGGAGGGAGGAAGAAAGGAAGGAATAGACGAGTAGCCCGCTTGCCATCTCGGGAGGAAAGAAGAGATGAAATCCTAAATGTTTAAACAAGTAGGTAGAATCGAATGAATAAACGAGCAGTTAGTTAGGCGTAATCAGACGGATACCCAGCGTTCGATGTTCGATGTTCGATGTCTCTTGTACTTACTTGTACTTGCTTACCTCGAGACAGATAGATAGACAACATGACGGAAAATACGCCGTATAGGAATGGGGAATGTTGGGGCCAGATGGGATGCAGAGAGAGAGAGAGAGAGAGAGAGAGAGAGAGAGAGAGAGAAAGAGAGAGACACAATATCCGTATTTCTACTCTACTCTCATGCAAGACATCATATCATCATATCATCATGCCATATCGACATTACAACATAACATATCATACCACCATATCATACCATATCATATCATCACTAGATAGATGAACAAGCAAACAAGCAATGGATATCTCAGCTAACTTAGACGTATATATATATAGTAACAAAACAACCATCATCACCTTCCGCCCAACTAACTTAGCTGTATGTAGACTGTAGAAAGAAAGGGTTTGTTTTATATGAAAAGTGTTTGGTTCTATTATTAGCGATGAATAAGTGGATGGATGGATGGGTAGAGGTTACTCTGGTGATGGTGATGTGATGTGATGTGATGTGATGTATAATTAGGTTGAGAAACAGAGAGAGAGGGAGAGACTGAACTTGTGTGTGGGTTTTCGGGTAGGGGTAGGGGAGGGGATAGTGGATGGATGGAAGGATGGAGAGGTAGAAGAAAGTGGGACTGACTGACTGACTGAATAACTGGCTGCTCCGTTGGGGTGGATGGACCGGGGGAAGAACTGGTTTAGTGGCTGTCTTTGGGAGTTGCAGGTCTTCAGTGGCGGCGGGGTGGGGGGTGTAGAGAGCAAGCTGCTTGGTGTTTTGGTTATTAAGATATAACGTGTGCGGAATGAAAATGATGATGATATTCGCGGTCTAGGCAATTCAGCATTTCACAGCATCAGAACCTCCTCCAAAACAGACGGCAGAGAAACGAATGTGTATTTTCAATTTCAAAGTACTAATATCGACTTAACATAATAGTGAGCGACAGGTATTTTCTTCCAAATGAATATATAATGTGTTAATCCATGGGAGATTCATCCCAACTAGGTAAATCAACTGTTTGCGAGGGAACGAATGTATAATGTTTGAATCCATCCACGAATATCTGTCATTGTTATCTCACCCTCTTCATAAAATGAGAATAACAGATTCACTCAGTAGTCCTCTCCACGACTAATAACCTCCTTTACGGTAGGTCTGAGCAAGATCGTCTAGTGTTCTTCATTAGTATGTGTGTACCTCTATCGCAGCAAGATGACATCGACAAACTTACATGCTCAAACTGAGCCGTATACGACCCCTTCTTATCAACCAACGGTGGATAATCCTCCACAATCCCGGATTTCACAAGATTGTTCAGCTAACCCAGTCATTAGCCATATTATCTACATAACGCGAGAGAAAAAAAACAGAAAGAACATACACCAAGAAGATATTTCTCCTGCCCAATGCGATCCAAATAGCGACGACAGAACGGAAGAGTGCCAAAATTCTTCTGGATAACACCCAACAACGTCTTTGCAGACGTCACTCTCAAATCGACCTTCGGCGCATCCTTCCTCAACGCATAATGCGACACCTCTCCCTGATCGCGGACTCTTCCCGTCCCGGTACTCCCAAATGTCTCGATAGCAAAAACATCCCCTTCCTCCATCTTGGTCATATCGTCCGTGCGCACCGACGGCACGCTTTTCGTCCCATGGATACTATACGGCAGAATCGTATGTCCACTCAACCCCGCAATCGGCTTGATAGGGTATGTCTTCCCGCCAATCTCACACTCATAGCTCTCCATCGTCTCCTGAATCAGCGCGCCCAATTCTCCTAAGCGGACATCAATGCCCGCTTCGCGCACACCCGTGTCCGTTGCTGCCTTTACGGCTGCAAGGAGGTTATCGTATTGGTGGTCAAACGCCATGGTGAAGGCGCTATCGACGATGCGCCCATTGACATGCACGCCGATGTCGACTTTCATCACGTTGTTCTGCTGCAAGACCGTCTTATTCCCCGCATTAGGGCTGAAATGCGCGGCAATCTCATCGAGGTTCAGACCCGTAGGGAACCCCATGCCAGCCACGATGGCGTCGCCTTCCGCAAGGCCGTCGTGGCCGACGAGTCTCCGCACGCTATCTTCGATGCCATTTGCAATCTCAGTTAGCGTCTGCCCGGGCTTGATGTTCTTCTGCGCCCACTGGCGCACCTGGCGATGCGTTTCCGCGGCCTGGCGGTAGTCGCTGAGGAAGTCGCTGTTCATGTTATCGAGATAGCGCTTCTCTTCATCGGTGGTGCGATACAGATTTTCATCTTTGTATTCGACCTCTTCGCCCTTGGGGTACGTGTTGTTGGGAAACAGTTGCGAGATGAGGACTGAGGGGGGATCAGTCTGGACCTTGTTCTTGCTCTTCTTGTTCTTCTTTCGTTTGTTCTTCTTCTTCTTCGCAACAGCACCACCCTCACCGGTGGCGCCATCGGCACCACCGGTTTCTGTACCGTGTTCGTCGGGATCGTCATCAGATCCTCCGCCACAATCATCGGCAGCATCACCGTTGGCGGTTCCATTAGCCCGGGTGGAGCTGCAGGCATTTCCTGGTTCTTTGGCTGTACAGGGTTTTGTTAGTTAAGTGCTTCGTCTTTAAATGTGCTTGAAGCCATGACATACCGCTGTGCGTCTGGGGCTCATCAGAAGGAGTTTTGGAGGCCATCTTGAAAACAGGCACAATTTCTTTGAAAACGATGTCGTCGGTAACAAAAACTCGGTGAGCTTTAAACCCCGCTGCTGACGCCTGAGGTACAAAGTTCTGGAATACAGGATATTACCCCCCCTGCCAAATTGACATTAGGTATGTGCTTAAAATCTGCATGCGATGCCGTTTGATTTAACTATCCACTCTCAGGAACATATATAGAATATTTCATAATGATATTGTATAACTCCTACGAAATCGACCAGCTCTCCAAGACTTTTCCCTTTAACTTTCCAAAAGACTTTCCAAAAGACTTCCCGCAAACTCGAAACATTGCATCACAAGAGTAGAAACCGAAAAGCAAGACAAAAGGGTCTATCAAAGGCATTATTAGACTATAATACAAGCTTGTGATGGAACCGACGCCAGATTCAAAGTTGGTTTATGCCGATGCATTACAGAGCCTCGTAGTAATGAGTCTTTCCTCCTAGAGCTCCACTCCACACCAACTTAGACATCGCATATACCAAATGTACCTCCCGGAGCCCTTTCTCACTTGGAATATCTCGAATAAACACACACAACCACTCACAAACATTTTGGGGAAAAAACCGTCTGTCGACTTCGCAGCTGATCACCTCCATAACCTCCCCCACCCGTTCCCCTACTCCATCCCCAACCCTCCCCTAAACTACCGCAAGATTTTTTTGATAAGACCATAAAGAGAAAGAAATGGAGAGGAAAGAAAAAGGAAAATGTATGGTTTGTGTAAAGCTGAAATCGGGACCTCGGCAGGATATCATTGCAAAATCCCAGGGCTGATCAACGCTGATGAAAATAGCAATGCAATAGGACCGCCCATACAAACAAGGACATCGGAAAGAAGAATTATTGTGCACAGAATGTTATTTGCGCAACCAGTGGTTTGGCTCCATTTTGCACCGTTCGGAAAAAAGTCGTTCGGGGGGAATGAACACCTCTCTGTCGCTAAGTATGAGGAGACTGCAGTAAAAAGACTTCGACCAGTCTATGTCGAGAGTCAAGAATATTAAGAGGACATATCGTGTGGGTGATTAGAATAAAGATGGCGTTGCCAGACTGGTAAGACACCGCATACGACGAGTTCACTTCGTTATCGTCGACAAACATGCTGAGCTTACATAGCCCAGATTTTGAGCTGAAAGAAAGGTCAGCCCTAGGCTCCAAGAAGTGATAGAGAAATCCATGCAAACTTACCAGTGAATCCCATGACCCAGTGCACAAGCTCATCCCATCATTACTAACTCCCAAACAGCTAACACGATTGTCGTGGCCAACCAGTGATCCAACTTTCTCCGCGCGAGTAATATCCCATACCTAGGAGGCAGTGTTAGTAGCCGAAGCGAATAGAAACTCGAGGAAGATATCTCTTACTTTGCATTCAAAATCGTCATAACCAGCAAAAAGAAGTCTGCCAGACACTGAACAGGCGACCGAAGTGATACCACATAGAATAGATTCGTGCTAGACGTAATTAGTGAGCAATTCATGAACCGGGGAGCAAGTGACCTACTCCATATTGATTTAGTTCGCGATCAGCGCGGATATCAAATAATCGACAAGTCGCATCGTCGGATCCAGTAACAAAGGAGTGGCCATCAGGGAAGAATTGGATGGCGTTAATGTCGGATTCGTGTCCAGCGAAAGTCTGGACAGCCTTGCCAGCACGGACATCCCAAAGCTTCGCAAATGCATCACAAGCACCAGAGACGAATGTGTTCTGGTTGGTAGGGTTGATGCTAATGCTCATAACATCTCCCAAATGGTCTGCGAATTCTGTAACTTTTGATCCTGTTTCAACATCCCATTTCATACAAGTCATATCACCAGAAGAGGTGAGGATGCTTCGGTCGTTAATGAATCGACAGCAGGAAAGGTATCCTGAATGACCGGAGAGTTCTCGAGCGACGCGAGTGGGTCCATCGCGATTCGAGTTGAGGTTATAGATGGAACAGATATTGTCGAGACCACCACATGCGACATAGTTTCCGCTCGGAGCGTACGCACAGGTCATCACCCAGGAGGATCGAAGGGGAATTGCGTGGACTTTGTTTGTTGTGTATGCATCCCAAATGATCAACTTTCCATCCTGTGAGGCCGATACTAAGTGTCGTCTATCGGTAGACCAATGCATAGCATAGATTTTGGCGAGATGTCCCTTCAGCGTTCTCCGCGTCTTCATCATTTGGTTTTTCGGCAGAGCCTCTTGCTGGGCGCGGGCAAGGTTCATCACTATCGAGCAAGACGTTAGTTTCGGTCGCAATAGCCGTCATCGCAGGTGATAATAATTGAATCTCGATGGAATGTAGGCGAAGATAATTGACGGTTGTACTCACGCGTTGCATCAGCCAAGTCATCCTTCTTGCGCTTTATCCTGTCCTTCAAAGATTCAGCTTCACGGCGAGCCTGTTGAATACGCGACTGCATCGCCTCCGGCGATACATCGTTCGACGACATCTCGGTTCAGTCGATCGTTTTGATGAAGATTCAATTATGGAGAGGCTGAGAATTGATTGTCGCCGTCGAGGACAATTGTGGTTGGCAAAGAGACTGTGTAGGGGGTTGCGCCAGACGGAGGATAGCTTCCCGAGAGATGATTGACGAGAGATTGGAATTGGCTGAAAAGTAAGCAATTCAGCTGGCGCAGGTATTACTCGCAGAACTCCTCCGGCTCGTGTTGGAAGAAGGATTGGAACGGGTATCGTGTATTATTAATTCAGATTCATTAAAAAGGAAGAAGTTATCTAAGAGTCGCCGAAGATGGAAGGCTTCTTTGGGTTGTTCAATCGTGAAACAGATTGTTTGGAAGATTGGCAGAATTGGCTGAGTGGTTCGGTCGGGGGGGGGTCGTTGAAGAAGATTTGAGGCGGTGGTAGGTGAGAGTTCAAGACCATAGAAAGCGCAGAGGCAATGGGAAGATGATTGATTGAGTGGATATGAGAGGGAAGGTGTACGGGGACTGTTTTCCTGCTGGGTAGGGAAGGCAGGCAAGACTGGCAAGGTAGTCGAGAAGTAGGCAAGCAACGAACTAGCAGGAAGCAACTAGCAAGTAGCAATTACCTCCGTAGTGTCTTTGCTTTGCATTTGCATTCAAGTCGCTTTCGCTTGATTAGTCGCACGTCTTTTTCGAGCGGGAAGCAGTCGGTGGGCAGTGGCAGATGCGATTGGAGCTTACTGCTTTCGCCTCTAGTCACCCCGTCGAGGCGTAAGCGAGCTTAATTAAAATCGGGGGGTGAAAATGGGGATGGCATGGCAGGGCATGGGATGGGACGAGATGGGGATGGATGTATGTGGATGTGGATGTGGATGTGGATATCCTAAAGTAGATACTAAAGTAGATACAGTATGGATGTGGATATGGATATGGATGGATGCTTTGTATGAATGGGATCCGGGCAGATGCACTCAAAACCTCTTTTCCCTCACAGCACCCAACCGGCCTTAGTCTGCTTCGTACATGCACGCTTCGTCCTCATCAACTGCTGCTCCTCACAGCTCCAAGATCATCCAAGCGTCGAGGAGGCTTCGCGACACAAGTGAATCCTCTGCGCACTTCTCGATGATGTGACTATTCTGCGCACTTCTCGATGATGTGACTATAATAAGCTCATCTGGCTGCTAAAGCCTCACAAAATGCTGCTTTTAACGGTGTCGGGTCGTGGCTAGCTAATCAGCTAACTAGGAACGGAGATATCGATCGATAGAACGGAAATTGAGGGTTATCAAATCAACACATGCCTTCGTACCCAGCGATTAGATACTCCCGCAGGTGCCGCTGCATTGGACGTGTGGTAGATCTCTACTAGCAGGCTCCTGTATACACACGCAGCATCGCAGCATCGCAGCATCGCAGCATCACAGCATCGCAACCTCATCTGTAGAAGCAGTCTGTAGAAGCAGTCTGTACAGAATCGCCTGCATTAAATTTGGCAGTCGGAGTCAGAAGGTACGTACATCCATCTACACAGCATGGTACTGTATCCGGAAAAAACCTCCTCGTTCAACCCCGAGTATATCTTACCAAGAGCTGGGAGGTACTGTCCGTTATACTGTCCGTTCCGTTAGCCGCACATGTACCGATATCACCACTCAAATTTCCCCCCCGTCGAAGCCCCTTCCATGTGCAGCACCCAAGAAGAAGGGGTTTGTCTATTTGCTCTGTAGTAGCGCCTATGTTTATCTAGATGCAGTTAAGTTCCTCCCAGCTGGACCTGACAGGAGGGAGGAGAAGAAGGAGAAAGGAACAAGTAAAGAAGCAAGTAACCTTTATTATCTTCATGCAGGATGCAACATGGTTGTCGCTCTTTGTGGGACTCCAGAAATTGCAGATGCATATCTACGCGGTACCTACTAGGAACTGATCAGCAGGGCCGAAAATGGAGAATGAACGACGACTCACTCGGCCTTTCATTTCCATTTCGATTTTCATTACAGTATTCTCTAAAATAGTTGATTGACCTATGGAATTATGAGCGCAAGAGCCCGGCTATTGTACGAACCCGCCGGATCGCGGGATAGGATTGGGGACTGGCAATTTTGCACATCAGGCGTTGGAACTAAGCACTGCACTGCACTGCACCGCACTGCCGCTTACTCGCTCACTCGCTCACTCGCTCACTCGGTGCATCTATTGTAATCATCACCGTGAGCAATGGTGCCCGTTGCTGGGCCTGCAAAGTCTGCTACAGTGCTTGGAGGCACAAAGTACAGAGCAGAGGGTGCGCTGCGTGGGTAATCGAGGGCCTTTCTTGGTCCTCACGGTACTGTGCTGTGCCAGGTGCCTTTGCTTTTACCCGGCTTGGGATCGACGGGGTTGTGCTTGCGGGTCCTCTGTCAAGGTTGGTGGGTTTCTTTTTCCTTTTTTTTTTCCTTTCAGGAGGTTCAAAACATTCCCAGCCGCTCTCTCTCCCAAGATCCTAAGATCGACCTCTTTCCCAAGATCCTAAGATCGACCTCTCCCACAATATAAGTCCCAGGCCACCCCCCCTACTTCAAAGCTTTGGACGAAGCTCAGGTACTCCGTAGAGATTGGAGCCACGGTATTCATTCATTCCATCCGCCCGATCGCGCAATTGCTTTTTGCTTTCATCTACCGCACGGAGACTCGGGAGAGAGCGCCCAGAAAGACAGAAGGAAAACTGAGACCCCATTATTGAAGATTACATATTACAGTACCGGACCGTGATATTGTACTGTGCGAAGTAAGAGGGGATGATCTCTTTCCCACCAATCACGTCCTGTGTATTCACAAGTCCAGTCTCCCGATTATTTCAAGCGATGCAAGGTGGTGGGGAATTTCTAAGCACGAATCCCTTCCCGATATATGTACCTGTTCTGGCATTCCCAGTGTGGAAGATCTCCCGAACATAGCTTTGATCACCGCTGATTCGTCAACAGGATTGGTCATCAAGGAGTACATACGCGTGGGTGATTGAGACAAGCTCGACAAGCTAGAAATCCTTTGACTCAGTTACATTTGCCGCCTCGTACTTCACGACATCACCATACTGCACAAAACATAGCAGATTATACCACTTCAGGAAATTCTTCGTACATTGCCCGGGCCTTTCAAAGTTGCACAAATGGACGCGCCGGGCTCAAGAACATTCGATTTTCTATCCTTGCCCAAAATTGAAGTAAGTGAGTGCCAAATGGTTGCGTGCAGCTTGTACACATATACGCACCAGTAACGCCAGGCGAACCCAGCAAATATTGTTACCTCCAACGGCTGCATGATTGACTTTGACATAAGGCTGAAAAGTTTCCCTCCTAGTTACATGCCCATCTTAGCGGCAGCATCAGTCGACAGTGTCTTCATGAGGTTTGGCGTACAAAAGTGGAAAAGGGGGAGACGTCGCTACAGGATCCATTGATTGAAATGCCTCTTGGTAAGTACGATTATGACCTAGAAACGTAAGTTACTTCGTCTGTTGTCCGCGCTTCTCAAAATATTGCTATTCTGATGATTGCTAAGTGGCTGTCACTTTTACTCCTCCAGCTCAATGTAACCATGCTTCTTGTTGAATTTACCACATTCCTTATACCTTTCTAGCTTCTTCCCTTTGTTCTCCAGGTACATATATGCGCTCTGCAACGATCTCACTTCCTTAATCTACACTACGAACTCGGTCTTGGAGGACTTTGCAGCCGACGGCGTGGTCTACCTTGAACTACGTACTACACCACGAGCAATCTCTTCGGCTGGTATTACGAAAGAAGTCTATTTGCAGACCATTCTCAACTGCATTAGGGACTTCAACAACTCAAACTCGTCGATGAAGACGTACTTGATACTGTCAATTGATAGACGAAATGATGCTGAAACAGCGATGGGAGTGGTCGATTTAGCCGAAAAGTACCGCAATCAAGGAGTAGTAGGAATTGATCTTTGCGGTGATCCCTCAGTCGGAGATATCTCGATATTTGGGCCTGCATTCAAGAAAGCTCGTGGGCTTGGCCTCAAGATCACAATCCACTTTGGTGAAGTCCCGCAACCACCTACTCCCACGGAACTCCGAACGCTGCTTTCATACGAGCCCGATCGAATAGGTCATGTCATCAACGTACCTGAAGATCTCCGTCCGGAAATTGAAAGCAAGAAAATAGGCCTCGAGCTTTGTTTAAGCTGCAATGTGCATGCCAAGATGATCACAGGCACGTACGGAGATCATCACTTCGGTTGGTGGAGAGGAAAAGGATGTCCCATTATTCTGTGCGTAAGTTACGTGATTCCTGATTATGTCTCGGGTGTTCAGGAGGTGGCGGAAATTGAGTTTGAAACGCTGATCGGTTGTAGACGGATGACGTGGGTGTGTTTGGCAGTAACCTCTCAAATGAGTATGCTCTGATTGCGGAGCACTTCAAACTCGATAAACAAGCAATATGTGATTTAGCGAGGAGTGGGATTGAGTCTATCTTTGGTACTGAGGAGGACAAGCAGCGACTTAGGGACACAATGTGGAAGGCGTAGGCATGTTTCGATCGAGGAGTTTTCATGTGCTATGTTAGAAGCTAAAGCACCGTTTCAAGAATAATAGAGTATAAGATCAGGAGACCGCTCCACCAATCATCTCTCCTGATATCATTATGAATTATCTCTCCTCAATACTGATCTCAATTCAGCACCTTTAGAACTCATAGCAAGTCCGCTTGCACTACAGTAAGGGCTAGGCAGGTCTTGGGCTGGACCTACGCCTTTCGTAGCTGAACCAAGCTGAACCTGCTCCTGCGTAGCTACTAACCAAAAGCCATCCACCACCACTCCCTTCAGCGATTGCAAAAATTGTTTTCAGCACTTTACACACCACCACTAGGGCGTGTATGTAAGCTTTCAGCAACGAAACCATCCTTCTCTGCAGGAATTGGGCAACAGCAACGTAGAGATAATCGCGGAGAATACGAAAACCTTGATACAGTAGCGAGGTGGGAGATTCTGTGCGTGTAGATCATCCCCCACCTTCTCGGGCACTAGTTCTAGAAGGTGGAGTGGGGTTGGGTTGTGGACGATACTGTGCAGTAAAGCTTCAGTCATTCGTTCTGAGTCCGTTCTCAATCAAGTCTAGTCTATGGATGGACGTCAAAGGTTGTTTTTGGAGCTGCTTTCGGACAAGACAAAATATACAGTAAGTTAATGCGAAACGAAAAGGGAGTTTGGTAACGCATTCACCGGAAGCTTGAAGCTTGCCTGCTGGAAAAATAATGAAGGAGGATGGATAGATAACTTTGGTACTGTACAGTAGGTTGCTGGAGAGGGTTGCTTGATATTGGCCCCGATAGTTCTTCTTGTATGCTGTCATGTGAACTCTTACAGGAGGGTAGAGTTAGAGTAGAGTATAGCATCTGCAGTGAGTGGATTGTTTCCCGTAGTCGGAGCCGGGTGTATCGTATCGTATCTTATCTCACGGCGCTAGATGACGTGGGATCGAACAGGGCGTGACCACTGTATGGCAATTTGAATAGGGTTTTGGTGATGTTGGGTGAGGGGAAGTGTAAAGGGGGTTGGTTGTACGAGGGGTAGCTGTGAGGATGTGAGGATGTGAGGATGTGAGGATATAGTCGTACTTTTCATTTCATGCAACACAACTTGAAACATAGAACATCAGTATTCAGTCGATGCAGTTCTGACAACGGGTGGTTCATGTGCATCAATCCGGCGATTGGATGTATTTCATTGTTGACGACAGGTGATGATGGTGGTGGTGGTGGTGTGGTTCAATGAGGGTCGATGACGCTAAAGGCCCCTCAATGAAGCACCTACTGCAAAGTCTAGCAACGCAAGCACCCAAGCACGCACCCACGCCCAAGCACCGTCCATCCACCATCCCCTCCATCATCCCTCCCTCATCCATTCTCCATCTCACAACGACAACTTTGCTCTTTGCCTGTCCCCGGTGAACTTTCCTTGCGCATTCGCATCACAATCATCCGCTGCATCGCATTCTCCACCTCCTTAAATAAGCTCGCTCGACCGAAAGACGCGCTCGCCTTTCCTATCTCTGACACGTTAAACGGTTAATTATCTAGCAAGGCCAACAGGCAACGACAGGCAAGTAGCACCTCATTAGTGACCGCACTCATTCCCACAAATCTTGGGACCCCTCTTCTCTGCTTTTCCTTCTCCACAATATTCGATTCGGAAAACCACTCTGCTTTACAATAAAAAGAAGAGTAAGCTCCCGTACATATTGATTGCTTCATTCTTTTGGCCTTGCGACCTTTCTTTACCTTAACCTTTGAAGCTACTCCGACGACCTCGCCTTCACTTCCCCCATTTTATCGTCGTCGAGACTTGATATGATCCCACAAGGCTAATGACATGCCGTCGTCCAGCGAATCTCCTGTTCCTGCTTTAGATTTAACTAAAGCAGAGCAACCCGCACAGCCCATCGACTTTCGATTCCCCTCTCCCATTGTCGACGCAAGAATAAGTAACTGGGTGGAGCATCAATCTTCATCCATCATGTCGACTCTCAGCGAGGCTCCCTCGGACGAAAGTCACCTTTCGGAATCTACCTACGATTTTATAGACACCGATGAAGAGAGCAGAGACGATAACGGCACCGAGTCCGTAGCCTCGATGGACTTTGGTCGTCCGGATGACCTCGCCAGCCTTGCAGATACGGAGAACAGTGACGAAAGTGGGGACGAAGATACCCACAACTCATCCTCAATCCCAACCTACGGTCTCGATGGGTCGGTCAACAATGAATTCAGCACGCCTACACTGGGTCGAACCTCCGCAGTCTTGCTCGAACAACCCGACAGACCGCTTCCCCAATCTATCGAGTTCGAGGAACCACATCATAGTTTGGGAGTTGAACATGTATCAGTCAGACACACTGTTGCAGATTTCAACGAAGAGCAGACTGAGGTCATAGCTCGAGACATGCAAATGCAGAATGCCCCACCACGACTGGTTCTTACTATTCGACAAACAATGACGAGGCAAGGCCTGTCAACCAAAGAGCCGCTGCGAATCCTATATGTAGGCAGCCATGCCGCAAAGCAAGACATCATCCACAAGATCGCCAGCTCTGTTACCGCTTCTATTGAAAGTTCACGATCGCAGCTCCGTAGCTCCGCACAGCTTTACAATGTTGTTCCCGTGTCCGCATTTGGTTCCGAAAAGACTCCAGAGATCGAGCTTATGCACTCTTCAGGCTACCAAATCAAGGTCGATGACTGTATCTCTGCCCAAGGCATGGATTTTGAGGATGCTCCTGAGAAACCAGAGGTAATCAAACTGACATTGGAAGATAATTACCATTATCATTCAGTGCCAGAGGGTGATCATTTCTTTGTGGAACCAGAATGGGAGCTACCACACGTAGCAGTGATTTTCTGCTCTGACAACGATGATAGCCAAGCACGGCGCACAAGAACACTCTCAAGAAAGTTCATGAGCCGCCACGGCATACCATCGATCGTCATCTCTCACCAGCAAACCCTCAATAAAAGTCAATGCATGGCATTGGATCACCATTCTGTTCACATGTGTCTAGAGTCGAGGGATGGGAGCGGCAGAGGAAACATGATACATCAACGTCTACCTATAGACCTCACTTCTTTCTTGAATATCGATGCTAGGCAGATGAACAGAAATCTGGCCTACCTCACTGGTCTTCACGAACCCACTACCATGCCCACTCCTCCTTTGGCAGCTAAGAGGGTTGACGGCTCTCCTGTCGACTCTCAAGTCTTGGAAAAGTCATCTACCAAGACGGATAAACAATCTTGGATCCGGAACCTACCAGAGTGGAGATCGTTACTTCCACTTGGGTTACTTGCCTTAAGTGTCTTGGCAGCGGTGGTTTCTGGGGGCCCCAACTCTTGGAAGATGTCATCACCAGCAATTTCTGTCAACAGCAAAGTTATGTCAACTGAGCCAGTCACTACATCATCTTTAAAGAACGATCCAGCAGCTGTAAGTATTACATCTGTACAGGCATCAGTTGCGACATCCACACGAACAGTTACAGTCACTCAAGCGCCTCCTTCTGGGCCGAACAATCTCGCAGTGGTACCCCCAATGGAGGTTGGAAAAGTGGCCCCGACTGCTCAAAAAGTAGTAAAGGCCGATAGCAAATGTGGTGTCTGCAAAGCTGAGATTCTTGGAGACAAGGAAATTCTGATTCGCATTCCGACTACGACAAAACTCAGTTGGCTCACCAAGGAGGCGATGTCAGTGAAAATTATGAGGTATAATGCCACAGTCGAAACCGAGCGGGCTTATAGTACCGATGATGGAATAGTTTTATCACTCAGCAAGAAGGAGGCACATGGTGTTCTTAACGTATCTGTTATCACTACCCGAAGACCGAAGGTCAATGAAACCTTCCAGGTTGACTTTGGCAGCAATACGATTCAAAACATGCAAGACCTTCTGGGAAGATTCTACACATTCTTCAAAGAAGACACTGTGATAGTGGATGGTCAAACACTTGCGGATGTTCGCGTTGCGGCGGAAAAGGTTCTCAGCGATGCACGTGAATCATCTCAAACAACACTTGCCGGCATGGATGAGGCAAGACGTCAAGCTGTGGAACGAGCCGCTTCTATCACGGCCCAACTGACGGAATCAGCAAGAACAATGACGCTCGAGGCCGCCAAACGCAGTGCTATCATCTCTCATGAGGTTGGCAGCCAGATTGTTGAGGCAGAGAAGGTTATTGCCAAACAACTTCAGTCTCTTCAAAATATTCGGGAACCTTTGGATGATGGAATCTTGAAGGCTCAAGTCCGCTCAAAACTCCTATGGCTCAAGATGTTGGGCAAGGAAGCAGAATATGATGACTACAAGAGACGTGCTATTTTATCAGCTCGCAAGAAGCTTGAAGTAGTAATCGAGAAGCCCCAGCAACAGCCAGAAAAACAACAAAAGAAGACTCGTCGTGCTCTTAAGAAGTCGGCGAAGAAAGAGGCGAGGGCAGCGAAGAAAGCCAAGGCTGGCCGCGCAGTGGTTTAGGCTAAGCGTTTGTTGTTATTTTGGGAGTAATGGGACAATGGCAAGGGGCGTGATTTCTGTTTCTGCGGTTGTGGGATACTTAGGTAGGGCGATTTTCAAATATGGATCGGAGTTTTTATGCTGTGCGGGTACGGTTCGCTAGTTGAATGGGGCTGGTTGGTTGGCATTTTGGGTGGGTGGCTGGCCGACTGGTGGCTAGTTGACCTGGTTTCTTTGGCTATTAGTTGTGGATGCGAATGTATACATGGTTGGATGGGCGGACGGATGGATGGATGGATGGATGGATGGGTTGGCGGGAAAATATACATTTGTCACGGTTGATTAGGAAAATATGGGAAGGAAGGCACTCAGGTAAATTATAGCGTGAGAATTATATGTGACGTATGATGCCATGCTATGGCAGGGTGGGATGGCATGGGTTAGGATGGACTGGAATATGGTGAATGTGGGAGCAAACGGAAATGGAATGGATGGGAAACATAGCCTCAGCGTATTGCATATCTTCTCTTCTCCTTTCGTGTCCTCTGCTCGTGGGTGCATGGTTGTTTGATTATGTGCTATTGTGATGTGAAATTTAAGTGTGATGTGTATCAATCTGTGCACCTCTACATGTGTCAGGCTGTGATATATATGATATTGCTATTCGCTTCCTTCCTCTTTCTCTATTCTTTCTTCATTCATCACCCCTACCTACCCCCTCTCGGTTCCTATGTTTGTCGTGACTCGTAAGCAAGATCACCTCTCTTTTCATATACAGTAGTAGAATCGATTTGTGGCCGGCCCTGTCCTGTCCTGTCACCTGTGGGTTCTTTCTTGTCTGGTTGGTGTTACGTGCGTGATGTTTGAAGATTGGAACTGAGATTGAGGATGAGGCTGAGGCTGAGGCTGAGGATGAAGATGGTGCTTGACTCTACTGATACTGATACTGATACTGATACTGATACTGATACTTTTCCATCAGACCTTGTAAGTTAACTTGTTGGGCGGGGGGGGGGGGGGGGGGGGGGCAAGGTGGGGCCGGGCAACCACCACCTTAAACTGAATACTGTAGTGATTGATTGGGCTTGCGAAGCTTGGTAATAGGTATATGTGTATACTGTACCTAGTCCTTCCCACTGTACGAATAGATAGCTAATAAGTCCGGTTAAGTTAGGCGTCGGGTACCTATTTCACAAACTGGCTCCTTGAGTCCCGGTTTCAGATGTTGGCATTGAAGAGGTTAAACTTTCGGTGTGCTATTTAGGTGTGCAACTGATCTTTGCGATTATGTATCGCATCTGAATGGTTGATATATTTCGGACTGAGGTCCACCAAATGGCTTCGCCCCAATCCCTGGAGTTGTCGGTCGGTGGGGGATGCCTAGTTGGACGCCCACGCACTGGAATTGTAGATTCTGTGCTCTCGGAAAAGAGGCTGTGTCGAATGCATACTCCGCAGATCTTCAGGCTCTTGCCGTTTGCGAGGGGGTAAGGGCGAGGACTACTGGCCGATTAAATATTATGGAGGTGGCATCACGGCTACTGTTGGCTAGAAATGTAACATCCTCTGTGATAGTGGCTTTTTTTTTCTTCTTTTTTGTACCCCCTGGTATTTGAAGTGAAGCCTTGCTATCCAATACTTTTTATGGCTTAGGTGCTAAGTAAAGTAGAGCCTTATATGTAACGTGTCTCGGGCTTCTCTTTCATTTAGATTTTTTTTCTCTGTGCAAGTCAGCCTCAATTTCTCAAATACGAAGTCAATTTACATCGCACTGAGCTTTGTGCAAAATTCGAATATTACCTGTAAGTAGTTATCGTTGTATGGGCATATCATATCTAACGAAAACCTCAAGTCCAATTGTCAAGTGAAGCATTCAAGGCTTTTTCAACATGGAGCACCGTCAAACATTTACCCATGATGATTACACCGTGGGTTGGATATGTGCCCTACCAGAGACTGAGTTGGTAGTGGCAGAGGCGATGTTAGATGAGAAGCATGAATTTCTACCTGCTGCAGATCCAGGAGACACGAATGTTTATTCTCTTGGGAGAATAGAATCACATAACGTCGTCATAGCTTGTTTACCTGCAGAAAGCACAGGCAAGGTATCAGCAGCAGTAGTAGCGAAGGATATGCTTCGCAGCTTCCGAGGAATTCGGTTTGGGCTGATGGTTGGTGTCGGTGGCGGGGCACCTTATTATGGTGATAATTTTGATGAAGGATTTGAAGATTCAGAAGACGAGGAGGACGATGAGTCTACAAAAGATATTAGGCTTGGAGACGTTGTGGTTAGCTTGCAAACAAAATCAACGGAGGCTGTTGTGCAATATGACTTTGGAAAATCTATCCAAGGAGGTGAATTCATTCTAACTGGAACATTGAACAAACCTCCAAGCATTGTTCTCAGTGCAGTAAGTGCTCTCAAAGGCAAGGCAACCCGAAAAGGTCTTGATACTCTGAAAATTCTCGAGAAGATGACAGCTGCCAATCCGCTTTTGGCGAAGAAATTTGTGTACCAAGGAACCGAGAAAGACAGACTTTTCAAAAAAGATTTTATACATCTGACTGACAAAAGGTCCTGCAAAGCGTGTTGCGGACCGAACGACATCAATCTTGTGAGAAGATTCAAGCGTGCGGACGAGTCTCCGAAATTACATTATGGAACTATTGGATCAGCCGACCAGGTGATGAAAGATGCGAACTTGAGAGATAAATGGGCTAAGGAAAAAGGCGTTATATGCTTTGAGATGGAAGCTGCAGGTAAATAAATGTCTTGTAATCTTCGATCGAAGCAACATTGCTGATTTGGCTATTTTAGGCATGATGGATTCATTTCCATGCTTGGTTATTCGAGGCATTTGTGACTATGCCGATTCACACAAGAATAAAATATGGCAACCTTATGCTGCTGCAACAGCCGCAGCCTATGCCAAAGAACTTCTTCAAGTTATACCCGGACAGCAAGTAAAGAAGATGCCTCCAATCGAAGTTGGTCAGTAGCACTTGTCATTGTACCCAGCTCTTTCTGTAGCCTAGTTCGCATGTACAGAATTGGAGATAGCGTCAGCCAACCCATTTCAATAGATCTATGAAATTATCAAATGGATCGAATGCTGTAGTTTTTTGTGATTGGCTCTGCTTTTATCTACTGAACCTTATAGCATAAACTAATTCTTCCGATTCACAGTTGCCGATAGAATTGTACAGCACATTCAAGATTGGCGAAAGGCAGATAAGGAGGAGTCCGAGCAACGACGAAGATCAAAGGATGAAGAAGAATGCCTTCAAGCATTGCGCACTACTCAGTATGAGTTACAGAAGAATCTTAACCCAACAAGGGCAAAAGACACATGCCTTTGGTGTTTAGAAGATCCATTGTTCCTTAGTTGGAGAGATTGTTCTGCATCACGCCTGCTGTGGGTCACGGCTGACCCGGGCTGCGGAAAGTCTGTTCTGTCGAGAGCACTTGTCGACGAACGTTTACTTGAGAAAGAGGGGAGCAATGCAACAATTTGCTACTTCTTCTTCAAGGACACATCTGAAAGCCAAAGAAGTTCAACCAATGCATTATCCGCTCTACTACATCAACTATTTTCTTCGGAAAACGGAGCGAAGCTCATAAAGCATGCTATGCCTGCCTTTCAGAAGAACAAAGCTGAATTCGCTAAGAACTCTGTGATCTTATGGTCGATTATTCATGACATCGCAAGAGATCTGGAGTGTGGCACGATTGTTTTCTTGGTAGATGCTCTCGATGAATGCGAAGGCCAATTCCAGAAAGATTTCATTACGGAATTGAAGAGATTTGAAGGCATAAAGAATTCTTCGATCGAGAAAAAGAACAACTTTCAATTTTTAATCACCAGCCGACCATATTGGGACATTGAAAGAGCATTTCTCGAATTAATCGAATCTTTTCCCCATATCAGACTTCCAGGAGAAAAAGAGCCAGAGAAGCTGCGAATAGAGATCGACCGTGTGATTAAAGCTCGAGTGGCTCGGCTACACAAGGTTGCAGCAAGTAAGAAAGCTCAAGATGATCTATTGAACGGCTTGTTGAAAGTTGAAAATCGGACATATCTGTGGCTATATCTAATTTTCAAAGAGATTGAATCGAAGCCAAGAATCGACAGCAAAATAGTAGAACGGCTTTTGCGAGAATTACCAAAAACAATCCAAGAGGCCTACGAAATCATTCTGCAAAAAAGCAGTGACCCAGAAGATGCTAGAAGACTACTGCATATCGTCGTAGGAGCAACAAGACCTCTCTCTCTGAGAGAAATAGGGGTGGCGTTGTATATTAGAAAGGAGACACGTGGTCATGAAGATCTTGAGATTCAAGAAGATGAAAAACAGTTCAGCATCACAATTCGAGATCTCTGTGGTCTGTTTATTACTATTATCGATGGAAAAGTCTTCTTAATCCACCAAACTGCAAAAGAATTTCTTGTCAGCAATTCAAACGCAGTTGCTACAAATACGGGAGCTTGGGAGCACTCACTGGAGCCAAAGATTTCGAATCGCATACTAGCAGAATGTTGTTTGTGGTATCTGTCGTTCGAAGTGTTTAAAAAATCATCTTATCTAGAACAAAAGCATTATAAAGAGATGGAATACCGCTGGCAAGAAATGATAGGATACCGAGGGATACCTGGGAAAGAAATGAGAGGATACGAATTATACGAAGTAGAAGAAGACTTAATTAGCGAATACTGCTCAGCCTACTGTTTTCTAGACTATTCAGCACGAAACTGGTATACGCATTTTAATGGGGCCGAAAACATAGATCCAGATCAGGAAGAATTAGCCTTGATGACCTGTGATGTTGAATCACGCTGTTTCGAATTATGGTTTAATATCAACACGGCAAGAGATCGAATGTGTAGGGAAAACCCTATGTGGAAGTTACAGAAAGAGACTCTATTTGCCACATCATACTTTGGCCTAGAGAGTTTGACAGCAATCCTGCTGAGAAAGTCACCAGATTTAGACTTTAAAGATTCAACAGGCAGAACACCATTAATTTGGTCAGCTGAAAGAGGGCACGGGGCAGTGGTAGAGCTATTGCTCAAAGCGCAAGCCGATGTAAATGCGCAAGGTGGTCAGTTTGGCAATGCACTTCAAGCAGCTTGTTTCGGAGGCTATGAAGCAGTAGTTAAAATACTACTTGAAGCACAAGCCGATATAAATGCGCAAGGGAGTTATTATGGCACTGCACTTCGTGCAGCTTGTGCTGAAGGCCATGAGGAAGTAGTCAAAATACTGCTTGAAGCACAAGCTGATGTAAATGCGCAAGGGGGTGAATATGGCAGTGCACTTCGTGCAGCTTGTGCTGAAGGCTATGAGGGAGTAGTCAAAATGCTACTTGAAGCACAAGCTGATGTAAATGCACAAGGTGGTTATCATGGCACTGCACTTTATGTAGCTTGTGCTAGGGGCCATGAAGTAGTAGTCAAAATGCTACTTGAAGCACAAGCTGATGTCAATGCGCAAGGGGGTGAATATGGCACTGCACTTCAAGCAGCTTGTGCTGGGGGCCATGAAGTAGTAGTCAAAATACTGCTTAAAGCACAGGCTGATGTAAATGCGCAAGGTGGTTATTATGGCACTGCACTTCGTGCAGCTTGTGCTAAAGGCTATGAGGGAGTAGTCAAAATACTGCTTGAAGCACAAGCCGATGTAAATGCGCAAGGTGGTTATTATGGCACTGCACTTCGTGCAGCTTGTGCTGAAGGCCATGAGGAAGTAGTCAAAATACTGCTTGAAGCACAAGCTGATGTAAATGCGCAAGGGAGTTATTATGGCAGTGCACTTCGTGCAGCTTGTGCTGAAGGCTATGAGGGAGTAGTCAAAATGCTACTTGAAGCACAAGCTGATGTAAATGCACAAGGTGGTTATCATGGCACTGCACTTTATGTAGCTTGTGCTAGGGGCCATGAAGTAGTAGTCAAAATGCTACTTGAAGCACAAGCTGATGTCAATGCGCAAGGGGGTGAATATGGCACTGCACTTCGTGCAGCTTGTGCTGAAGGCTATGAGGGAGTAGTCAAAATGCTACTTGAAGCACAAGCTGATGTAAATGCACAAGGTGGTTATCATGGCACTGCACTTTATGTAGCTTGTGCTGGGGGCCATGAAGTAGTAGTCAAAATGCTACTTGAAGCACAAGCTGATGTAAATGCGCAAGGGGGTCGTTGTGGTAATGCACTTCGTGCAGCTCGTACCGGAGGCTATGAAGTTGTTATGAAGATGCTGGTTGATACAGGAAAAGTCGACGGCAATTCAATGGATCATCTTGGTCGTCCAATGTTAACTTTGGCTGCTGAAAAAAAATACGATGAAATCAAGAGGTTGCTCAAAAGGGCTCGTAGATAAATTTCGGACTAGTGTAGGAAATAGTAGAAATTGTACAAAGTAGAGCCGATTGGAATATACTTTTATTACACTACCAGTGTGTGCAAAATACCAAGAAATTTACAGGCCGCAGTATGTGCAAATGACCGTGCATAGCGGGTAGTAGATCATCTAAACACTAAGAAGTGCATCTTGAGGATGTCCTTGTGAATTGAGTGAATAGCCACTTTTGACCTGCCGAGGATGACACATATGATATGTGGCATGTGTGACCAACTCTCAACACGTTTTGGGACATGAAGGTTGGAATCTTGAAGGTACAGACAGTATTGTTACAGCAAGCGATGTTTTGCCTACTGGACAATCAATCGTTGTTCACTTGTTCGTCTCTCTTGGACTTGCTTCCATTCGTAAAATATCTCTTGCGCAATCCCGTGAACTTCGAGTCTCTGGAATTTAGTTATGAGAGTATGAATATCTTGATACTAATTGTGTTGGGATATCACTAGAAGAGCTGGTGGAGTTGTCTTTCATAATCATACAACTCAATACTGCTAGTTTATTCTTCAGTCTCACGGGAGGGCATCGCCACGGGATAGTATTATTACAGGAGTGCCTCACTTGTACGGCAATTCCCATATGTGATATCTAATTTGGCAATCAGTACAGTGAGATTAAAAGCAGGAAAGAACTTGTCCGTTTTATAAAAATATTGATATGGAGCTCCTAGAGCAACTTGCCAATGAAGTTGATGAGAGTAAATAAACGGTACTCATGACAAAATACCGTCGATGAATGGTGTTGTGTTATTGAGGTCCATACATCCAGGTCAGATTTGCTCTACACATGGAATAGATTTTAGAGAAAGGCTCCACGTATCATAGGTAGTATGTTGAAGGAAGGAATAGTAACCTGCTAGAGCAGTTATTTTAAATCTTATAAGTGAGTCATATAGAAATATAAGGCGTCACTATGACGACATATAAATCTGATCTTGCCAGAGATATCATGTTGTATGCCATATCCAAAAGAGTGTGGATAATGGATGCAGTGCAATGTTAATAATGTTAATTCCACTAGTAGATGCCATTGTGTTTATCATATCACTGTCATGCATCGATGCACTACAAAGATACATGGACTCGCCCGCTCGCCCGCTCATATATTCTTGTGAATCGACCGCATTTGTTTACCACAGAATAATTCATGATCGCTCTTGGATCCCCTTAGATCTCACCGAGGTAACTTAGCCAGCCACTATATTCACCAGCCATAGGAAGTTTGTGGGATTCCAGCTGGGACCAATTCATGATACAACTTGTGTAGGTAGAGGAATACAACTTTTGGAGGTAGAGAAGGAACATGTGTAATCGCGGTCCGCAACCAAGTTTCATCGAGGGTCCAGCGGTCGGTCGGACCGATAATTCATCCGTGACTCTTTAGAACTAGTGTTGACTGGCCCGGCATCGGGCTGCACATTATCAAACTTCCGGGTAGGAGGGAGGACTTGAGGGAACTCCTCGGCACAAATTATACAGTACCTATGCCACAGAACATGTTTGCAGAAGGTGGAAAATTCTGGGACGAGAATGTGATATCGTGAGTCAGTCTATGACTATGACGTCCTACTACTTGCGGAAATGTTTGGTAGTTGGGTGATCAGCCTCCATCTTCTGTCCCTCCCACTTTGATGGCCCTAGTCTCACATCGCTTAGGTAACCCAAACCCAAACCCAAACCCAAACCCACCTCTGTCCTCTGTTATTGTTTTGATTGGGCTTCAACACTTCGTTTGCAGTTTTTGCCTGATAAGTTGGATTTTTGACCCCTCCATCTTTCACTTCCAAAAGTATCTTCCAACAATATAATACCAGAACCCTTTTTCATTGGAGACAAGAAATCAAATCGCATCTTCAGATATCCCCTTTGTGTTTGCATTTGTTGATCGTCTGCCGATAAACCATCATGGCTGAATTAACTCAAGATCCAAAGCCTGCTAGCTCTGAGCCCACGCTTGCTGAGACAGAGACTAAGCTTGCCACTGAACCGGCGTCAACCAAAGAAGAGACTGAGAAGACACCAGCCGAGGGATCTGTATGTTTATTTGATTGACCTTCGCAGAACAATCTTGTTCTTAACTTCGCAATATATCTGTATAGTTGGCTGACGGTTAGCATAGACTTTGACCGAAAAGGCCACCAATGTCGCAACCGCCGCTGCCACAACTGTGACGTCGACCGCTACTGGTGTTGCCGACAATGTCTTCTCGATGTTCGGTGGTGGAGCCAAGAAGGAAAAGAAGGAAGACGAGGACCGAGGCGACAACTCCGGATCTGCAAAGGCACAAAAGGCTGCTGCTGCGGAAGAGAATCCAGAGGTACGGGTGCGCCGAAACATACGGTGATATGCAGGGGCTGACGAATGTTGTAGGATGAAGTACCAGAGTCTGAGGATGTTCACTTCGAGCCAGTCATCCGCCTCACCGAGAAGGTTGATGTCAAGACCAACGAGGAACTGGAGGAGCAAACTTTCAAGATGCGCGCCAAGCTTTTCAAGTTTGTGAATGACACAAAAGAATGGAAAGAGCGTGGAACTGGTGATGTGCGTTTCTTGAAACACAAGGAGAACGGCAAAACTCGTTTGGTTATGCGCCGAGACAAGACCTTGAAGGTCTGCGCCAATCACTATGGTATGTTCCGAATATGTGCAAGTGACATCTAAACACTGTTCTAATTATCCATTAGTTGTCCCTGATATGAAATTATCTCCCAACGTGGGAAGTGATAGAAGTTGGGTCTGGAACGCTGCCGCAGATGTCAGCGAGGGCGAGCCAGAAGCACAAACCTTGGCCATTCGTTTCGCCAACCCTGAGAGTAAGTCTATTTTTGTCTTCCCGAGTCTTCTCAGGATCATGTCTAACATATGTCATAGACGCAAATCTCTTCAAAGAGGCTTTCATCAAGGCACAGCAAGATAACGAAGCCTTTTTCAAGGCTTAAACCTCAATCTTCCCGTATTTAAAAGAAATTTCCAACCCCCCCCCCCCCCCCCCCCCACTCGATAGCACCTAATGCGACGCAGCATGGATAACATGATGCGATGAAGCCATGATCATACTTACAGCACACCCTACTTTCCCCATACTACGTTCCACATTTACACATGTTGTCGAGAACCTCTATTGTACTGGTCCTTGGACCTGAGCCTCGACATTATGGCGGTCTTGGTCTTTTGAGGATTATATCATGGTTATGATGATGGCGGAGGATAGGGAGGCTTTGATTAGTACTCGATTTCGAGACTATGGCATAACATTGTAGTTAGACTAAATACCAGTCCTTCATTCGTCCTCGAGAGTGCATTCCCATCCATGAATAATACCATAGGCATCATCAAGTTTTCGATGTAATAACCTAATCGTCGAGTATATATTTTACTCGGCGAAATTTCACTTACTATTCAGCGTGAGCTATTGTGTGCATAGGCGGTGAATTTTGTGAGCAATCGATTTTCGGGAAGTTCAATCTAATCCGATCAACCCTTAAAAGCCAGCGCAACCAAACAACCAATCTTTGTAGTCGAGAATAACAACTCCGGCAACCCTATTTCACTGTTCAATTAATTCACTTTCTACTCGTTGCCTACTTGACCACAATCTATAGACTGATCCACGTGATTCTATATCACTACTGCCTGTGGCACCTGTTTCCTTGATCCGCGGCGAAGCTAGGATACCTACCCCACTAAAATCACGATCAACGAACGAAGAGCGCGTCGCAGATAGCTGGAACCTCAATCCAGATCCTGGAATTATATTAACGCAATCAACATCCTCAACTACCGTCATCATGGTCGCGGATGTAAGTATTATTCAAAGCAGATTGATTCTCTATCATTTTTGCGGGTTGAGGGAGAATGGCAACTGATTGCGGCACAGCTCAAGAGAACCGTCAAGCTCATCACTGAGCAACGCAACATGTACGTCGCGCATGAATTCCAGCTTCCGCCAACATAATATAATACTCGGAAGGACTTGAACTAATAATCATGTCATAGCGACAAGCCTCCGATCCAGGAGGGGTTTCCTATGAAGACATGGAACATCGAAATCTACCTACTAGATGAAGCGGGCAATGAGAAGCCTGCAAACTGCTTCACCAAGGCAGTCTACAATCTTCACCCTTCTTTCGAAAACCCAATTCAGAGTATGTCAGGCTCTCTGTACGCAATCTCAATATCTGACTCACGATCTTTCTAGCCTTCACCGAACCACCTTTTCGCTGCGAGAACGAAGGATGGGGTGAGTTCGACATGACGATTGATCTCTTCACAACCGAAAAGGGTGGCAAGAATACCATCGCGCACGATCTGAACTTCGCAAAGCCACGATATGAGGCTAAGCATGTTGTTCATTTTAAAAATCCCAGCCGGGAACTCATCAACCTACTGCGAGAGACGGGTCCAGTTCCAGGTGACGAGAATGGGGCCAGTAGAAAGAAAGGCGATGCTGATAAGAAACGGAAGAGGACTAATCAGATTGATATGGAGAAGTTGGCCGAGGGGCTCGTCAAGCTCCAAGAGGATGATCTATTGCATGTGGTGCAGATGATTCATGACAATAAGACGGAAGATACATACACAAAGAACGATATCGACCGTAAGTATCACTGGATCGCAAATTACTGAGAATTTCAAACTAATATACGGACAGAGGGGGAGTTTCATGTCGACCTATACACATTACCCGAATCCTTGGTGAAGATGCTCTGGGATTACGTCAATACTCCTGGGCGAAGCGTATAGCGAGATTTGTTAGCAGAGATGAATGCTACTCAATTCTTAACTCGAAAGAAGATTCCCTATCATCATATCGGTATGAGGGCGGTTTGAGGCTATGCATACAATGATACGATACGACATCTACGTCCGAAAGTCTTTACAATATGACATACGATTTTGCCACACATGCACACACTTTACGTCTAATTCGGACCACCACATTTTTCAATCGGCTTCTGCAATGAATCTTACCAGGCGTTCGCACCTTGTTTTATTTCCTCTCTATTTTTCATTATGGATGGCACAATTTGGCAAGTAAGAATGCAAAAGAGAAAACGAGCATGCGAAGTTGACATCTGCACTATGTCTATCCATGAAATCTTCCCTATCTTCTCTTCTCTCACGCGCTTTGATTTCATTTTCGCAGTAACAAGGGTTAAAAAAGGAAATCTATGCGAGCGAGCGAATCTGAGTTTTTTTGTTTTTCTTTTGTTTCCGGCGGGCAATATTATGGGCGTCAATTGGGATGTGTGCGTGCGTGCGTAGTTAGCGGATATCTATCTACTTGGCTCATTGATATGTAACTAGGTATATTGGAAGATAGCATAGTGGGATGGGAATGGAGGTAGATAGTTTGATCGCAATATCCGGAAAAGATTGAAAGAATGAGATGAGATGAGTGATATTGAATGTGGTTGACTGGATCACTCCTTTGTTTTTTAACCTCTCTTGGTTTGCTGATTGAGTGAGAGCTTTAGTGAGGATAAAAGTGAGCGTTGCGATACATTGTGATGTGTTGCGGAATTTGATCTACATAACGTCTTGAAGCTCTCTAGATGGGATTGAACATATATAATGTGATGCAGGCGTGAGGTCGTATCGTGTGATCTCTAATGAAAGAGAAGCTAATGCTTGAGTCCATACTCATGTATGTTATATGTGTGGTTATTGCTAGTGACAGTTTGTGAACAAACAAACGGGTATCTTCGTTTCCCTCCTATAAAACGCCTATAACTTATATAACCATATATCATATCCTCGCTATGCAATCCAATGCTATGGTGTATTTTCCAAACCCCAAACCGGGAATCAATCTGTCCCGCTTTCTATTTATTCCTATTCCTCGTCGCCAAAACTCAACTTGATCTTCTTTCCCTTCTTCGCGGTACTCTTGCTCTTTTTCTTCTCCTCGGGTTTATCTTTACTGCTCCCGCGCTTTTCTGTCTTTTCGGTATTCGTCGTCGCGGTATCTATCTCCTCCTTCTCCTTCTCCTCCTCCTCAGCACCCACAACTCTCCCTACCTTTCTCTTCCTCCCCGCTCCTATCCCCGCCACTTTTTCCCTTTCCTTCCCCTCTCCCTCATTCTGTCCCTCTTTCTCTCCCTGCTCTTTCCCTTCCCCTTCCCCCTCACCCTCCCCCCTCATCTTCTCCCGCTCCTCCCACTCCCCCCTCGTCAACGTCTCCCCGCTCCCCTCGTCAAAAACCACCGGCTCGCTCTCCCGCTCCTCATCCTCGTCTCGTGCTCGCTGCGGCCGTGCGCGCGTAAACTCGTGCCGCCCGTCGGAGGTGGATTGCGCGGCTTGCAGGCGCTGCAGGAACGGTGGGAGAGTGCTGTCGTAGGAGAGGTTTTTGGAGTTTATTTTGGGGGTGGTCATTGTGTTCTTGAGGGAAGGGGGAGGTGCGTTTGGTTCTTGGAATGGATGGGTGGAAGGAGTTTGGGGGTTTTTGAGGGAGCTTTGGGGGTTTAGGCGCTGAGATCGGAATTTGCTTGTTAGGGTGAGAGGGGTTTCAATTGAGTTGTTCTGTTGATACGATGTTGTTCGTATTTGGATGGTTAAGGTCCTCATATAAAATTGGCCTGTGTAGTGGAAGTTGGTGTTGCGGCTGCGGTACCGAAATATTCTAGTGCATCGGCCGGGAAGCGCTAAGTTTACTTGAGCACCTCGAGGGCACAACTTGGACTTCTTTTTGTATTTATTGTTCCGACTCGGCGAGCACGGAGGCTGTTCCTTCGGCCAATTATCCGGATAAGAACTCGGGAAAGTCTTTGTTTTGATGTTAAGGTTCGGAATTGACGTCCAGAGTGCGTTTATGTGGCTGCGGATCTGATATACTCGGGAGGATGGTTTCTTCCGATGCCCTCTGCTCCAGTTGGGATTGGTCAAGATGGGGTGAGCTCTTCATTATAAGGGCCTGCTATATGTATGGCTACAGCTTGTTGTTGTCTAATGGGGATGGTGTTTTCCATCTTTCCTCATGAAGCCGCACGAAGTACGTGCAATTACACTCCTTCGGTACCCTCCGGATAAGCAGTTTCACAGAGTATGACAAAACTAACTTCACCGGTGAGATTGGGGAACCTTGGATGTCTTTGAAGAGGAAGTCGCCATCTCCATCTCCGTCCCCATCCCCATCCCCATCTTTTGCTTCTTGAACACGTGCTGGCACTAGCAGAGCAGATCATTCAGGGGAACGAACATTTGTCCTTTTGAACTGCCATACCCGTATTTATTCAGAGCTCATCCACTCAGAGCGTTTGTTCAAGCGAGACTCATGCAGGTTTTATTCCTCAGGTTTGTGCTTTCTGCCTTGTGCCTTCTTCTTTGCCTTCTTCGAGTTCTTCGTGTTCTTCAGTGTCCACTACTTATCACCCGGTTGTCATCCACTGGAGCCACTGGAGCCACTCAAATTCAGGATCTTATCGCTACACATCGCCCCCCAGATCCCCTAAACCAACTCTAAAATATCTATAAAATTCTTAAAATTCTTAAAATCCAACGCCACAAAGCTCGGAATACCCTTCTAAATTCCCAAAACTTCTCTCTTAAGCTTCTCGAAGCGTTCCACAAGTGCACACTCTTCCCCCAGTAGTCAACGGAATTGATTTTATACGGAATAAAAACCCATCGATTTTGGCCTTTTTCCCGCTTTTTCACCTTTCCGTTCTGTGGTACACACTTGTATACACACTTGTATTCCCACCGCATCGCCCGCATCGCACCACCGCACCCACCGCACCCACCAACCCCAGTCGTTCTAGCCCATTGACAACGATACCTCCAAATAATCATTTTTCTTCCTCCTTCTCCATACAATCCTTCCCCCAAATCCCTTTTCATGTCATAATATTCATCCCCCCAATTGCTTCCATCGTCCCAAGCATACGGAATCTGGTTTTCTTCCTTCCTTTAAATGCTGGCGGCGGCTCTACCATCCAGACGCGTCATCGCAAGCTGTTTCTATCGTCGAGGACATACTCCTCCTGCCGCTCGTTAGAAAAGTGCAATCGTCCCTTTTCCTGCAGATAACGAAAACTTGCTCTGCCAAAATACGAAACGGCCTCGGGGGGTTCGCTGATCTTTTTCGATTCGAACAACCTCGCACATTCCAATTTCCTCTCATCTCGAAAAAAATTATTTTTTTGTAATAATAAAAAGCATCATTCACGAAAATACTATAACTATACTGGGGTAGTAGAGTGAGTGGTGGTGTGTCCTTATAACTCGAATTTGGAATCGATATAGAATTTCCCCCTATCCGAACATTTTGTCCACGATCGAACTCGGCACTATCAATAACAATCGATATGGGGTTCGTTCAAAGAGTCATGAAGCGTATGCCTTCAGCGCCTCAGTTGCCTTTGGGCGACGAGAAGAAGGGAAAGACAAAGATCACATCTAGATTGGCGTTCTTCAGGCGGCCGCTCCGATTAAAGGGCAATTCCAGCATTTCGATACCTCTCGGCGTTGTTTTATTATTTCCATGTATCGTCGTTGTATTGATTTTGGTGCTTTTCATCCGACATCCTAAATCAGGTGTTGGGATTCTAATGCCAGCTGGAGCACCACCAGCTATTAGGTACGTTGTTGAATTTCCACCCATCTACTGCTATCGTCGGAGTGCCAAGACTGACACTACTCTTTTTTTTCTACAGGAGGATCAGTGAACAACATGATAAGGTATTTGTGACAGGATGCGCGGAACCTGATACAAGTCAACCGAGAGCAAATGCAGCATTCGTGGTGCTGGCAAGAAACAAGGAGTTGGAAGGTGTTATTCAATCCGTGAAGTCGATCGAAAGACATTTCAACAGATGGTATCACTACCCATACGTTTTCCTCAACGACCAGGATTTCAACTCGACGTTCAAAGAGGTCATTCAAAACTACACAAGTGGACCATGCCAATTCGGAACCATCGACCCTTCGATGTGGGGATTCCCAGATTGGATCGATCCTAAAGTTGCCAAGGAAGGTATCGCGAAACAAGGAGATGCCGCTATCATGTATGGTGGTATGGAGAGTTATCATGCTATGTGCAGATTCTACTCTGGGTATGCGAACGACCATAAATTTGCCTTGTGGATAGTTCGAGGAGTGCTAACAGACGTTCTAGATTCTTTTATAAACATGAGCTTTTGGCTAAATATGAGTGGTACTGGCGTCTAGAGCCAGAGATCAAGTATTTTTGTGATATTACATAGTATGTCTTGGTTCAGTGGGCACTCTCTGCAGATCAAACTGACAAATCTCTAGTGATCCATTCCTCAAGATGATCGAAGCGAACAAGACATATGGGTTCACAATTGCCGTAAAGGAGCTGAAGGAGACCGTTCCGAACATTTTCCGTTACGCATCCGCATACAAACGAGTCAACAATATTACGTCGCAAGGACTGTGGGAAATGTTCGTGGAGCCTCCACCAGAGGCGCCAAAGGAGGTGCCAGAGGATGATCCAGCTTACAAGGCACCGCTACCTGAGGAAATCCTTCGAGGTGATCCAAATCATGCTTCGATACCAGAAATTGATCCTGAGGCTATGGAAGGAGAGAAATACAACATGTGCCATTTCTGGTCGAACTTCGAAATTGCTAGACTCAGTTGGTTCAGAAGTAAGCCGTACGAAGACTTCTTTCAGATGATGGATCGCAGTGGAGGATTCTGGATGGAGAGAGTGAGTTTGACCATCATAGCAATAACTGGGCTGGAACTAACGAGTATCTAGTGGGGTGATGCACCTATCCACTCTTTGGCAGCTGGGGCCCTTCTTGCTCCTCGAGATATCCACTACTTCCGTGATTTCGGTTACAGACATACAACAATTCAGCATTGCCCAGCAAACGCCCCTGCGCGCCAACAAAAGCGAGAACCGTACCTCGAAATGACCACCCTGGATGAGAAGAAACGAAAGGAAGAGGACGAGTACTGGGACGACTGGGATCCTGTGAAGGAGAATGGCGTTGGGTGTAGATGTAGATGTGACACGGATATTGTAGATGTGGAAGGTAAACAAGGAAGTTGTTTGGCTGAATGGGTAGACGTTGCTGGTGGCTGGGCAAGCCCGTGAAGAAGGCAATAAAAGTTGTGGAAGAAATGAACAAACAAACGGATGGGTGTGAAATAATGCAATGGAAGGGAGGCTGGGGAAGGCATGGATGGGTGGTTGGGCAAAGGGTGAAATGGGAAAGACTTGGGAGTGTAAAGGATGTGATGTTGCATATTATCTTTTTTTTTACTGTTTATTATTCATCACGAAATTACCAGACCTCAACTAGATCCCTTATTGGCTGAAGACGTGGAAAGTAAATGCTCTTGAGAGGGCTAAGCTGGTTCCAATGCGGTAGCAAGTGCTACAATGGTTGGTTAAATTGGACACATAATCCGCAGCTATAGTTCTACCTCATTGTCATGATTAGGGGAAAGACCCCACTATGCCAAATGATAATCCAAGTCCAAGATCACGATGGGATATGTAGCTGGCGCTTAAATTTTGGCATCAGAGGAGATGACGGGATTTCGTTTGCATCGTGTACTTGTTACTCAAGCCGTTGAAGCGACTGTTGTTTTTCATGGAACTCTTAGAACCGATGGATTCTGAATTCTGAAAAAAGAATAAGTGCAAACGAGACGATTGCGCTCCTCGCTCATGACTTGTCTTGTACCATTCGTCATAACTTTTTGATTTAGTTGCATCCTCGTTCTAGCCTCAAATCTTCGTTTCCCATCCGCCCCTTTGGCTCATTTCCATGCATGTTCCTCCTTCTTTGATACCCCTCTGTGTAGCTGACTCTCTATCGCTGGAAACCGCGCCGTTATCGAGTCCCTAAGACCCCCGCCCGCTCTTGCATAGTATCCTATCCTATCCTGGCCTCCCCTCCCCTCCCCTCCCCTCATCCTCAAGCAACTCCTCCATCCGCACCTTACTGGCCTCTATATCAAACCCCGGGTTCAGGAACAAGTCGGTCGGTCGGTCTGATAATCGCCTGCCTGCTCATCGGACACGTTCCTGTCCTGGACCACTCCAGCCATCGGAAGATCCATTTCCTTCCTAAAAAAAAATTATGTCTACAACTAACTGGCTTGTATCACGTCTTCTCCCTCTCTCCCTCCCTCCTCTGCGTTTTCTTCCTTCAATGAACTGGGTTTTTTCTCCTAGATGGCTGATGCTCCTTCAATATATAGCGCACGTCCTGTCCTTGAAGTCAAGCGTCTCTTCCGCTTATGGGTGGGGGTGAGGGTGGTACCGGTCGTCATCGTGGCGGCTTATCCTATCTCATTGTTGCTGTGGTTTCCTTCGCTTTCGGAAATGCTGTCATGTTGTGCTTCGGTGTCGTGTTGGCTTCTAGCGTTATCCTCCTTGTCGTTATGGTTGTTGCTATCGTCGTCGTCGTCGAAACCGGATTGTGCTTGTGTCCCTTCCGCTAAGGCTAATTCACTCACTCTGGTGTTCTTCGGCTTCCCTTCTTTGTTCAGCAACTAGAGCAAGTGCGTGTTTGTTGATCCGTTTCTCATTGCTGGACTACGGCCGTAATAGATGCTAGTGCGGGCTGTCTGTTAGCAGTGGTTCGGGGTATGAATGCGGTCTGTTGTCAAAGGATTGGATTGGATTGATTGAATAGAACTATGCATGACTGTGATCTTCATCCTCATTCATACTTGATGGATGATTAGGCTATCACTGGTGCACTTCGTTTTCTTCATGCCCATCTCATTCATATCCACCCCGGCCGGAATCACATTCATATCGGCAACGAGCTGGCCGAGGTCTGGATACGCTACGGCGAAGACTGGATATCGCTGATGTAGGACTGCGGTCATGTAGATCTGTGGGGCGTAGATCAGCGTAGCGACGTGCCTCCGCCGACTGGCGTATCCCGGCGTGATGACACGGGTCCACGAGCTGCGCCAGACCGGCGTGGCTCGCTCCTCGTATACGGCGCCGCGGCACATGGGACAGGCGTTTTCGGTCTCCATCCACATTTCGAGACATTTGCGGCCGAAGATGTGCTGACAAAGAGCGCGAACGACTTCTTCCCCGGCGCTGTCGTAACTGAGGGGGAAGTTTTCGGCGCAGATGGCACAGTAGGTTTCTTAGTGAGTGAGGGCAGCGGGTGAGATACGGGGCAAACCAGCAGTGCGGGGTAGGTTTTCTTGGATGTAGTTCGTAGGTATTGTGGAATTTGTCTTTGAATGTGTGATCTGGTACTGGGTAAGGTGATTGGCGTTTGGTGAGTGACTGGTTGACCGGCATTGGTGAGTTAACGCCGAATGAACATCCAAGCGGGATGATTAGGATAGCTCAAATGATTATGGTATTGAAAGTGGTGAGTGATATCGATTGTACGAATACAATCAAGTGATTGGGATATAAATCCATTTATCGAAGGATGGACTGATTGATTTGTCACGTGTGAAGATAGGAAGGAAGAACAACGCAAAGTGTGAGAGAGCAATCCAGGCAGGCAGGTGACAGGAGTGGGAGGCAAGCAAACGGCCTAGTAGCTAAGATACCAGTACGAAGAACCCGGGCGCAACCTAGGTGTGAGCTAAGTACAGGGCATGTGCTCAAACAACTTCAATTTCTCGTTTGTATTTCTCTTCTTCATAGGTTCGTACAATCCTACTTCAATTCCCCGGGATTCTCTTCTCCACCTGTCACCCAAGGGAATTTGGATACTCTTTAATGATCTCTACTAGTCTATATAACCCTCCTGTACCTCCCTCCATCTCTTGAGAAGAAAATCGTAGTATATGTACAGTTTTGGTCCATAAAATCAGGCCATCAGTGTTATGTGCTTTAATCTTCTTAGATGCAATAGGCACATATTATAGATAGACAAAAGTTCCCTGGGAATCTCCTAACCTTGTACTATTAATCTCCATAACGTTCAACATCATCTGTGTTTCTCGTCTCTGCTGCCCCATCCTTCGTAACGGTCAAAAGTGGAACAATTACTTGTGTAAATGCCGCAGCCCAGAGCAATATGATGCCAATATCGTTGAAGCTAGGGGACCTGCAGTAAACAAGCTCAAGCCTAACACAGTAAACAAAACACTTGCGGATAGCCAGAGCCAAAACCAAGACTTATACCGGAGGCCTACTGGCCCGGTGCGAATGGTTGTAGCGATAACTAGATAGGTCGATAGAATGGGCAGTAACTTATGGATTGAGATATGTTTCCAGACAGCGAATTGGCAGATTTGGCCGACCAGCCCGGGAAGAATACTGTTACGACCACAGAACAAAGTGTTATGACGCTTGCTGTTTCTCCATGGACCATGACTAAACCATGCTAAGAGCCCACTCACATTGCATCGTGCTCTGAATGTTTCGAAATGGCTCATAGCAAGTGCAAAGAGTGATGGCAATATTGGCAAGTATTGAAGACCAGGTGTAGGCAGTGTCAACCTTGGAGGAGGATCAACCGGGATGGATGGTGCAACATACATCTAATGCCACTGCGACTAAATTGTTAACAGCAATAGGTCATCGGAAGCCTTTCTTAACCTATTTGCCGGGAACACGTCATAGATTCTTATTGTCTCGGGCAGGTCTAGGCGATATAAATGATTAATCTTCTCCAAGACTTTGAAACGACTACCAGTTGGGTAATCTAGCTTCTTTGAGGGCCGCTAGGTTGGCAGGTGTCGCATGTCCAGCCAGATGTAATCGCTAACCTTGAAGTCTTCCGGCCGGCGACGCTTATTAGCTTCTCTGGCTATCCGTTTTTGAGCTGTTTGGATAGCGGAGCGGGTATATTCCAGGGCTTCGCGGTTGCGACGGGTATATACGCGCACGTCTTGGATATTGAGGTCATCAACGGTTGGACGACGGGTCTTTGCTTCCTTCCAGTCCCAAGTGGTTCTAGGAGCGTATCCATAAAGTACTTCGAAGGGAGGTAGGTCGCCAAGAGAAGAGTGAAGTAGAGTAAGCTGGTGTAAGAAACCCGCAAAAGTGACGCCACTTCTAGAGAAGTAACAATTACGGCTTATGCTGGGATCTTTTGAAGGTGCTATGCAAAGAAAGGTGGGAGACTTTTCAGACTCGTCCCCTCCAGTGGAGGGGCCCGAGTTGCAGCTCCCCGGCAAATGTCATATAGACTTCTGCCAGCCTCAAAATTGCTCAAAATCGGGTTGTGAATCTGATGCACTCTAGGCCTATGCCCACTCTCACAAACACATTTTCCTTGTCCAACTTCGAGCGGAATCTTCATTTCGACAGTGAACATATCCAGACCCTTCCTGCCAGTACAGGCGTATATCCTGCCCTCAATATCTAACTCAACAGTAAGGAGAATTTGATCCCTACTCGTGTCTGCGGAAGCAGGAGGCAGATCACCTCCCCGCTCCTATATGTTAATTATCTAGGAATACAAAGATATTATCGGAAACTTACTTGTGTCCCGTTGTACTGCTGTTCGGCCACTTTGATCGGTTTGACAAAAATACAATTTACTTTTCAATATAAGTAATAAAACTATCTATATTTATATCAGTTATATTACTTAAAGTTATAAAATATGACTTTATGATATAATATATATCATTTATATATTAAATTAATAATTTTGATCTCTTTATATTAAACTATCGATTGTATCGATAGCAATCTCGACTCAAATGCCCAGCCTTCCTACATTTATAACACAACCGACCTGCGCCCCTATCAATATACAGGGTACTGGGAAATGCATGAGGTGAAGAAAATGTATGAAAAACTGATCTATCTGCTTGAATCTATGTACAAAGCCGTTTGAACGGCGTTTTTATATCCTCACTTGTGATTCCAGCACATTCCATCGATGACAAATTGTGAAAAGCTATGGGACTTGCAAGAGGTCATGAAAACTAATGTTTGATGAGTCCACTTCGCTGCTGATTTCCCTGGACCTGGGAGCTGTATTTGTCGTTGGATCGGGTTCAGAGTGTTGAATCGTTTGAGTGCTTGTGTAAGAAGTAGTGCTTGAAGAGTCACTTTCAACGTCGATTTGAGAGTTATCCGGGGTTGGAAGCTGAAGTGGCGAGTTCTTGGAATTATCGTTTTGTACGTCACATGACCTTCTTGAATTTTCATTGGCTGAATCGTCCTCGCTTAAGTCATTTTGCGAGTTCTCATTGGCTTGGTCATCGCTTAGCTGGCTTAGCTCAGAATCGTCACTCTCTTCAGCCTCTTTGGGTCTCTCGGGAACCTCAACCACAATTGTATCCCAGACCTCATCATCATTTGTTGCACGATGCTTTCCACTTGTTCTTCAATTAATATGCCCAAATCAATGTCTTCTGGGCTATATCTCTTATTTGGATCGAACCTGACATCCCGAGTTCGAATCACCTTTTCTGAGCTTGGAATCCAAATTCTGAAGATGTTTGTCGAATCGTATCCAACTAGGTAGCCAATGTGGGCTCTTGCCTCCAGTTTATCAAGCTTCGGTATGCTTTTATCCAGTGGGTATGCCCTACATCCGTAAGGATAGAGATGTGCTAACGAGGGCTTCTTTCCTTTGACTAGTTCGAATGGAGTCTTCCAATTGTTTTGCTTGACAGGAGTTCGATTACCCAAATATGCAGAGGCTTTCAGGATCTCTGGCCACAATGCATGATATCGGAATGGGTCTCTGTGGGCCTGTCAGTGGAGAATGGCCTTCTCACACAAATCCAAAATGAAGCCAGTTCGGCGTTTGGGGATCATTCCTCGATTTGGGAATGCCCTCATTTATCGAGATGGGTCTCTGTGGACCTGTCAGTGGGGAATGGCTTTCTCACAATTGTCGACAGATCGTCTTCTTGTGGTATCTCGATTATCGACAGATCGTCTTCTTGTTGATCTAAGTCATTTTGTTCTTTGTATAGTGACCTTGATTCCTCGGAATCTGGGGCTGTCGCCCCTCGTATACAAGGCTCAGCTGTCGCAAAGTTCGGGGGGTATCTTTGCTCGGCCATCGTATTGCCTCTAGCACTCTTGGGTTATATAGTCTGCAAATACGGTCTGAAAGGGCGTCGTAAAAGGGTCTCTTGGGGGCTGGGAGTGTAATGTAAATATCTTCGGTTGCCCCCCCCCCACACCCTAAACGGGTGTGGCTTTTTGATTTCCCGGCCTTCCTCCTGGCTGTTTCAGCATCCTGAACCTTGGTCATAAGGTCAAGGACAACAGATCTTAGCTTTTCTGCATTTTTCTGTTCATAACAAGCCTTTCTGTGACGAAACCACCGATTTAGGATGCTGAATGATGTTGGGAGCCAGCAGCAGGTTGTATCAGAGGAGGGCTAATCTGATGGTTTGAATCTGTAGGGGATTCATCTCCTGCTGCTGCCGGTAAGGG